>CABFWB010000376.1:0-54589 GCA_902151455.1 Timema bartmani | reverse complement strand
TTTTTTTTCCTAATATAGTATTTGAGTGTAGAAGAAAACCAATTAGGATATTTGGATGAATTAAGAATATTAATTTGAGGAATATTCGTTTTGATTTTCCTTTGGACTAACTTGGTAAAATTATCTACAGCCAAATTAACATCCGTAGTAGAATAAACACAAGTCCAATCTGCAGTAGCCAGGTCATTGTAGAGATTAAGGTAGTGACCGTGTGCATAGTCAATATATGTTTTAGAGGTGTCATTAATTTTAGTCGCAATAGGTACATCTAGTGAAATCAATAATAATAATAATAATAATAATAATAATAATAATAATAATAATAATAATAATAATAATAATAATAATGATAGTAATAATAATAATAATAATAATAATAATAATAAATAGCATAATCACAGATTTGAAATGTTATAGTTCTAACTTTCAATATATTCTGTATATATCTCTTTGGTGAACATGGTACGGTGTCAGCCTACCAATAAATTGACTCGTGTCCAATTCCGAACACTTCATTATACATTCTTTTAAGAACAAATTTCTCTCAGTTTAACACCGAAATGATAATAAAATAATTATGTCGAATTTATTACTTCTATTTAATATAGCTGTTTAGTTTGGGATACCAACGTTTCTTTTGGGCAAGTTTTTATAGGGTGATTTGTAAGTCGTCGTAGGACACGGGGCAGAGGTTTTTTTTATTCCTGGTATCGACTTTTATTACAACTATTTGGCTTAGCCCTACAGGCTCTTCTTTCCTATTCAAAATATGTAAATTCTTCTCAATAGTTTCACTTCGCGATTCGGAGTGCTTATTTCTTGCTGTCAATAGTTATGTAATTGACAATAGCCGTAGGCCTAGCTATGTTTTTACCGTTATGTAATTTATGTGTAGGCCTGAATGGCTAATATGGGACGTGTTTTTTCTTCACTTTCTCCTCTCCAGTACACGTCCATGGTTAACTAAGGTTAGTTTTTATTTGAATATTAAATTGTGTGTTTAAAAATTAACATTTACTCTACTGCTTAGATATTTAATTATTTTGAAGCTTAAAAAATAGCGTTAAAATACACGCCTGTTTAAAATAAACAGAGTAGGTATAACCATCTTTATTTGCATAGAAAAAAGCATTATGTATTATAAACTTATATGTATGAATATGATTATTGAATAACATTAACGTGTTATAAACAACAACATAAACATGTATTATACTTTAATCTGTTTTCCTAACAACTCCATAACTTCACAGACATTTCAGACATTTAAATAGATACTTACAATCTATTGGTTCAAATCAAGCCAATCAAAAGCTTTGTAACAAATCTAGTGCTCCGAGAAGCTTAATGATAAGAACTAATGGAAGGCACCCACCCGTAGCTTGAAGAGCACATCAAAATAGTATTTTAAAACGCAACGCCAAGTTTAACCAAAGGTTAGACTTTACGAAAGGTTAAGGCCCAATCTTACAATGTCACGTTAAAGTCCTCGTAATTTAACCGTTCGTAAAGTCTAACCGTTGGTTAAATAAGTAGTGGTTGTTATCGCTTAACCGCATGTTAAGCCCTAACGAATAGAATAACATGACATTGTAAGATTGGGCCTAAGTTACGCGTACTTTAACGTGACATTGTAAGATTGGGCCAAATCTGTCAGTTTGTTCCGCGATAACTGTCAAATGCATGGACAAATTTTACAGAAATTTGGCAGGGAAATTCTTTTAACCTAGGCCGAACGACGTGTGTACATGGTTTATCTATCTGGTTATTCGTTTAAATATGGCAGTAGATCAAAAAGTTTTTAGTTTAATAGCTCATTTTAAGTGATTTGAATTTATAATTATAAGCAACATATCGAGTATCTAGGGTGTAAGTTTGTTAAATTATGACATGTGTTGCAAGACTGACGTCTTAAACCACGTAACCACGTGAACAACACCTATTATCTATCAATACAATGTACTTTTGAATAAAGTATTAATTTGTTTTCGGTGTAGCTTGATCACCAAGGAAAATTATACATTAAAATTCAAGGAGAAATTATGGCAGATATTTCAATAGGAAACCCAAAGATAAATATTAAAACTTAAGACTTTAAGAACAAGAAATAGTTTTTAGCATGATATAATTAGCATTTTATAAATGAAGGGCGCGAGATCTACTTTTCACAGAACTACTAGTCCTATTATATGTATACAAGGAATGTGTTTGAAATAAATATGTTTAAACTGTTTTTTAACTGTTTTATTGGCTGTGAGGAGTGAGTTTTCTTGTTTTACTTGTTCTTTGGTCACGTTACCTCGATTTCAAGTGGCAGTAAAATGTAAGGGCGGGCGAAGTCGGGAGCCCCCAGTCTTAATTTCCAGCCAGGCCATAACTTACATCTTAACGGTGCGAGGGGGGAAAACAAGAGAGAAATGAAATTAAATAGGGCGGAAAGAGAGATATAGCGCTTGGAATTTGCTCTAGCGTTTAAATTAATTATGTATTGTTACTTTGTAATGATGTTTAGCCTGTTTTTAACCTTAGATTTTATTGGTTTTTCATAAGATTTAGAAAGATTACGATTCTGCTTAGATATTTTACTTGATTACTGCTATTTTACCTTGGTTTTTGTGCATCGTGCCGGTTCGGGGTATCTGCATATTTACTCTAATGGGGAGAAGGATGAAGAATCTAGAATAAAGAAAATATACCCGCATTTGCGTGGTGAAAGAGTGGGAAACTATCTAGGGGAAAACCTATTAGTACGCCTAAACAGGTTTCTTACACCGATCTCCCCATCATAGACAGTCCAGTCTATTGGGAGATTGACGCCTTGGACTAATCGGCCGCTAAAGTGAATGCTTACTACTCTAAAAAGAAAAAAATATAACTGAAATATTAATTTAAGCAATCAAGCAATTTAAATATTGCTATGAGCACCTAAGCACTAAGGAAGAAGGAGGAGGCAGAGGACAGGGCGAATTGGGGATCTAGATTCACTGACAAAGGGAATTGACCTGTCATAAGACAGAACATATAATAATAATAATATTAATAATGATAATAATAATTACCTATACCAATTATGAGAGCGTTCGGATAAAAACAAAAACGTTAAAACTCATTATAAAATGTACGATTATGCAATTTTCTCACTTTTTAATTAATTATATTTAGTTACTTGTATGAGGATACAACACGTATTGGACGTACTATTACACCCATATTGGTGGGAACGTGGGCAAGGGTACCAGTCTAGTCTTATTTGGTTTAATAGTGATGGGGAGGTCGAGGTTCGAATCTTGTTCGGATATACTGAAGGGCTTTTACTATAAATGGTTTCCACTCTCTTCACACGTGAATGGAGGGAACATTTCCTGTAAAATACTACCTTTCTCATCAGTATACCATTAGTACTCATATTCAGATAGACATAAAGGGAAGTAATATGCCGTGTTTATATCAAGAGAGGAAAAGAAAGAGCGATAGAGAAAGAAAGCAAGAAAAAGATAAAGCAAGAAAGATTGAAAGTAAGAGAGAGTCAAGGTGAAAAAGAGAGAAAGAAAGTGAAAAAAAGAGATAATTAAAAATCAAGATAAAGAAAGCAAGAGGAAGCAAAAGAAAGAAAGAAAAAGCAAGAGGAAAAAAAGGGATGGATAGGGAAAGCAAGAGAGTAAGTGAGCTCAAAGGATGGAGGTAAAGCAAGCGAGATAGAAAGCAAAAGAGAAAGTGAGAGAAAGAGTGAGAGCGAGTGAAAAATATAAAGAGAGAGAAAATTCTAAAATGAGAAAAGGGAGGAATGAAAATAAAGAGAGATAAATCAAGAGAAAAAGCGAAAGAGAGGGAAATCAAGAGGAAGAGAGAAAACCGATAAAGAAAGAGAAATTAAAAATGTTTTAAAATTTAGAATCATAATTACAATCTAGCCTATAGTTTAAATTTGACCGTATATGCGCAAAGGTAGAGTGATTGCTAGTAGATGAATACTTTTCCAGGGGAATCAACAAATCAGTATTTGCCACGGCCACGTGATTTATGACTTTTTATTGATATTATAAATGACGGTAGCCCACAGCCGTGTTAGAGATGACAGCGATAGGCCGTATCCTCGTGGTGCTGACTGTTCATTTCCGTGGTCTATGGTATAGTGGGACTCTGGTAGGACTGCATATAACAGTTAGCCGGCCTCGTGGGATGGTGGTCATAGTCTCTGGCTGCTGGCATAGAGGTCCCGGGGTTGATTCCCGGCTGGTACCGGAGAGGTTAATGAGGTTAATGATTCCCATGCTCACCAAGGTTTGGTTGATAAGGATTACGTTAGCTTAAGATCTTCATAGGCTTTACCCCTTCATATTCACTACTTTCATCCTTTCGACTCACCGGAATATGGAAAGAGCCTCCATGGAAAGAATGTACGATTAGTACATTTGGGGGTCCCCTGGGCAAAGGTATATTAGTTCTGACTAATATTTCCGGATATTAAGCTACAGATTGATACAGCCAGACAGCCACGCCATAATATTATTATCTGACATTTACAAACTATTCTAGAAATATATTCATAGGTCAAGTCATGTGATCTGCATCTGTCACGTTTGATTATTAATTATTAATATAGGTGTTCTCAAAGGTCACTTTTTAAGTGCGAAGCAAATTCAAAACCATAGTTGAAGATAAGGTTTTTGTGGATGCAACGTAGCCGTAGTTTAATTTTTTTAAACTATTCTTTAAGTTCATCTTGGTAAAGAGAAAGATTTATATAGAAAAACAACGTACAGTATTATTTTAATCTGACATATCTTAATTTATCATTGCTTACGTTATAGATGCCACTTAAACATCGTTAATCGGTGTTAAAATACTATTTAGTAGATGTTCTAAAAATGATTAAATGTTGTAATATGTAATCTTTAGTGAGCTATTTCAAATATGTTCATAGTCTATCAAAGTTTTCTTCTTCTTTTGAATTGTTTCGAGGATGTGAAGGCTATTGTGGGTGTCCTTCGCACACCCAAGATTATCAATAACTATAAAATAACAGTCAACCTCGGTGTCTTGGGGTAAAGTGCTCACCTTAAAACCCGATGTTCTTGGGTTTGAACTCAGCCGAAGTCAACGGATTTTTCGTTAGAGATAAAAATCCGTTGAAAAACTTCGTTTTGAAAGGAAGTAAAGTCGTCGGTCCAATGTCGGTCGTAGCATGTAAAAGAACCCTGGTAAGTATGGGAAAATACCTTTTCCAGCAAAATTAATAGGTTCTTTCGCGCTTTCTGATGGAAGCCCAGTGTGGAAGGCAACGGTGAATCCTCACACTTCATGAACTCCCCTAGTACATGGAATTTCTACCAGATAGAGATGGTAGCATGGACCAGCCGAAGGTCTGAGTGCATGCCTATATCCGGACGAATAGAAATGAGTAATGACATCAAACCAACCTTCGAGTTGCTGACTTAAGAAGAAGATAAAATAATACTAATAGTATAGTAAAATGTTATCAAGGTTGACAGAAAAACAAATTATTGTATTTTATAAAAGGTCTTTCCTACCACAATCCTACAATAGGTTGCTAACTGACTTCCCTTTCTGCAATGCAGCAACGAGAATCGACCATGATCACTTTACTGTTGATAGGCACGAGCTGGCTGTAGGGGGAGAATAACATGAAAACACATTTCACGGCCTGGACTTCACACTTATTTTAAGGGCTGTCAACATTACTCAGCGACCACCTTTGTAGTCTAGTATTCAGAGCTCCTGCCTACAGATGCAGAGGTCCATGGTTCGATACCCAATGCTTCCAGATTTTTCTGTGAAGGAATGGTTCTAGAACGGGGTCAATCTCAGACTCGTGAGGGCAATTGAGGAGCTACTGGAATAAAGAAGTAGCAGCTCCGGTCTAGAAAACTGATATTAATGGCTGGAGGGTTCTTTGTGCTGACCACAGTGACACCCTCTAGCAACGGCGGCCGCTCGGTCGGTATAGCTCGCTTGAAGGTTGATGTTATGGAGTTTTTTTTAAACATTACTCAGCGGTGAGTGGATATCACGTAATTCACAAAGGTGAAATAAATATCGACTTGACCGACCTCAGTGATCTTACGGTCTAAGGCATCACCCTTGAGATAGACTGAACTGCCGGTGGTGAGGAGATGAGGGTGTTCGAATTAGTTTGGGTGTAGTTAGGGCGGTATCTTCTGAAGAGTTTTACCATATTTTCTTTTTAACTTTAGCTTTCTATCGCCTCACTCCTTTAGTGTAAATAGGCAGATATACCGGATGGGTGGTTAGATGGGGTCAGTGTCTTCTATGGAAGTACCCCACTTCCCCTGGGTTGTAAATACCTTCTCTTGGAGCCTTGGTTATTTGAAACGCACATTTACAATAGTGAATCCTACTAATATAATATTGTAAACATGTGTTGATATCTGTCTGTTACTGTTTCAAGCAAAAACCACTTCACTGATTGTGCTGAAATGTCACATTGACATAGCACAGACGTTCGGTTAACATATAAGTTACTTAAAATTGATGTCAACTATTTTGTTTCAAGATGGCGGCTACAAAACCATAGTTTTTGGCCTTTATCTCAGCTTCTGATTATCAAGTTTTAATTGGTTCAACTTTAAAAGGTTTCTGGATATAGATGCCTTTTATAAAACACATCCAGCGCTAATAACGAGTAATAAGCTAGTGTTTAATATTACAACGCTGTTTGGAGATTAATATTATTTCGATAAAAAAAAGAAATATTAGGCCTAAACCAAAGTTAATAATAAATTTTTTTAGATTGTTTTCAACACAAAAGCTCAGTAATATGAAGGACGAAGAAAGAAATGGCGGCATAGTCAGATTAGGTGCGCTTTTTATTTCCAACTTAATTTGAGGATCTACTTCCAATAGGAACGCTAGCTCTACGTCAGCCAGATCAATCGCACCGGAGTAAATGGAATTCTTTACTAGATGGTTGTTTTTCGCGGTCCGCCACTTGGCTAAGGGACTTATAAAGATAAGGGATCATCCATAAACCACGTAGAGCTTTTTCCTTACTTTTTTTACTCTCCCTCTCCCCTCATATAATACCAAGTAGATATTTAGTCCGACCCCCATCCCCCTTCATGTAACACCAAGTAGACATTTAGTAACACCCCCACCCCCTCCAACATGTGTTACGTAACTTTTAACATCAAGAGTAAATGTCATTATTTCGTAGGGGAAGCTTTTGTGACAGTAAAAAAAGGACTCAGAACTAATAATACTCAGAATCGGAAGCTATCTATAAGTATGTTTACTAATGGTGACAACATGAGCAATAATTATTTTTCCGACATTATAGTTTAAATATAAAATGTATGTGGCTGTATCTGAACTGCGTCCCAAAATAAAGTTTTACACCAAGTGCTTACCTGTTTCAAAAGGGTATAGCACGAATTGCTTCTCTGTTTTAAAAAGGTTAACTATAAGATATAATTCAATAGTATAAATGCTTACCTGTTCTTAAATCCCTTATTTAATATAAGTATTATGAACTAGTTTCCTTGGTCGGTCGCATATATCTTCCACTGCCTTTCGCTTTAGACTGTTACTAACTTTCTGGCAGTTAAGTGCAGCATCACAAGTCTTCTAATGGCTATTTTGTAGCGAACTAATAACAATTTCACCATTAGAAGACAGATTAATGAAGATAGAACACTTCTTATTCTAGCAGGACCACATCTGAGTGTTATTCTTCAACATTTTATGGAGCCTGAACTTGTACTTACCAGTAACATGCATTTGATTTCCTCTTTTCTCCAACCACAGAACCAGAGATTGACACGGCCACACTATCCTCTATCTTTCCACCACACAACTAACTTGTCCAAGAGAAAATATGAAAACTAATGGAACAAGTCATACATGAAGGTCTAATGGAACAAGCCATGTAGGTCTAATGGAACAAGCCATTTAGGTCTAATGAAACAAGCCATGAAGATCTAGTGGAACAAGCAATGTAGGTCCAATAGAACAAGTCATCCATGAAGGTTTAATGTAACAATCCATGAAGGTCTAGTGGAACAAGCAATGTAGGTCCAATAGAACAAGTCATCCATGAAGGTTTAATGTAACAAGCCATAAAGGTCTAGTGGAACAAGCAATGTAGGTCCAATAGAACAAGTCATCCATGAAGGTTTAATGTAACAAGCCATGAAGGTCTTGTTATTCTTCAACATTTTATGGAGCCTGAACTTGTACTTACCAGTAACATGCATTTGATTTCCTCTTTTCTCCAACCACAACCAGAGATTGACACGGCCACATTATCCTCTATCTTTCCACCACACAACTAACTTGTCCAAGAGAAAATATGAAAACTAATAGAACAAGTCATACATGAAGGTCTAATGGAACAATCCATGTAGGTCCAATAGAACAAGTCATCCATGAAGGTTTAATGTAACAAGCCATGTAAGGTCTAGTGGAACAAGCAATGTAGGTCCAATAGAACAAGTCATCCATGAAGGTTTAATGTAACAAGCCATGAAGGTCTAGTGGAAAAAGCCATTAAGGTGAGGCAGAAGGGAGCGCAAGTATTTTTACAGTTTTTATAACATTACATTTTTTTGGCCAAAATAAATCAAATATTTCTCCAGTAGCAGCATAGAGTTTAGTTTTCTGCACATGCTAATATAAACAGATATTGAATATCTATCAAGGGTGTCCTGGAATTTTGTCAAAACTTTTTCTCTTTATTTAAAAGGTTTTGACAAAATTCCAGGACACCCTTAACATGGACACCTTTAACAGATATTCAAGATCTGTTTATATTAGCATGTGCAGAAAACAAAACTCTATGCTGCTACTGGAGAAATATTTGATTTATTTTGGCCAAACAATTTCAATTCTATAAAAACTGTAAAAATACTTGCGCTCCCTTCTACCGCACCTTAAGATCTAGTAGAACAAGTCATCCATGAAGTTCTAATGGAACAAGCCATGTAGGGGAACAAGTCATCCATGAAGGTCTAATGGAACAAGCCATGCAGGTCTAATTGAACAAGCCATGAAGGTCTAATTGAACAAGCCATGAAGGTCTAATTGAACAAGCCATGTAGGTCTAATGGAACAAGCCATGAAGATGCCTGGTATGACAAGTTGGAGCGCAATTTGTCTGTTAATAAAAAATCTTGAGAGACAGTTCATCTGTCTATCTAGAATTATCATGACGTAGTTAATGTTTCTTATCAGATGTATCAAACTAGGGACGCTATTCCGATGTTTGATCTGTGTTACGTAACATTGTGATGTACCCACCCTTCCCCCGTGTAACAAACACCATACACACATTAGAGCTACTCCCATTCCCCTCTAAGCAGTGTTACGTGATCGATGGATAATCCCTAATTGCGTGAAAGAGATGTATGTAGGGGCGGGGTGGGGGAGACGGGGGTATGTGCAAACAGGATTAAAACTCGTGTGGGAGTGATAATTTACGAATAATAAATGTAATAGCTAATTTAAAAAAAAGGGTATTTAACAAGCACTTTCTGAATCAATTGTTTATATAATTAAACGATTTACAAACTAAATTATTAAATTTATTGAACATATACACACATCAGTGGGTACGTGGATTAAATTATTTGCTAGCCAGTGATAGGGAAGTCGAGTTTCGCATCCGTTCCAGGTATACAGAGGTATTTTTTCCTAAATGGTTTTCCAATATCTTTCCACGTGAATGCGAGCACGTTTATTCTAAATTTTAACCTCTACATACATCATATTTTAGTGTAGTTAAATACGTGAAACACAATTTGTGATCACGATTCACGTAACGTAAAGTATCAATTCGTGAATAGAACAGACGGGATTTGAAGTGTTTGAAAAATAACCAAACACTAAAATGAAACTCCAAGCATTTAGGGCTGATTAGGCTGCAAGTACTTGCAATGGAAGCTTAACTGGATATAGAGAATAAAGTGTAACAAGAGGTTACGACGTTTTAGACTTCAAGAAACGTTGACAAACTATACCGAAATAGTTGTCTGCACATCATAAACAAACAAATAAAAAAGGCCTACTAAATAGCAGTCTTGATGTGTTTCGCAACATGATTGGCTAGCTAGAATACGTGGTGATAGTGACCCCAGCATTAAAAGTGACTTAGCAAGTTTTGAGCTACCCGCTTCGGTGGCCGTGTGGTCTAAGGCGCTACTCTCGCAGTAGACTAGACTATCGATGACGAGGAGGTCGAGGTTCGAAACTAGGTCGGGTATAATGAGGGTGGTTTTTCCTAAATGGTTTTCAACTCTCCCTCCACGCAAATGTGGGTACTTTTCCTCTAATTATAACCTTACTAATCCCTAAGACCATTAGCGTAACTAGTACATAAGCGTATAGCCTAAACGGGTAGTAAGACGTGGTGGTAAAAAAAATATATATATATATTTAATTTCCCTGAAAGGTTTAAGTAAATTTATCAGATGTGCTACATTTATTCGGTAATGAACACGCTACATCACTAATCCATGGCTCTAGCAACCCAATCCCCCCACCAAGACTAAACTGTGTCGTTCTCAAGTGGACCCATTAAATTACCTTGAAACATGAACAATGTCGACTGCGTGAAACTACGTGGTGAAAGATAAAACCTGTTGGAGAGAGAGAGGTATGGATAGTTAATATTTGTCCTTTACCGCTTTGTGACGGGTAGAAAAGGAAATAAATGAAAGGTACAAGGGAAAAAAGGAGAAAAGTCATACTACACATTTTCAAGGGAAACAGCCTTTATATCCTGAATCCCATAAGGACCATAGCAAATAATTTGAAAAACAAATTAATTTAAATATAACAGAAAACGCTTTTAACCATAATCTAAAGCGCATTAGAAAGGTCTCATTAATGTCTAACAGAAGGCAGCCATAGCTAAATTTGAATTAAATAATGGACTTCCCCTTATTTACCTTGTCACTTTCAAATGGTACGTCAAAGTCGTACATAGTTTCTCATATAGTCTGTTGCAATTAGGAACAACATTTTAAAATAGGTCATAGCCTAGGCCCGGCTTTTGAATACATGTACTTTCTCTTTAAGCCTCGGAGATAAAGTATTGTGCTCATAAAAAAAAATTGAACACCAAAATTTTAATAAATATCGACATTTCATGACCCCCTTAAACAAAAAAGTTGTTTTCGCAATGCCGTCTGTGTCTCTCCGCCTGTCTGTATCTCGGGCTAGAGCTGAAACTATTTTACAGATTGGGCTCAAACTTGATATCTGGGATTTTCTTCATAAGGTCACCTCAAAGCATTTTTGGATTTAGATAAACTTTTGAATTTAATCCAGTTGATTTCTGTTCCTCGTCTTATTCAACAAGAGTTTCCTTTTGTATTTTGGTGGTGATTTTCTTATGGTTACTACAGATAGCGTTACCATTTCATCTCAAAAGTTGGTATCTTGTTTTCTAATGTTGGGTGCTACCAAACAAAATACCTCTTCCAAATCCGGTTTCTTCATCCTTACGATTTAAAAAAAAAATGCGCATCCATCATTCAACAATAGATCTGACAAGAAACAATCACCATAATTTTCCCCTCATCTTAAAAACTCCTTTTTTCACCAAAGTATTTTTCGCTTTTGAAGACATTTAGTTATATTAAAAGCGGCAGCAACACCGGCAGCAACACCGTCAGCAACACTAGCAGCAATGTGCTGATCCATCGCGAAAAGAATGAGGACTTGTGAGATGCGTCTGCCCGGTTACAACGCGCAACATATCGCCCAGTGGGTAGGCCTACTAGGCTTTATCCTCTTTGGCGGACAAAGATGTTTCTCTTTGCTCAATTTTTCTGTACCACGGTTCCTAGTTCCTAATGCCATAGAGTAAATAAGTAGCAGTGTATATTATTTCATTTATGATCTTTGGTGTAGTGTTTCTACAACAATGTATATACCTTTTATTTCGTTTCACAAATATTACGAGTTTTTAGTAAATGTATATTTTCAAGATAAAAGTGGTATAAAGTCTGTGCGGTGCACCGTACCATTTAATTCTTGGTACGTCATTGTCAATGTTCATGTTCATGATACCCTGGTTTTGGAAACTATTTTATAGGTAATGTTATGGTCAGTTTTTGTCATTTTGGATTTTTAGGTAGTATTTTATTTGGTTGCGTAATTTATTAATCTTTTTTAAACATTTTTGAGTTATATTTAAGCATTTTTGAGTAATTTTAAGTTATTTCAAGTCATTTTTTGGCATTTATGTTGAATAAATATTAAAATAAATGGTACGGCGCACCACACAGACTTTCTCTCTCTTTCTATAAACTCGTAAGATTTCTGAACGGAATAATGTACATTGTATCATCACCACTCCACATAAGAACACGCATAAAATAATATACAATGATATAGGATCAATGAGAAAAGAGGCGCATCTTTGTCCACCTAAGAACATTTCAAACAGTTTAATGTCTTCCACAAGGGTCAAAACTTCGTATTAAAATTTCGATTTCTGGTTAAAGTTTTAACATTTTATAAGGTGTTGCAGATCTTCAAGTCATCGCATTGATATTTAATTATTCATTTATACATTTTGACCAATAAAAAATGTAAATATTGACTATTGAGTCTAAAATGGAGATAGATCATTGCTATGCAAACATTTCTCCTAAGAGCTTTAAGGAAAAATAACATACTTTTTTAGATACTTATATTTAATTACTCTATGGCATTGGAGAATTATTGCGTTAAGACTTAAGTAGTATATGTTTACAACTAAAGCTCACAAAATTGTATTAATATATTTGCAAATATCTCAGAAACTGCTGCTTTTATAAAAATATATGTCAAATAAAAGTTTTTTATTTCTAATAGTCCTACAATTTTGCAATGATAAGTTGTTTAGTTTCTCAAATAGTTGTGGAGATACGGAAATTAACGCTTCTGTAAAGTACCCTAAAAATCATTTTCATAGGAAAATGAAAATAGCCAGTTTATTTATAATCTTAATCAACGCCTAGATACGAATTTTAATCAAAATCGTTTGAGCAGATTTTGAGAAAACCAAATTTTTCTCTTTTCGCCCTTCAGTAAACTACCCTTAATTTTAAGTTTTTATAGACACACAGACAGACGGCATTGCAAAGACTATTTTTTAGGGTTCGGGGGGTCATGAGACGTCGACATCCATCAACATTTCAGGTTAGTTTTTTTTTACGGTCGCAATACTTAAACTTTAATGTCCAAAAAGTTAAAAAAATTCATATAATTGCGTATAGATTGAAAGTTATTGATTTTATAAAAATATGTTTCGGATAAAATATCTGTATTATAAATATATATACATATTTGTAATGCTAAGTAATTTCATATCTCAAATAGTTTCGGAGCTATTATAAAAAATGTTAATTGACGCATCAGACCGGAGCCCTTAAAGCCATTTTGCCGAAATATTGAGGGTAGCCATTTTGTTTGGAATATTTATTAATGTTTATAAATGAAATTTAATCAAAATCGTTAGAGCCGATTTTGAGAAAATCGACTTTTTCTCTTTTTGCCCTTCAGTAAACTACCCTTAATTTTAAGTTTTAATAGACACACAGACAGACGGCATTGCAAAGACTATTTTTTAGGGTTCGGGGGGTCATGAGACGTCGACATCCATCAACATTTCAGGTTAGTTTTTTTTACGATCGCAATACTTAAGCTTTAATGTCCAAAAAGTTAAAAATATATATATAATTGCGTATAGATTGAAAATTATTGATTTTATAAAAATATGTTTCGAATAAAATATTTGTATTATAAATATATATACATATTTGTAATGCTAAGTAATTTCATATCTCAAATAGTTTCGGAGCTATTATAAAAAATGTTAATTTACGCATCAGACCGGAGCCCTTAAAGCCATTTTGCCGAAATATTGAGAGTAGCCATTTTGTTTGGAATATTTATTAATGTTCATAAATGAAATTTAATCAAAATCGTTAGAGCCGATTTTGAGAAAATCGACTTTTTCTCTTTTTGCCCTTCAGTAAACTACCCTTAATTTTAAGTTTTAATAGACACACAGACAGACGGCATTGCAAAGACTATTTTTTAGGGTTCGGGGGGTCATGAGACGTCGAAATCCATCAACATTTCAGGTTAGTTTTTTTTACGATCGCAATACTTAAGCTTTAATGTCCAAAAAGCTAAAAATATATATATAATTGCGTATAGATTGAAAATTATTGATTTTATAAAAATATGTTTCGAATAAAATATTTGTATTATAAATATATATACATATTTGTAATGCTAAGTAATTTCATATCTCAAATAGTTTCGGAGCTATTATAAAAAATGTTAATTTACGCATCAGACCGGAGCCCTTAAAGCCATTTTGCCGAAATATTGAGAGTAGCCATTTTGTTTGGAATATTTATTAATGTTCATAAATGAAATTTAATCAAAATCGTTAGAGCCGATTTTGAGAAAATCGACTTTTTCTCTTTTTTCCCTTCAGTAAACTACCCTTAATTTTAGGGGTAGATATCCAATTCCAAAAACCCCTCGGGGCAACCCTATGAAAACCCTAGATATCAAGTTTCAGCTCAATCGGTAAAATAGTTTAGGCTCTAGTTGGAGAGACAGACAGACAGACAGACAGACAGACGGAAATTCAAAAACCACTTTTTCGGATTCAGGAAGTCATGAAACGTCAAAATTCATCAAAATCTCGAGTTCGATTTTTTTGACGATCACCATACTTTCTCTACCTGTAAGATAGAGAGAAAGTAAAAAATACTATTGATATTTTAAAATACATAAATAATGAAACGTATTTTTTCACAACACAGTTGTTGGCGTGCGAAATTAATGAAGTCAATGAACTCCCCATGTCCTCTTTGCTTGTCTGGTTGTAAAATACACATTCCTGTTGAGAGCCGGAGAAGTTTGCGTTGGGAGTAGGGTAGCTTTTTTTTAAGCATCGCGTTTTACTACCTGTTCGGATTAAATAAATATGTACTCATTATGTTAATGAGTTAGGGAAGAGGAAAGTTGAATTTATAGAAAGTGTACCCATATTTGCGTAGAGGGAGTGTGGAAAACAATTAGGAAAAACAATCCTCAGCACACCCGACTGGGATTCTAACCCTGATCTCCCTGCCATTGGTAGTCTAGTTGAACACGAGAGTGACGCCTTAGACCATGTGGCCACATAACCAGTTTGATGGGGTAATTATTACTTCTGAAGCAAACATTTGTAAGTCAATATTTATATTTGTCAGAATGCAAGAGTTAAGTAGTTAAAGGCTTTTCGTTGCACAATGCACATATAAATATATATATATAGCTTCCATTTGTAAAGTGCATTTTTGTTTTATTAATGGGCATTCATAAGAGTTTTAGTTCATATTTTTAGGTAATTATTTTGTAAATTTTAAGTATTTTTTGAAACTTCTTAATGTAATTTTATAGGTCCTTTTAAAAAATATTTTTAAGGCATAAAATTCCAGATACTGTTTATCAATAAACTACCCTTAAATAATTTTTACTCATAAAGAAAAACATATTATTTTGATAACTTTAAAAACACTCATTTTGAAATTTCAAACAAAATCGTTATAACAGTTTTAAAAAATATTAAAAAAATTCATTACTAAACTAACCTCGAACTTTTTTTTTTTAAAGCGAAGATAGATTATTATTTATGATATAAAACATTTCCCACATATACATTTATAACAAAACCGTTAAGTCTATTTTTGAAATAAATTATTTAAATTTTCCTAAAATCAATATTCAGTAAACTACCGTTAAATACATTTTTGTCTGAAAATCAAAATCAGTGTGTGATGGATGTCCTCTTCTTACACTTTGCACATGTTCAAATAGTCAGTGTGTGATGTTTCCTTATTACACTTTGCACCTGTTCAAATATGTCAGCGTGTGATGTTTCCTTATTACACTTTGCACATGTTCAAATAGTCAGAATGTGATGTTTCCTTATTACACTTTGCACCTGTTCAAATAGTCAGCTTGTGATGTTTCCTTCTTACACTTTGCACCTGTTCAAATAGTCAGCGTGTGATGGATGTCCTCTTCTTACACTTTGCACATGTTCAAATAGTCAGCCTGTGATGTTTCCTTCTTACACTTTGCACCTGTTCAAATAGTTAGAATGTGACGTTTCCTTCTTAAACTTTGCACCTGTTCAATAGTCAGAATGTGATGTTTTCTTCTTACACTTTGCACCTGTTCAAATAGTCAGCATGTGATTTATATCCTCTTCTTACACTTTGCACCGGTTCAAATAGTCAGTGTGTGATGTTTCCTTATTACACTTTGCACCTGTTCAAATAGTCAGCGTGTGATGTTTCCTTATTACACTTTGCACATGTTCAAATAGTCAGAATGTGATGTTTCCTTATTACACTTTGCATCTGTTCAAATAGTCAGCTTGTGATGTTTCCTTCTTACACTTTGCACCTGTTCAAATAGTTAGCGTGTGATGGATATCCTCTTCTTACACTCTGCACCTGTTCAAATAGTCAGCGTGTGATGTTTCCTTCCTACTCGCTGCACCTGTTCAAATAGTCAGCGTGGGATGTTTCCTTATTACACTTTTCCCCTGTTCAAATAGTCAGCGTGGTATGTTTCCTTCTTACACTTTGCACCTGTTCAAATAGTCAGAATGTGATGTTTCTTTATTACACTTTGCACTTGTTCAAATAGTCAGCGTGTGATGTTTCCTTCCTACTCGCTGCACCTGTTCGAAGACGGGACATTCTCCATTACATTTATATGGGAGCGGATGACTGCGTGATCTTCTTCAGGACATACGCTCTCTTGCCACGACACCTCCTCGCCTGACACGTGATGTCTACCTTCTCGCGTGTTGGGGTTATTGTGAGGCGGTCAGAGGTGTGTCTTTCGTACCAGGCGTCGTCCGTCGTGATACTTCCTACACAAACAAGGGTAATAGGTCAAATTGTGGGTGGACTTAGAGCTGGTCAAAATAACACGCCAGCGGTTAGAAGAGAACTTGTCAGCTTCTACCAGTCTACTTCATGTAAGATCATTTATTCAAAGTTTTCGCGTGATTTAGATGGCTAGTACAGCCAGGGCCATCTCTAAAGGGGGGGTAGGGTAGACAGTTGCCTAGGTAAGCATATTAGGAAGGTTGGTGGGGATGATATATGGTGATTTTTGACGTGAATACGTCTTTAAATTCAGAACAGTACTAGGGGGGTACGGGACGAAAAGTCGAGTGTATTGAAATCATTCGATAGCTAAGAGAATAAAGATTCGTAATTGACCTTCAGATAGTACGCCGCGCTACGCGAGTGACAAAGGGGCCGTTCGCCATTTTGTGTACGACCCACCGCACCTCGGAAACATCTACCCAGTATAACTTCTCACTCTGTCGTGGTACGACACTCATTTTAGTGTCAATCAACAGTTCTCGTCAAGATATATTGATTTAACTAATAATACTTAAATTTACCAACAGTGTTGATGAAGAAAATGTGGATTGAATATAAAAAATTATAGAAATTTCACAATGTTCACCTATACTCGCCGGAAAGCCAGACAGAAATATGCCGAACGTATACGATGGGAAAGAGCAGCTCGCCAGATATCCAATAATACCCTAATGTCTGGGTCGGAATGAATAAGGGAGTATCGGGAGCGAAAGAAATTGATACGTGGTGATAAATAAAAAATAAATATACTGAATGTTTCAGTGAAAGCGTGAAAAAAATAAAACAGGACATAGGGGATGCTCTACCGAACATTTTGAGATAGGGAGCGTGTGGTCTGCGAAGCCAGCTAAACGTGTGGGGGAGAGCCTGAAGACTAGGCAAGCCATGATGTGTACTTGGTTTACCTATCGACTACAAGGTGGCTCTGTCTTATCGTATTTACATGCATGAATCAACGGCAGACCCTCACACACCATTCGAAGAGTCGTACAGTACAGCCATGCTTGTATTGAGGTTAGTGGCCGTCATTTAGAGCAAATTTTGTGAGGTACGAAATGATAGGCTTCCTCCGGTTTGTCAATGAAATGGTATACTGTACAGTACTACCTGTACGTAATGTTACGACTAAATGTAAATAAATTACATGTTATAATTAGCTGTAAATAAACCGGAGATCAGTAACAGTGTTAGACATGTTTAGGCCCATATCCCACTTAGCTGGCTTCAAACCAAACGTTCCCTATCTCAAAATGTTCGGTAGAGCATCCCCTATGTCCTGTTTAATCTTTGCACCCTTTCTCTGAAACATCCTGTATACTGGATTGTAAACTCTAGTAAGGTTTTTACAACTGTGATAAAAAGCGCTACATATCGTTGGCTTGATGGGCCACTGCTGTGACTGCATGAAGCTATTAATTATTACTAACTCAATTAAAAATTCTCTGTGAAGGAGCAAAGCCGTGCAATAAAATTATATAGATCAATGCGAAGTGTGGCTACAATTATTACAATCGAGCACTGCGGCGAAATGTGTGTCGAGAAAGAGGATCAAACGAAGTTTAGAGTCCGAATTCAAACCGTTTTAAAATATACGAAGTTGGAGGGTCCTTTACTCTGAATCAGGAGTCCAGATTTCAATACCCAGCTGGGCTCACTTTGATTGATTATTTTATCAGTAGTTAGGTAATCGGATGCTGGGACTTTGCTTTAAAATTTACCTTTACATCCTGTTCCCTTAACGACGTTTACTAATTGGAACTTTCAAATCTATTTTGCGAAGCGGGTTTCATCTTAACTTGATGCACTTAGGCAGTCTGAGCACTGTCACACTCCAATGTGCAAAATAGAAAGAGAGGGAAGAAAGTGAGAAGTTCAATCTGAGAGCGCTCTTGTCTATGTGCTGATAACCTTTCCTCTCTTCCTATGACGAGTTTACACAGTCACTTTAATATTTGAGCCTTGAAAACATTGACTTGCTTTTTAATTATACCTTTTCCTTATTTATTATTCTATATATACATATGCTACTACGGACTTTTTTAATATGCATCTTACAGTAAAATTCCTACAAGCCATTTTTATGTCCAAGACAAATGGCTTGTTGAGGAGAATTTATAAAAAATACTTTTACGAAAAAACTATTTCAAGATAAAATTAATAATTTAGTGACACTGTAGGACTATTTTTTAGAATTATTTAAGAATTTATGGTTTTTGTTTCAAAGTTATATCTTTAAAATTCTCTTAGTAAAACGTACAGTAGGCCTAGATTCACTAATATGGGAAATCCTATCTTGACCGGCCGTGACTTCAAAGGTACACAACGTCCTTAACTGAGATAGTTTTCATGACTGAATTAATGTTGATTAACAAATAACGTTTGTTTCAAATTAACCTACTAAACATTTTTTAACACCACGTATTGGGATTATACGCTTATGTACTAATTCCGATGGTAAATAAGGGATTAGAAAGGTCAAATTTTGAGGAAGTGTATCCACATTTGCGTGGAGAGATATTGAGAAGCCATTCAGGAGAAACTACCCTCAGTACACCCAACCTAGATCGAACCCCGATCTCCCCATCATCGGTAGTCTAGTCTACTGTGAGAGTAGCGCCTTAAACCATGCGACCACCGAAGTGGGTCTTCAAACCAGCGTTGTATGAGTAATCCTTCTCTTTTAAGGCGGGAGTGTGAGGGACGCAAGAAAAGGTGTTTCCACTGTTTTTATAGCAACACAGTTCGACACCTTATCTCAGTCGATAGCGTGTCCTTATATTAAGCTAAGGGTCCCGGGTTCAATGTCCGGCATTGCTGAGAAATGTATTATTGGTAAAATGTGGGCTTCCCCCCTCACAATGATGAATTAACAACCAGGGGATGGATGTTGTGATTGTTCTAGATTTAAGATAGTTTATAAGTCGTGTGATGATATAATTAGTTGGTACAGAAAGTGCACGTTACATTATTCAAATAAATCAAAAAATAAATATAGTAAAACTTTTTTGGCCAAAATAAATCAAATACTTCTCCAGTAGAAACATAGAGTTTAGTTTTCTTCACATGGTGCAGTTGTTGAATATGTCATGAGCATATTAGCATTAGATGATTTTTTTTTAATGAATAGAAAAAGTTGTCATTAGATTCCAAGACACCCTTGATGGATATTCAACAACTACTGTTGATATTAGCATGCGTAGAAAATTAAATTCTTTGTTGTTACTGGAAAAATGTTTGTTTTATTTTGGACAAAAAGTTTTTGCTATAAAAACTGCAAAAAAAACCCCTCCAACACTGACCTCAATCAAGCGTTCCCTGCATCCACACCTTAAACTGGTCAATGGCAATTGTTTTGCACCATCCAGAAATTTTACCTTACCGCGGTCGTGGTGATCTCAGGGCTAAAAAGGGTTGAAGAATTAGACTGGCGGGCAAAGGTCAAAACTCCCATTTCCTCACTCGGGTGTCGTTATTTCTGGGCATCCGCGGGAATGATATATCTATAACCTTGCAGTCACTAACCGACTTCCCCTACCCTATCTGACCTGACCCCATAGGCAACCCGCACTAATTCCCCATGAAGCTGCGGGATTGTGGAAAATAACAGCTGCAACTTCTTTTCAACTTTCCCTTCTCATGACCCAAGGTGAAACGAAACTTGATTGACTCAAAACAAATTACTAATCGATAAACTCGTTATTTATATAATGTATAGACTAATACCTAGAACCAACAAATAAATATGTATGTATATATTATGTAAGTCATGTGTGTAGACATCAGTGGAGTTTAAAAGATTGGGCTTTTTTTTAACGTGTCATATTTGGTATTTATGAATATTAGTATTCTATCTCATTGCATGCTTAATATAAATTCAGAATGATTACAAATAAAAGTATTTTACAACGAAATAATAAACCCACCTCGGCGGTCGCATGATATAAGGCAGTGTTTCTTAAAATATTGTACGAGAACCCCTAGAGATACGAGAAGGATTTCAGGGGGTCTGCGACACAAACTGATATTGATTAGTGATTAAATAGTAATTAATATTTTGACAAGATGCTATGGACTTTTATAAGCCTTTCTTTTCCTCTGTCAAGGCTTTGTTTAATTTATCACAAAAAATGCAATAAACAATTTTGAACGACAATTTATGTATTCATAATGGTCCGATGTTCCCAAACATCATATTCAGATTCTACGGTATAGCAACGATGTCGAAAGAGTTTATATTTTAAACTATAAAACAAAGGAAAAACTAGATAAAACCTACTGAAATCTTAAGAAATTATTGGTTAATTGAAGTTGTTGCTAACAGATTTCAACCCTGTTCAAAGCGCTTAGGCCTCAAACTTATTCAGAAATGTATAAATAGCGGTTAAAATGATCGGTGAAGGAAAGAATATCGTGTGCTTCTTGAAATGCGTTATTTACAATTAGTTATTAACAGAGTCCGTATTGTCTTATGTTCCTCAATGTCGACACAATGTTCCACTCTTATGATCAGTACCAGCAAACAACGTGGACTATTGAACAAATAAGTTACTTCCCCTTCTCCAGCATACTCCATGCAACAACTCCTCTTACATCATTATCTCATCAACGACTCATTTTCCATCATTATCTCATCAACGACTCATCTTCCATCATTATCTCTACAATTACTCATTCTATAATTATCTCTGTAGCCACTCCTCTTCCATAATATTCCTACAACGACTTCTCTTACATCAATATCTCTGTGATGAATATATAAAGGTAGATCACCATCATATTGACAACATGATAATGCATATATTGATTTGATTAAAAAAAGTACACCTATTTTGAATTTATATTGTTTCAATTATCTATTTATCTATTTAGACAGAATCTAAAAGATATAATATTTTACTCAAAGTATGCTAAATGTAACTAAAAAATAATGACATGGATATGTAACAAAAAATGGCTTGATTCAATTTGGTCATTTTTTTTAGTATCATCGCATCTTACTACCTGTTCAGGTTATACGTATATATGATCATTACTCTAATGGGATAGGGGTGAGGAAGGAAGAATTTTAGAGGTAATCTATTACTATTAGCGTGGGAGGAGAATGGAAACCGTTTATGAAAAAAACACCCTCAATACACCCGAACGGGATTTTAACCCTGATCTCCACGTCATCTGTAGTCCAGTCTATTGCGAGAGTGACTACTTGGACCATGCGTCCACCGAAGTGGATGATTGTAGATTATTTTATTTTAATACAATGTTAATCAGTTTAGAAAAAAACACATTTTAATAAGATATTCATAAATACCATACTTTAGAAAGATAACTTGAAATTATGTTTGCACTTCTATCTTTCCATTGTTTCCACTTGAAATACTATACACGAGACTCTCATACCACCTTCCCTACGTGCTTGGGATCACAATGCAGACAAAGTTTGGTTCGTGGTATGAAAGCAAAATTGAATCGGTTACAAATATTTAAAAGAGATATCCAAGGCTCTATATTTTTCTCCTTAAAAATCAAATCAAGTAGCTCTTTTTTTACCTATTATAACTATTAAATTTACCCGCCTCGGTGGCGTAGTTGGCTAACGCGCTAGTCGTGTTTAGCTCGACCGCCGAGGACGGGGAGATCGAGGTTCTAATCTCGGTCGGGTGAACTGGGAGGGGGTTTCCTAAATGGTTTTCCACTCTCCCTCCACGCAAATGCGGGCTCACTTCCTCTAAATTCAACCCTCCCAATTCCTAATCCATTAGAGTAATTAGTAATTAAGCGTATAACACGAACGGGTAGTAAGACGCGGTGTTAAGTATTAACTAATAAATTTAATTGAATAGTTAATTATATTATCAATATTGTCTTAAAGAAACGTAAATATATGAAACAAAATGATTGTTTATTTTACAATAAACTAAACTTTTCTTATAAACGAACAAGAATCTGTACTTTTACAAATGTTGTGACTTTACAATATTAATAGTTTTCAAACGTTTACCCAGTATTGAATAATTAATTGGGACATATATCTTTGTCTTGTCATTAACTACATAAAACAATAATTTGTCATAACACAATGATATATTAAATGTAATCTGGTAATAAGAATCAATCTGATATTCCAAATATGGTAGGCAGTATTTTACACTTTAAAAAACAGGTCGAGTAAATAATATGGAAATACTATCAACACAAATCACACTGGCGGATGTTTGTCCGTTTGAATTATAATGAATAATAATATTCACATACTACTATTAATAAGGGTGTAGGAAGTTTATTTTTATGGAGAGCTAGATTTTTTTTTTATCTAATAACCGTTTTTATATGTATATATTGAACCCACCTAGGGGGTACACCAAATTCCGGGAGGGGGGGAGGCGAAAGGAGGGTTGCGGGACTCACCCCAACACACTTTTTTCTACGCCCTTGCTATAACATTATTCTTCAGTTTTAACAACAATCCTTGTGAACTGTACATGTATACGTTAATTGTATATTTTTTTAATGTATTAATTACAATTTTTAATGTTATTTGTCTGTAGCCAACCAATGTATTTTTTTTTCCTTTTACTGTTTGCATCAACGAGATATTAAGTTCATAGAGACAGTGTTCTAAATAAATAAATGAATAATACATTTTTAGCATAATTTGTGTGTTATTATTATTAGTACCTCGTCTTACTACCCGTTCGGATTATACGCACTTACGCTAATCTGTAGGGTGATTGTGAGATGAAATGGAGGACCTACAGTTTAAAGTGGGATCCGAACCACGGTGGAGGCCTGGCATTCCACACATTCACAAGTTGTGATTAATACACGTCTTGTAAGAGTAGAAGGAAGGGTTTGGCAATCAGATAAATCTGTACTGGGACCGAGGATTGAATCCCGGACCACCAGGTCACCCTTTTGTGTGTTATTGCCTGGTTGTATTTGAACTCACATTTTAAGACGTCTTCTTCAGAACTACTTGCCTAGAAGTTGTTTAACACTATCTATGTACTATTTTTACTTCTCATCCTTGCTATATTTCTATTACGTAAATGGGGTAAGGATTGAGAAGGTAGAAATAAGAGTAAACGCATACGCGTATGCGTGAAGGAAAAGTGTGAAACCATTTAGTAAAAAAATACCCTTAACTCCCTCGGGCGGAATTCGAGCCCCGACGCCCCCTTCACCGGAAAACCAGACTAGATGAGCCTGACATTTAGTCCGTATGCTCACCGATGGATGTTAGACTACTAATTACATTTTTAAATAATTACATATGTTATTCTTGTGGAATAAAAAACTAGAATTAATAAAAAAAAGCCCGATTCAGTGGCCGAACGTTCTAAGGCGTCACTCTCACATTAGACTGGTCGGTTTATGATGGGGAGATCGGGGTTAGAATGCCGGCCGGGTGTACTGAGGATGTTTTTTCCTAAATGGTTTCCCACTCTCCTGCCACGCAAATGCGGGTATATTACCTATAAAATACTCCCTTCCTCATCTCTACCCCATTAGAGTAATACATAGTGTCAAAACAATAAATAAAAATAAAGCTATATTTTGCTTAACTTAACCTTTTTTAGTGTACTAGAAAGATACATAATGAATTGATAGGTCGCTATTCATGAGTGATTTTTTAACTCAAGTGGAGGAAGTGTTGTGGTAAAATCCGGCGTGGCCAGCGAGCACAAAAGCTTGTCATGGCCGAATGAGAATATAATAATCCAATTGTGCGGGTGGAAGATGGAGGAAACCAATATTTTGGTAAATGGTAATTGAATAACCAAGCGCCACGAGATATTGGCATCGACGATATTTTTGATGGAAAATTTGAGAAAAGAAAAGATGTACACTCCGTTTACCCTGCAAGGTGGAGAGCTTATTATTATTATTATTATTTAGTACCGCGTCTTACTACCCGTTCGGGTTATACGCTTAAGTACTAATTACGCTAATGGATTAGGAATTGGGAAGGTTGAATAGAGGAAGTGAACCCGCATTTGCGTGGAGGAAGAGTGGGAAACCATTTAGGAAAAACCACCCCCAGTTCACTCGACCGAGATTCGAACCTCGATATCCCCGTCCTCCGCAGTCGGGCTCAACACGACTAGCGCGTTAGCCAACTACGCCACCGAGGCGGGTTGAGAGCTTAACATTCTTGGTTCCACCATGGGGTGCATTATAAGATAGGACCATTGTGTTATCAGTCAAGGTGGAGAGCTTAACATTCTTGGTTCCACCATGAGATGGATTATAAGATAGGACCATTGTGTTATCAGTCAAGGTGGAGAGCTTAACATTCTTGGTTCCACCATGGAGTAGATTATAAGATAGGACCATTGTGTTATCAGTCAAGGTGGAGAGCTTAACATTTCTGGTTCCATTATGGGGTAGATTATAAGATAGGACTATTGTGTTATCAGTCAAGGTGGAAAGATTAACATTCTTGGTTCCACCATGGGGTGGATTATAAGATAGTACCATTGTGTTATCAGTCAAGGTGGGGAGCTTAACATTCTTGGTTCCACCATGGGGTGGATTATAAGATAGGACCATTGTGCTATCAGTCAAGGTGGAGAGCTTAACATTCTTGGTTCCACCATGGGGTGGATTATAAGATAGGACCATTGTGTTATCAGTCAAGGTGGAGAGCTTAACATTCTTGGTTCCACTATGGGGTGGATTATAAGATATGACCATTGAGTTATCAGTCAAGTTAAGACTACTTACTAACTTACATTGTAAACTAGGTGTACATAAAATTATAGAGCAGTTGATAAATTATTATATTTGATACAATGGTACGCTTACGGGTTTGTTGTGTTTAATTTAATAATTAAAAAATATTAACACAATATTACATATTTTATTTTATAATTAGTGTCTCGTTACCTAAACATGTTACAGTTATTCAAACAATAACGGTTTCAATATTTTAAAAATACGATTACTAAACATCTCAAATTGTCCCCGTAATGGTAGATACACAGCGAAACAGAATAAGTTTTCGAGGATTATCATTCCAGAGCTTCAACTACTATGCTAAGCCCTATAAACATAAGCTTATTTTAGATGCTTATTTTATAACAGAGTAATTATATACGTGAAAACTAACGCGGAAATAATCAACTGTCATGACTAAAACTAATATTAAATACCAACATTGAAACAAGATTCGAGAATAGCTATCGTTTTACGTTCCAGAATAGTTTCAATTTATGCACATGTTCAGAAGAGATAGATTGAAATACAATTTATCTAATTTAAAATTAATTTCCTAGCACAAGAAATAAACAAAAAGTTAAAACACATATATTTGTATGATTTTAAGTAAATAGTGTTTAGTTCCTTTATACCTAAATACTAATAAAAAAGTGATTTAATGTTTATAAAAGTGTACGGGAAATTGATGTAATGTTTCAATTATCAAAATAAATAGTAATATTTTCAGTAGCGGCTATTGTAAAACAATGTTTGAAACATCTGTCTTATGAATCCTATTCACTATAGTGATTTATTTTAATACATTTCTAATTATGTCTTTCTGTAAATTATATGTCCTGAAGAATTTTTGTATGAGATATAAATCTAAAATGTGGGTCAATTTTAGAGGAACCACTCGACATTTTCTCAAAAATCCAAAACTTAAAAATAATTATAAAAGGAATAAAACTTATTTCTTTCTAGACACGAAAAAACCCACTATAATACGTGTTTTAGATTATTAATAAGATTGTTTGTTGTAAATTACAAGCCAGCTCAACCTAATACAACCTATCCTTCCATTGTTTTACCATCAGGGATAGGGGGGGGGGGTTGGGGTGGTTACCCATAGGGACGACGCACCCAGGTGCCCTCTGACGTATATCTGGTGCATATATTTTTTAAATATTTGATTTTTTAGGTTATGTAGTAATGTTACAATAGATATACTTAAAACCTGATTATATTTAAAGTTATAGTTAATACATGAATGTTTTCCTCCTTGTTTTTCGTGCACGTTTCTATACAGGACTTCATAAATACAAAACTATCCACACTTTTATTTATTATACTAACACATGACCGTGACGTCATCTTCCTGGCCTCAAACCCGGTATATTTGGTTGCATTTTCTTTCTATCTCCTTCCGCTGGTGTGTCACTTCTACAGTCCATTTATCATAAGACGAGCCTTAGATTCCATTCTTAAATTACGTAAGGCTTAACTTTTTGGAGGGCGCAGGGGTTCTGTATTTTGTTACAAGGGGGCGGGGGTCAGAATTCATCTTACCTAAAGTTTATTTTACCAAAGTTTATGGTGAGACAAAATTGAGAAAACATTTTTTAGCAGAAAAGAAATAAATTAATATAAAATATAACTTTTATTTCATTTACTTATGATGTGTTAAACCTAATTTTGCTGCAATTTAAGTACTCTAAAATTTTAGATCACTCGCTTCATCATCAATCTTTATGTCTTAAAATAACCAAACGATAAAAAAATTCTAATTTACCAAATCTTAGAAAACAAACAAATAAAAAATAGATAGAGGAGGAGCGGTGGAAAATCCTACGATCGGAGTGAAGGGTGTGGGGGTCGGAAATAGTGAAAACATTATTCCTACATAATTTAAAGACGGCCCTTTATATGTGAGCTAGAAAAGCTACTAGATCTAGTTTAGTGTATTAATAAGCTGGCGTATAGCCCGAACGGGTAGTAAGACGCGATGCTAAAAAAAAAAGTCAAGTCATAATGTGATCTGCAGCTGTCTCTTTTGAAAAATATATTAGTTATCTATAAAATCTGTACCTCAGAACCATTGTATCGTAAGTCCAAAAATATCGATTTTCTGGTTTCAGCTGATTATTAGTCAGAATGATATTTTCGATCGAACCACACTATCATATGTCTGCTAAAAATATATTTATGGATTTAGCTAAAGCTATAAGATCGTAAGTCACAATATATGTTTGAGCCATACTACCGTATATCCAGATACAATGTTTTGGTTCTAAGCTGTAAGCTTAAGTGAGTGAACGCAAGTCCAGAGTCGGACTTACGTTAGTATGGCTCCTGTACTGTATTTAGTGGCTAGTAACTCAAGTCCATTATTGTCATTCTTTTAATCAGCTGTTTTACAGCTTCATGTGGTCAGCTCAGTTTGAGGTTATAAGGTTGGTGTTCGTTGTTTGATTGAAGAGATTAGAGGTTATTTCAGTTAAACATTGCAGACATTTCTAGTACGTTTTAATGAAGGCTAGTATTTTAACGTGGTTAGTTGACTAAATAATAATGACTGGACTATACAACAGTACTGTTTCAAGCAGAGGAAAACTTATACTTTCGTTGGCACAACAACAAAACAAAATAGTATCGGTAGATCATGACCATGTTTGTATTTCAGAAGAAACAACTAGTTTTTCAGTGTCTCCATTAATAATAGATATTCCTAATAATAATGAAAAAATATCCAGGAACAGCAGCCCTGCGCCTTCTTTAACCGAATTACAGGTTAGTTAGTTAGTTAATATTTTTGTTCATATTTTTTTGTTATAGAAAAGATGATTAAAACCATTGTCCTAATTTTCAGACAGTGCACCCGGATTTGTTGCATGAACCTGAGTTCCACCAGCTTTATAATCTACTTGGACAAGATATTAATACATGTACCCAACATGAAAATCTTATTCCAGACTATTTAGAAGATGTTGCCGGCCCATTAGTAAATGGTTATGGTAAGTGTTTTCTTATCCACAATATAGGCCTATGTTGTTTTATTACAATATTAAAACCTGTATCTTCACTCGAGTAGTTATTGTTATTCTCTTAAACTGGGTTTTTAGCAGTAACAATAATATAAGATTATATTAAGAGCCAAAAATAAATAAATTAACAAATAATAATTATGTTCGGCCATGTTATTCTACACTCACCCTTCATTCACATTCACCTTAAAATACGCACCAGGGTGCGTCGTTGTCCTAATGAAACTATAAAGTATAAGCTAACCTTCCTTTTTTTGTACAAGAGGCAATTTATACTATTTGCAGCAGTGATTTTTATTTGTGTGTTTCTACAGCAGTGGCATTTTTTAACGTTTCAACATTTTAACTGACTGCCATGGGTCATGCATTGTCAGATTAGTATCTTGGTGTTTAGGCTATATCCTAAATACCAAGTATATAAATATTATAAACTAATAAGCTTCTTTCTTTGCAGAACCAGAAGTTGAAGATAATCCTCCTGCTGAAATTGTACAAGAGGAAGTGCACATTGATGGTTTACCAGATCAGAAATCTCCGGATAAAAATGACCTTTTGGATAAATGTTCATCTGCAAGCAGTTTATTCTCTGAAAATGATTTGGATGATCCCACTTATGTGCCCAAGGAGAGTTCTGAAAGTGAAATGTCGTTTTGTTTTGATTTTGTAGTATCACAAACACCTATTAATACAAATACTAGACCTACAACAGTATTAAATAAATCTAAACTTGTTCCTTATAGCGACTCAGATTCAAATGATGAGGTGATAAATCGTACTGAAAAGGGTAAAAAAAGAATAAGAAATCCAGTAAACTGGAAAAAGAACATGAGGAAAAGAAAAATACTTTCTGGTGAGAAAGATGTAAATGCGAAAGGAAAATTGAAGGAAGGAAGACCATTAAAAGCTCCCTGTGGAGATACTTGCCGTTTAAAGTGTAGCAAAAGATTTACACGTGAAGAAAGATTGAATATTCATTCTGAGTTTTGGAAATCTAATAGAACCTGGGACTTAAAACGTCAGTTTGTTGCCTCATGCATAAAATCCAAACCTGTAGCTAGGCAGGAAAAGAGATGGAACGAAGAAAAACAAAAGTGTGAGCTGCATATATTTTTTAAATAACAAGAACAAAGAAGAAGTAGTGTGCAAAACTTTTTTTTATAAACACTCTTTCAATTTCTGATATGTTTTGAAAAAGACAGGTGACATTGGTCTTGGGGAGGGAGACCTTAGAGGACACCATACACCGTCTAATAAAAGACCTCCTGAAACCTTAGAAGTAATAAAAAGTCATATAAGGAAATATCCCACGTAAGAGAGTCATTATAGTAGGGAGAGGTCACAAAGAAAGTACTTAGGGAACCACTTAAATATCAGTAAAATGTATAACATGTACGTTGATGACTACAAAAAGGATGGCATCAAACCAGAAAAAAAAAGTTATTTTCTAAGGTATTCAATGAAGAATTCAATTACTCTTTTCATTTGCCGGATAACGATACTTGTGATACGTGTGACAAGATTGACTGTTGCATAAAAAATGAAAAATCTGATGAAAAACTGAAAGAGCTGAAACAGCAAAAAGAGGATCATTTAGAGGAAGTATCTCTTAGGTATACTTTAAAAAGAGAGGACAAACTCAATGCCAAGGAAAGTGAAAACACAAGTTATTATAGCGGATATATAAAAGTGCCTCCCTACACCAGCATTAACAAATTCACAAAGCTTTTATTTAAGAAAACTATGGACATTAAACTATACAATATATGATACAATAGAAAACAAAACTCATTGCATGATTTGGGATGAGACTACTGGAGGAAGAGGGGGGAGTGAAATGGCTTCTTGCTTTTTTGCTTGGGCAAGTGAAGAATTAACAAACACAAAGAACCTCACAGTGTGGACGGATAATTGCAGTGGACAGAATAGAAACCTGAATATGATCTTCATGTTCATGTGGCTAATGGAAAAGTCCCCACATTTAGAAGTAATAAATCACAAGTTCCTTCTTGCTGGTCACACACACATGGAGGTTGATGGGAAGCACAGTATCATTGAGAGGGCAAAGAAAAAAGTCCAGAGAAACACTATTTATACAACCAATGACTGGATAAATTTCATTTCGACCTGTGAATCGAAGAATCCATTTGTAACTAAAAGAATGGCTTTAGAAAACTTTCTTAATTTTTTACATCTAAAGCAGAAAAATGGTCCACTTATATCAAGAAAAAAGAACACAGATGGAGGAACATTTTTGATATCTGAAGCAGTGTGGCTGCAGTTGCGAAGAGAAGATAAAGGTGTTGTTTACTATAAAACCAGTTTCAGTGAAGACACTTTCAAAAAGGTTGATTTGAAGAGGAATAAACGAATAGGCTTAACAATGACTGAGATTCTACCTCTATTAAGAACAACAAGAAAGAAAATAAGTAATGAAAAGTTTAGGGACATACAGACTCTCATGCAGTGGGTTCCTGAAGAGTATAGAGCGTATTTCGAGAGCATTCCACATGGAGATGGTGTTGGAGATTTCCCTGAAGAGGATTCAACTGAACTAGAATAAAACAAGATATAGCCTATCTGATATAAACATGTTTCTTTTGCCGACTGAATTTTATTCAATAGCACAGTGAATTATTATTGAGTAATTTTAACTAGGAAAGTTAAAATAATGTTATTCTTTTATTGTTAGGTCTTAGTAATATTATTACTGTTACTGTATTACCAATAACATTAATAAATCATAACTATTATTAATTATTCTACAATTTTATTAACCCCTATTACCATTTTTTTTTATCATTATGGCATAGGATCGTAAGTCCATATTAACTGCTTGTGTTTAGAACCACAACATCGTAAGTCCATTTATTAATAAAACTAACTGTATTAAAGAAAAATTTTTCTACAGATAAAAAAAAATGTTGTAGACTTTTACATTTTCACTGCTAAAAAGTTATAATAAGACTTCTCTGTCTTGCCCTGAAGCATGAACAGAGTTAGAATATGTTTTAGGGCTCTCCTGAAAAGTGGACCAGTTGTGACTTACGATACTATGGATCTGGGATACAGAAATAACAATAATAACATAGTAAAATGTTATCTTTTTGGATCTCCAAAGTATTGTTTGTGTTTTCAAAAAGGTATCTCCTACCACTATTGGACATATCAACTTAGCTTCGCTATGGTCAGCCAGTACTTGCCATGGTTATATATTTCTTGCTCTGTAGCTTCAGTATTCTAAACTGTGTTTCTGTTTGTGTTTGACGTCGGTCGAGTAGAGAGTTAGTTCAAGCGCTGGTGCTTCCTTATATCGTTACAAGCTGAGCACAGGAATCAAGGATTAGCTTTGTAAAACATAGCTACAGCAGAACATAGATCATCAAATGAATTACTAACAAGCTACAAACTGTAAATGACTATTTATTATATTCCTAAGATTAAGAATTATTGGGTATGGTTTGTGTTGCTTTACTTTGATTTTATTACTATTGGACATTTAGATCACCTTTTAGAGAATATAAACATATTTTTTTGCAGTCAACATTGATATCATTCTGTTATTTTAGAGGTATTGATAATATAGATCAACAAGTGACATCTTAAGATCACATGAATTAACGTATGAATACGTGAAAGTAGATATATACTATTTTTTTTAGCCATTATGATACATCTATTCGTTGGAAAATTGGGGTATGCATATAAACTATTTGTATTTATTTTTAATAGGTATTTATATAAAGTGTACCTGCATTGGCTTGGAGGGAGTATAGTAAAACATTTATGTAACCTCAATTTTAGTATACCCAATCGAGGTTCGAACCCTGATCTCCCCGTCATCGACGGTCTAGTCTATTGAAAGAGGGATGCGTTAGATCATTCGATCCCCAACGCGACTTATTACTTTCTACACAAGGGCTACTAATAGCTTAATATAAGTGAGAGCTATGAATAGGGCAGATGAAAGTAAATGAGCTAAAGCGTGGAGAGAGGATGAGAAAACTACAGAGAAACTCCCCTCTAAGAAACGGATCTTTCCGAAGTTTGGGGCTAACTGACTTGGTCACAGGAATTCAAAAAAGTGAGTCAAAGCCGATTAATGAAAGTTATAATTTCTATTACTGCTATAAGTTATCTATTCACAAAGCAGTTTAAGACGTTAGACCCACATTACGGTTGGTCAAAAATAATGGGTTATGTTAAGATTTGACTCAAGGCCGGGTGCACTGGAGATTGTTTTGAGCATATTATTTTGACTGTGGCTTTCTCATACTCCTTTCATTCTAATGCAGTTGCATTTTCTTTAAGTTACAATTTTCATCTGCCTCGATTAAAATAATACGGGAATACTAGATTTATTAATACGTTGTACTATCCTTAAAAATTGAAAAAGAATAATAATATATTTGAGCATTGTAAAATGAGTGTAATAAAATCTGAAATGTATAGTGTCGTCACTTAGGATGTAGGAATATGCACTGGTATTGTTATGAATCATACATTTTAAGATATTTTGTGTCGCTCTTTTTAAAAAGAGGCCTATTTCTAAATTTAAAGCAGTCTACTCTGTGACGTGTATGTATTCAAACCTCAAATATTACGTCACGTGCAGGTATAGCAGCAAACGTTTGTATGGAACTCATTGATAATTAAAATGTAATTAATTCCTCGTGGTTTTATCGGCACGTCACTTATTTGAGCAGCCTTCAAACGGATGAAGGGTGGGAGTAGGGTGAGGAGGAGAAGGTAGGTAAGTTTGGAACCAATCAGAGTGAGAGCAGGTGCCTTCTTACTTCCTAGAGTGAAGACAAAAAAAAAAGAATCCAAGAACTGAGAATTGTTTTATCGACCTGCAAGAAAAGGCCAGCATTCTTCGCTCGTTCTCTCTCTATTTAAAAGAAAGTCAGGTTGTTGGGTCATGCTCTCTTTTTACAAAGCGTCTTACTGTCCATCAAGAGTACTTTTAATAACACTAATGGTATAAAGATGAGGAAGGTAGAGAATAGGAGAAAATGTACCCACATTTTCGTAGAGGCAGAGTGGAGAAAGCGTCTGGGAAATAAAACACCCTCAGTACATCCAGCCGGGATTCGAGCCTAGATCTCATCTTCACCGGAAAACCAGACTAGATGAGCTTTACGTTAAGTTCACGTGTCCGCTCATGTGGACCTTAGTTTTAAGTTCAAAAAAATATGTTTTTAAAATCTAATTTATAGATAAATAACGGTATATTTAATATGGTTCTCACATGTTGTTAGTAATGAATAAGGTTAATTAGCACCTGGGAAGTGATCTTTCCCTTAGAGTTGATTCCAATATAAGGATACAGGAGAAAAGTCACATTACACACATTTTCCAGGGCAACGATTGTTATATCTCAAACCCCATAAGGACCCCTGCAAATTCTTCTTTTAATTAATTTAATTAATATGACAGAAACTTCTCTTAGCCGTAATCTAAAGTGCATAAAAAAGGTCTCATAATTGTCTAACAGATAGCAGCACTAATTAAATTTGAGATGAAAAGGGACTTTCCACCTGGTTCCCCTGTACCATTCTTACTTTTACTTCACTTTCATTGGAACAAAATGGATGCTATATTAATATCCTAACTAGAATAGAACTAAGGCCATATGCATTAATTTGTTGCAAAATGAATTTTTACTCCTAAAATTTCCCACGTACCTAAGTCAAAAAACTTTTAAAAATGGTATGATTAAATAATTATTATTAATTTTATTATGTAGTTGGTATTTTAAAAAAATATTTAAGGTCACAAGCATAATTCAAATATATATTGAGAAAAAACCAAATATTTAGCCACATGGAAAAGAACTCGTTTCCCAGATCAGGGTGTCAGTTTTAACATATCTATATTTTGATAATGTTTTATAATAGTTGTGGTCCCAGATTTTGAAGCTACAGGACACTTAGTAACGTATTATTTCGATAAATTAGTAAATAAATGAAGGAATAACGATTTATTCACTATTCCATATCTTTAACATTTACAAATTAGAGTCAAACTTACTCACGGTAAAGTTTCAATGATGTATTGAGTCAAGCGCTTAAGTACAGTCTCATTTTGATAGAAAGGAGCAATTTGTACAGTTATAGCAGTGATACACATGTGATTTGAAGCTGCCACTTTTAATAGATATTATCAGGTCCTATGAAATACTAATACTAATAAATCAAAATATAATCAGTGTTAATCGTGAAAGTTATGTTTGTATTTTCTAAGAGATGCTTCCTAGCACAATTCTATTATAGTTTCAGGATCACGTTAAAAAAAACATAAAAAACCTTCCAGTCATGCGTAGACAATGTTAATTTTACTGGCGTTTGGCACAATAAAGAGGTAAGTGTCTGGGACAGTACTTAAGGGGAACCATGATTCACCCTTTCAGTCGGGTATCCATCGAAGGAACCTTATACAACATATCAAAAATTCGCCAAATCTACTTTCATGTATTCACACGCCAGATAATAATTATGTCCTTTAACTGTCTATGTTGAGATAAATAAGATACATGTCGTAACTACTCTATATTTACCCAGCCATATGAGTATACAGACTAAGCATCGAGCTCATTTAGTGTGGTTTGTCGATTATGGGGAGGTTGGGGTTCAAATTCCAACTGATATAGGCTACCGAGTTTGATATTTCATTAATGGTTTCCCACTTTCCATCCACGCAAATACGGATGCATCTTCTTCTCAATTATATCTTAATCAACCCTACTACGTGTTGAGAGTAATTAAGATGTATACATGCAGCCCGAACTTATGGGGAGAACAGGTCATAAGCAACGAAAACATCCATATTTATTTTTTGCATCTTTCTATAGAAAATAAACTCTCCTTCTATGATACTATAGCCTACATATACGGTATTTAGATCTAATCGGGATCCAAACCCAAGCCCTCCAAGCTGGTTGATCAGTCTCTGAAACTCTAAACTCTCGACCACAGCTGAGGTCCGTGGTTTTTTATTTTCTTTTAACCTCACGTCTTACAACTAGTTCAGGTTATAATCATATGTACTAACTGTGTAAGGGTTCAGGAATGATGACGTTAGAGGAAGTGTACCCGTATTTGCGTGAATAGAGAGTGGAAAACCACCCTCAGCACATATAACCAGGATTTCAACCCCGATCTCCCCGTCATCGGCAGCTTAAACTTACGCGAGAGTGACACTTCAGACCACGCGACCACCGAAGTGGGTCCGTGACTATCAAATTCGCGTCAAAATATCACCTACAAAAGTGTCTCATGAACTTGGCTACTTTATGTCTGTCGAGGGTGGGTCGGAGGGGTGGGTGAGTGGGGGGTGGAAAGAAGCATCCCACTACCCACCGTGTGGTAGGTCGCGAGATAGACGCCCAGGCGTCGAGAAGGGGACCCACGTGGTGGTAGCGTTTGTCGTGGTCTCTAGTATCGCGTCACGCCGTGACACCAAGGTATAGTGTGTGTGTGCGGATGTGCGATGCCTGGGCTGTAAGGGGGTGGCGTGCGTCGTGACGCCGCCTCCTCCTCCTCCTCCCCCCGCCGCCGTTTAGAGCGAGCGCTGCGAGCGTGCAGACTAGAGGCAGGTTAGCGCGGCCAGTAGGACGGCGGAACTTTGGCGGGGCAGACGTACCCCGCCGAGCTTCAAAAGTGCGTGCGCGCGACCAGCCCCCCGTCCCCCTCTTACACATACAACCCCCTCGCCTCTTAAAACAACACTCGACTACACGAATTTAATCCGCCGCGAGTGGCGATTTACAAATAACCGCTTCCATTATTAAATATTTAAGTGTTTTTTAATTTATTTGATTTTCAAATTAAAAGGGAGGAAATATTAATTTTTGTGTAAGCCCTGTTTTTTTCGTTTTCGACACAATGAGAGTGAGGTAGTAAAAACACATAATTTTTGTTGCATTTTTAAATTTATTGAGTAGTATTATTAGTGATTTTTCGTGATAGCAAGATTATTAGTTAAGTAAATCGTTTGAGAAGGGAAAAGTGGAGTGTCGCGGTCGAGTTGTCGGTCGAATGTGTTACCAGGAGCACCGTCAAGATCATCAGCATGTGGCAGAGCGGGGGCATGGGGGGCCACGCACAAAACAACCCCTGGATGAAGCTCATGGGCATCGTCCAAAAGGAACGCCGCCACCACGATGGAGGTACCTCCACCACCACCGGCTCCAACGACAGGAACCTCAATCAGTGAGTACCAGCTTCGAGCCCCTCTAGATGTTGGGACAAACCTCGTCCGGCCAATCTTCTCGTCCAATACAACTGCCGGTCAAAAAAACCCCTAAAACGTTCTTTTACACATATTTTCTTTTTACAGCAAAAACTTCAATCATGTGTTTTGCATTATCGTGTCGTGGAGTGTTGCCAGGATTAACAGAACTAGTTTTAACTATACCTGCACCTCACTTCGGTGGCCGCATGGTCTAAGACGTCACTCTAGAAATAGACTAGACTGCCGACGACGGGTATTTTGGGGTTCGAATACAGATCAGGATTAGTGAGGGTGGTTTTTCTTGAACAGTTTTTCACTCTACTTTCACGCAAATGAGGGTACACTTCCTTTAGATTCAAACTTTCTCATCCTTGACATATTACAATAAATAGTACATAGGCATAAGAAAAAAGCTGTTTCCTGTAATATGTTATCGCCTCTAATCAATCCTAGATAAGCTTTTTTCTACATGGGATTGCATTTCCGTACCATAGCTAGTCATTAAATGTCTTATTGAGTGATGAAAACAATCATTCATATTTACAGTTCTGACTATAGTCCAATTTTCATATAATGGGTATTTTAGAAATTACAAATATATATATATATATACTGTCAACATTGATAACATTTTACTCTAATATTAGAGTTATTTTATATGTATTTATAATATATATATAAATTTACAGCTTCACATTACATGACTTGACGTATGAATACTTTAAATTAAATCTAGTAACTTTTCTAGCTGTCAGAAAGAATTCTGACTAAGAAAATTGGACTGTAATTTTTCTTTACCCTAGCAAGACTAACAACGCTTACGACGCGATAGTGATTATATTTAATAACACATTATCAGCTAAATATAAAAATTATATTATCAACAAATTTGTAAAATATTTATAGGTCCTTATTAAGGATTATTAATTTTATCTAACCGGTGTCAATTATTTAATAAAACATTATGGTTGAAAAATAAGAAATTTTATATTTCTTAGTTAAGTATTACGTTCTTAGAAATTTTTTTTTTTTAGATTAACAAATTAAAATATTATGAAGTTTAACTTAATCAGTGATTATAATATTTAAAATGTTTTCCCACTGACACAGGTCCTTAATAATTTTACTTATAACAATATTAATAATTACTTCAATTTTTACCTGAAATAAGTACTGACAACATAACTTTAACAAAAAAAACGAGGTTTTTACAAAGTCAAGGATTTCTGTATGAATTTCCAAAACTATGATGTTTGAAGCAAAATTGTTCAATGAGTTTTGGACTCTTAAAAATATACAGATTTGTTTGGTTTACAAAAATTTATACATAAATTATTGTGGAGTTATTCTTCTATAAAACTTGTGAATTTATGAACCAAATAGATTTATGTCTACTAACAAGGTTTTAAGGTTTTCTGAAATATTCTCATTCACTAATATATATATAGCTATGTCACTTACATAAGTTGTTGCTGATAGAAAAGTATATTAATTTTTCTTTATATTTAAAAATTAAGATTACAAATTCTCCAGGAATATTTCCACAATATTTTGGTTGCGTTGTTTGTTGCAAAATAAATATTTTCTATGACAAAAATTGTACCAAGGCATTTTATTTGAGTTACGAAAGTAAAATCTTCACAACTAATAGCTCTAATGCTCTACTTTATACTACTCAAGCTAGTCAACGAAGAGCTTATCTGGTGGTTAATCTTAAAAGATACAATCTTAGGGACTGCCAAAAATAGTATGTTTGAAGTTGGGATAGTTCAGTTTCTCTAAGTAATAAATATTTAATGGCATTGTTGTGTTTGTCGAACAAATAAATTATGACAAATTGCCATTAAAGACATTAATTGCGTAAACAGACTCTCAAATGCATACATTAATTATATATATATTTAAAAGCTTTTTCCACTCGAAAATGTATAAAAAAGATGAGAGTGTTGGTACAAATAGAGAGCGAAGGGTTGTGTACGTCTAAGTGAAGAAGTCACCTGTAGAGTCCCGGCCACTCACTCCAACCCCAAACCAACCCGCAACTCATGTTTCACAAAACGTGTCTAGACATTTTAAAACTGATTCAAGTAAAATTGTATTTTGGCATGGTTGTACACTGTAACCATTCTTTGGCCGAAATAGTTCTTTATTGAACCATAGGATAGTTTCTTAAGTAACACGAAAGGCAATTTCTTAAAAATGATGATAATTGAATAAGCAACAAGGTGCTTTCTTGAAAATCGCGGTGCTTTATTGAACATTACGGAGCGTTCTTGAACATAACGGTGCTTGATTGAACATTAATGTGATTGATTGAACACCACTGTGCTTTCTTGAACATCACTGTGCTTTATTGAACATCAACGGTGCTTTATTGAGCATTTCAGTAATTTATTGACCGTCGCGGTGCTTTCTTGAACATAACAGTGCGTTATTGAACATCACGGTGCTTTATTGAATATTAAGGTGCTTTATTGAGCATTTAAGTAATTTATTGACCGTCACGGTGCTTTTTTGAATATCACGGTACTTTATTGAACACCACTGTGCTTTCTTGAACATCACTGTGCTTTATTGAACATCAACGGTACTTTATTGAGCATTTCAGTAATTTATTGACCATCGCGGTGTTTTCTTGAACATAACGGTGCTCTCTTGAACATCACGGTGCTCTCTTGAACATCACGGTGCTCTCTTGAACATCACGGTGCTCTCTTGAACATCACGGTGCTTTTTTGAACATCACAATGCTTTCTTGAACATCACGGTGCTTTCTTGAACATCACGGTGCTTTCTTGAAGATCACGTTGCTCTCTTGAACATCACGGTGCGTTCTTGAACATCACGGTGCGTTCTTGAATATTACGGTGCTTTCTTGAACATCACGGTGCTTTCTTGAAGATCACGTTGCTCTCTTGAACATAACGGTGCTCTCTTGAACATCACGGTGCTCTCTTGAACATCACGGTGCTCTCTTGAACATCACGGTGCTTTTTTGAACATCACGGTGCTTTTTTGAACATCACAATGCTTTCTTGAACATCACGGTGCTTTCTTGAACATCACGGTGCTTTCTTGAAGATCACGTTGCTCTCTTGAACATCACGGTGCGTTCTTGAACATCACGGTGCGTTCTTGAATATTACGGTGCTTTCTTGAACATCACGGTGCTTTCTTGAAGATCACGTTGCTCTCTTGAACATAACGGTGCTCTCTTGAACATCACGGTGCTCTCTTGAACATCACGGTGCTCTCTTGAACATCACGGTGCTTTTTTGAACATCACAATGCTTTTTTGAACATCACAATGCTTTCTTGAACATCACGGTGCTTTCTTGAACATCACGGTGCTTTCTTGAAGATCACGTTGCTCTCTTGAACATCACGGTGCGTTCTTGAACATCACGGTGCGTTCTTGAATATTACGGTGCTTTCTTGAACATCACGGTGCTTTCTTGAAGATCACGTTGCTCTCTTGAACATAACGGTGCTCTCTTGAACATCACGGTGCTCTCTTGAACATCACGGTGCTCTCTTGAACATCACGGTGCTTTTTTGAACATCACAATGCTTTTTTGAACATCACAATGCTTTCTTGAACATCACGGTGCTTTCTTGAACATCACGGTGCTTTCTTGAAGATCACGTTGCTCTCTTGAACATCACGGTGCGTTCTTGAACATCACGGTGTTTCACTGGACATCTTGGTTGCTTCTTGAACATCACGGTGTTTCACTGGACATCTTAGTTGCTTCTTGAACATCACGGTGTTTCACTGGACATCTTGGTTGCTTCTTGAACATAAGCTAGTTTCTTTGTCCACACGGTGTTCCATGGTCAGCAAGAAATTTTCTTAAATAAAACGATATTTTCCCAAATACACAAACTCCTAAATGAAGGTCACTTGTTGAGACAGGAGCTCAACGAGAATTTATACATGCTTAGATTGTATGAAAAAAATTCAAAAAAAATATTCAAAATTTATTCTTACACGCTTTGGGTTTAAATTAAATGCATGGCCAAATCAAGGCTTATTTTTATAGCCAAATTTTTATGAATCATATCTACATTAAAACTTGAATACCCTTAATTTGATTTAAATGCTGATCCCAAAAAAGTAAATTAGTGTAATGTTTATTAAAATAAATTTTGGCAGATAAAAACAAACCCTCGGAAAATCTTTTATTTGCCATGCAAATATATTTCTGCATCTGTATTTTAAAATTCAGCTCTCAGCATTACACAATATTCTTGATCATAAATTAGTAAAAAATACTACCAGAGTAAAGTTTTTAAAGGCTTTTAAAATAATAATATTTGATTACATTACAAAAACAATTTTTTACTGAACGTTAGGAATCTTTTTAGGGTACTATCTAGATAAAAAGAGTTATTTTTTTGTGTTTGGAAAGTATGGAATACTGAACGAACCTCCAAAGAATAGAAGTGAATGAATCATATTTGATTTATTTAAGGTAGCCAACCTATTAGTCTATTGGTCAGGCTTTGTGGCTACTAATCAAGAGTTTCCGCGTTTAATTCTCGGTGATTCTACAGGTATTTCTGGCGAAAGGAGAGTAGTTTATATCGTCTCCATGGTCTGAAAAATTAGTCTTAAGGGGAAAATGTAGGGAACGTAAGTTAAGGGAAGTGTTTTTGTATTTTTTATATCAAAACTTTTTTTTGTCAACATAAAATAAATAGATCAAATATTTCTTCAGTAAAAAGATAAAGTTTAATTTTCTTCACACGGTAATATCAACAGTTGTTGAATATTTATCATAAGCATAATGCCATTAGATGACAGACATTTTAAATGAAGAGAAAAAATTGTCATTAAATTCCAGGGCAGCCTTGACAGATATTCAACAAATGTTGTGGTCACCATGTGAAGAAAATTAAAACTATGTTTGTACTGAAGAATTTATTGATTTATTTTTGACCAACTTTTTTTTATTAAAAAACTGGAAAAAATATCAAATAATTTCATCGTGAAGCAACCGCACCTACATGGCCCGAACCTCAGAAGACGGTTAGATAAACATATCCGCCAATGACAGGAGAAGGCCAGGAATGTCCAGCCGACAAAAACCTGGTGGTATAGGGAGTGGGGGTGGTAATTTTATAAAAGTAGATAATATAATCATATCAAAACAAGCCTGATTTTATTAAGATTAAAAAAATTATAGCTATATAATGACACATATCTAACAATTATCTCTTTTGATTTGAAATTGAATATTTAAAACTGGCACCGGTGGCCACGTAGACAAAGGCATAGTTTTTAATTTTAATAGGTCTGCCAGTGATATGAAAATCAGGGGTTCGAGCTCTAGTCGAGTGTACTGAGATTAATTTTCATTAATGGTTAGCCACTCTTTCCAAGAAAATATGGGCGTATTTACTCTAAGAGCTATCTTATTCACCCCTTATCACGTAGAAATGTGAATTGGCCGAACGGGTAGCAAAATATGTAGGGCATAGAATATTTCTTTGAAGTTATATTTTTACGTAAGCTCCAATCCAATCGAACGAAGTAATATTTACAGTACAATTTTCACAGGAAGGAAATTTTATACACTTTTTTGCGGCCAAAATTGATAATATTTTACTAGGTGTATTATTATTAGTATTATTTTATAGGTATTAATAATATCTATTAATGGTGACAGCTGCAGATCACATGACTTGACGTATGAATACGTGATAGTAGTTCTAGTAATTTCTATTTATTAGATAAGGCTCTTCATATGCAAATTTGATTGTACATTACAATCGCATAATTATTGAGAAATTATTTGAAGACATTTTTGAGCATCTAAATATGACTATTTTGATAAATACAGCTTAGTTTGAAAATAACAGGCCATTATTTTAAAATTGACATAGCTCCTAGTAAAGAAGAAGACTGTGAAGCTAGGTTAAATTAGTGGGAAAATGACACTTGGAAACGGGACTAGAACTCGGGAATTTTGGCTCATCGCGTCAAAATTCTACCACAGAGCTATCCAGGGATCGTCTCACTTTCAGGGTCATTCTTCCCTCATAGCTTAAGGCATCTCCAGCTCTTAACTCTGGAAGGCTGGAGGGAGGAGAGAAGGGGATGGATTAACCAATGTTTATTTTAAAGTAAAAATTAAAAACCATTTCAAATCAAATTAATAAAATAAATATTATGATAGTGGAACCAACTATATGGTCATATAAAAAAGCTACCTTGATAATTTATTCATAGCTCCAAACGTAGGATTTAATTTCCTGAATAAAACCTTTTACCGTTTCTATTAAGAGCGTTCCATTACGATGCCAGTGATTTAAGGTAGGATGGTAGAAATTGCGAGTTAAGGGCAGTATTTTTGTAATTTTTATATCAAAACAGTTTTTTGGTCAAAATCAATCGAATATTTCTCAAAAATAAATGTAAAGTTTAACTTTCTTTTTCACATGGTTATACAAGCAGTTCTTGAATATCTGTCATGGACAGCGCATAATTTGATAATAACTTTTTATCTTCATTCAAAAAGTTTCTCAACAAATGCCAATATGCTTACGACAAGTATTCAATGACTGTTGAGATTATTATGGGTAGAAAATTAATCTCTATATGTTTAATAGATCCATATTTGATTTATTTTGCCGAAAAAAAAGTTTGCTGTGGAAACTTCAAAAACACTGAGCTTTTCACGCGTTTACTTCCATCCCAACTTAAATCAAAATGGTTTGCGGAGCTCAAAACTAAGTTGAGTGCTAAGATATATTCTGCTGTGTGTTCATTTCGGTGACGTCAGAACGTTATTCTACCTCTTTGTGTCAGATGCTGACAGGTATATTTTTTCAAATCGAGGTAACCGAAAAAAAATCTTATAAGTCACAACTATAATTATAGTATTTCCCCCTCAAGTGAGTGTATAGTCAACCCGGAGTACCCACACAACGAATAACTATTTCATGACCTGTCAAGGTTTCACCCTCCAAATTCACCTCTCACGCGATACACCACTGTTCCTAGAGTGTCATGCGTTAACGTGATAGTATCACCGGATTCTGAGAAAAAGCAAGAATTTATTTTATTAAATATTTAACTAATACAAACTCAAACCATTTTGTGAAACCAGTTTACCAAAACTACTTTCAATAGGAACACTAGCCTGCTTCAGTGGGAGTTCGAGGTTCGAATGCCGGTCATGGGTACTGAGAGTGTTTTTTCCTTAAGGGTTTTCCACTCTAGATCCACGCAAATGCAGGTTCACTTCCTCTGAATTCAACCTTCCTCATCCCTAGCTCATTAGCGTAATTGGTATATATAAATAGGTAGTAAGATGCGTTGCTAAAAAAATAAAATAATTGGAACACTAAAAATAATTAATATTAGGCCTATTACTTGGTGCACTTTCTAAACCCAAGTTCTAGCAACATTCTTATTTAAAACCGCCTAATATAATATAAGACACCCCATTAGAGTTGTACGCATATGTACCAATTGCACTAATGTGTTAGGGATCAGAAAGGTCGAATTTAAAGGAAGTGTACCCGCATTTTCCTGGACGGAGAGTGGAGAACCATTTAGAAAAAAGATCCTCAATACTCCCCGTCTTCGATAGACTAATCAATTGTGAGAGTGACACCTTAGACCATGAGGCCACCAAAGTTAGTCTTCACACTAATCTCTTATCGACATCCCGGCCTACCAAGGGGTCTTATATCTTCAGGGCTATCAACTAAGATCTTACGCACACCCCTGTCATCATCTATACACGCCACGTGACCACCCCACCTCATCCTGCGCGCCTTAATTATCCTTACTATGTTTGGAGGATTCATACAAACCAAATTCTTTATATTTTTGAAACTTTCTCCATTCTCCTTTTTGTTCATCCCTCAGTTAGCCATGTTAACAAATATAAACCATTATGTGTGACAGGGTGCTCTTATTGGGCAAACTTTGGTCATCCTAAAATGAATTCTCATATAGATAAGATATATAAGGTTTGGAATAAAGGTAATGATATATTCTCGCCCAGTTGGTTCCCATTTGACCAATCATACACAGGATTTGCACTACAGCCCAATTATTTCCATAGTAAGAGAATTGTCTTGAAACTAGAACATGTTTTATCACCTTGTTTTATTACCTGTTCAGGTTATACGCATGTATGATAATTACTCTAACGGGGTATCGATGAAGGAGGAAGCATTTTAGAGGTAACTCGCTTTGATCGTTGGGGGCTCCACCCTCAAACCCCCAATGAGTTTTCTTTGCAAGTGGATGTAAACTAATGTAATGTTTTGAACGTAACAACTTAAAGTTACCGGTATTGTATTGTATATACCGCAACGATTTTCAAGTTGCTCCACCATTTTGAATTTTTTCGGAGGTTAAATTTTTTTTTTTTAACTTTTTAGATTTTTACCGTCTGTTACAGGCTAGAAGCTGTAAGTGTGCTAAATTTAAATATTCTAGCTCATCTGTAAGTGGGTAAACATTAATGTCAGTGAGTGAGTGAGTGAGTCAGCCATGTGGCTTTATAGTAGTAAAATATCCTCATATTCTTGACATAAGAGAAGGAAGCTCCAATCTCCCCGTCACCATCAGGTCAGCCTAAAACGAGAGTGACGCCTTATACCATTCATCCACTAAATCTGATAGTTATAATTTACTATACCTTGATTTTGGTTGGAAAAAACAGTTTAGAAAATCCAAACATAATTTTTTAGCGGTCAACATCGATAACATTTTACTGTAATAAGTTATTTGTGTAATTTTATAGGTATTGATAAAATCAGCTATCAAAAGTGAAAGCTGCAGTTGAAATAACTTGATGTATGAATATATTAAAATTGTTTTAGTAACTTTAATAACTACAACAGGTGGAGGTCAGGCTAATATGAGCAGGTGTGATATATGAGCATACCCTTCTGAAACTATCCCCTTGGCAAGTATGTGCTGCCATTTTACTTAAGAAAGTTCAATTGCAACATAGCAACATGGTAACATAGCAACATAGACGGAAGCGCATTGCGATAAATTATTAACGAATCACACCACCTGTATTTATCAGTTTATGAAAAGGTACGTTTAAAATTAAGTTTCTAAAATGTTTCCCATAGTTTGTATAAGAAACAGGGACTATATTTATATTTTGTTTGGTCGTTATTTAAGCTCAAATGTAACATGAAACCTACTCATTGCATCTCTTGAAAAAAATTAAAGTTAACATCTCACCTCAACGAACAAAATGGCTGAAACCCCCCGGGTGTGCTCATATTTTCCTCCCATGCTTTTAATATGAGCACTTGCAGATTCTTAACTATTATTTTTTCTAGACCAAAGTTGTTAAAATATCATTCATATTCATTGTATTTTGTAGACCTAATTGAATGAGCAATTTAATAAAATAATACTACTTTTGGATAGCCTTAATGTTTCTTATGAAATAACAGATTTTCTTAAGGTGCTCATAATTGCCTGACTTCCCCTATATTGTTCTTTCTACTAAAATCATACTATAGATCTTCTTTCATACGTCTGAAGCTGTCATTTTTAATAGATATTAACAATAACTATAAAATAACAATAATAATATAGTAAAATGGTATCCACTTAATCCGCAATAAAGTTTGTGTTTTATAAAAGACCCTTCCTATGAAAATCAAACTGTACATAGCTCACACGATGAATATATTTCAGTTGACACCTGAACAATGAGTTTCTTACTGAGTGTTGAGAGCATATCACAGGCACTCTTCATTTGCACTGAAAGTTATCAAGCTTACCTTGCATGGTTCCACTATGGTGTAGCTTATAAAATAGAGTCATAGTGTAATCCGTCAAGGTAAGACTGTTACCTTTCATTATTCCACCATGGTGCAGATTATTAGATAGGGCCATAGTGTAATCCGTCAAGGTAAGACTGTTACCTTGCATTATTCCACCATGGTACAGATTATTAGATAGGGCCATAGTGTAATCCGTCAAGGTAAGACTGTTACCTTGCATTATTCCACTATGGTACAGATTATTAGATAGGGCCATAGTGTAATCCGTCAAGGTAAGACTGTTACCTTGCATTATTCCACTATGGTACAGATTATTAGATAGGGCCATAGTGTAATCCGTCAAGGTAAGACTGTTACCATGCATTATTCCACCATGGTACAGATTATTAGATAGGGGCATAGTGTAATCCGTCAAGGTAAGACTGTTACCTTTCAGGGTAAATTGAGTGTAAAGTTTAAACTAGCTCTGCTTACCCTGGCGACAGGCCAAAGCACGCCAATGAACCCCCCTGTATTAACCTATAGACAGAATTCACGTCGTGAGAATATCCTCCTCCAACTTGAACACCTGATTCCTGCGGTGTTGCAAGGAAACTGAACAACGAACAACTCGCGCCAGATGTCGGAGGAGCGATCATTAAATTATGCGGTTCCACCTTCTCGGAAACACGACTGTTTACATGGTATAGATTTGCGCCTTTTGAACATTTCTTTCACAACACCATCTGGACAAATGCAGTGTTATAGGACAGGTATGGTTGACCACGAATCAGGGTACTCTGATTCCATTCCGGAGGATGCTGAATAACCATTTACTATTTGTGTACGTGTTCGGATTACATGTAAATATACTAACTACACTAATGTGTTAGTGATGAGGAAAATAGAATTAAAAATAAGTGTGACCAGTTTTTCGTGGAGGGAGGGGAAAAAACAGTTTAGAAAAAAACATTTTAACCCCTATCTAACCTCATCGGCAGTCCAGTCTATTGAGAAAGATGCCTTATACCAGAGTTTTTCAAACTATTCTCCACCATAGCTATCTAAGGCTCCGTGATGCAATTTTATTTGCTTGTTTTTCACAATATAAAATATCATCAGTAATTAGGTGGGATTCACAATTGTGTTCAAATCTGAATATATTAAGCTAAATTAGTCATTGATCTTTTTATACAAAGTGAACTAAATGTAGGGATAGATTATGTTCAATTTACTTTATAAAATATTTAATTTTAATGTGTTTTGATTAGTAAAATTAAGCTAAATTAGTTATTGATCTTTTTATATAAAGTGAACTAAATGTAGGAATAGGTTATGTCAATGTCAACGAATTTGCTTTGAAAGAGAAAGATTATCTTATAGAAATTTCAATAAATTATACTTTAAAAACAGAATTTCATATGGGAGGGATAACAAACATTTTAGATTGAAATATCCATGGGATACTCTTAAATAGTACATCAAACTTTGAAATCTGATACGCGTTTCGCAACAACATAATATTTTTGTGAGTAAACTGTTTAATTGTATACTGCTTATTTACTTACTCTATGGAATTAGGAACTCAAAAGTTCATTTCCGCACTTACAAGAGTGCGCCACCTATCTCTATTTCTATCTAGTTCTATCCAGTCCCCATCATTACGCTCTATCTCTTTCAGGTTAATTCTAATGTTATCCATCCATCTACTTCTAGTTCTTCCCAGTGGTCTCTTCCTATTGGGTTTACTAGTCAGTACTATACACATGGTTCTAGATTATATCGTTCACGCTGTTATGTCCTGCCCACCATAATCTGCGAGGATTGATTACCTTAACAATATATTGTGATGTGTACAGGTTATGTAGCTCATCATTATGTAGCTTCATTCATTCCCCAGTATCTTCATATTCTTTTTGACCAAATATCTTCCTAAGCAACTTGTCTTTGAATTGTATACTGCTACAAAGACTTAATTTAGAAACAGGCTAAATATAGAAGTTAATCTGCACCCACAGGTGACAACTATATCTCCAAATACTAAAGCACTTTGTGACCAAAATCAAGCCCATCCGGGCCAGTCACTAATAAATAAATATTTATTTACTGATTTAGATTTTGCATTTTGAAAGTGAAATCTTCTGCACAAGTAATTATATGTGAAATATATTAATTATTTGAATATTTATTCAAGTATTAAGTTCCAAAAGATTTGTGAAATTTATCTATTTGTATTGAATGTTCATAATACTATTGTCAACATTTTTACTAGGGCTCCACAATGTATTCTTTCTGGTGCAAGAACTCCTTTGGTCTAAAAAGTTATGGCCATTCGAACATCGGTTATTTCAGTGTTAAACTTCGTGTTTTTTTTCATCAAGATATTTAACACCACGGCCTGTGAAGACTTAATCTAGAAGATAAAGATAGTAATTTATAATAAATGCACCCGAATTGTCGTGAAGAATGGACAAGAGCACAACCCATTGGGCATCCGAGCCAAGATTCCAAATCCGTCCTCTGTGTCGCTGGAAATCCAGTCCACTGCGTACTTGTCACCTTAGACAGCGTGACCACAGGATTTATCTTACTTTTACTGAGTTTAACAAAATAAATCATTGATCTATTTTTAAGGACCTATTTTATAATATATCTACTAATTAAATACATTCGAAATCTGCTTCGGTGGCCACATTATCTAAGGAGTAACTCTCGCCACAGACTAATTTGCCGATGACGGGGAGATCGGGGTTCAAATCCCGGTCGGGTGTACTGAGGGTGGTTTTCCATAAATGATTTGAATGGGGGTACACTTCTTTTAAATTCAACCTTCTTCATCTCTAATTCATTAACGTAATTAATACATTTACGTATAGCCTAAACAGGTAATAAGACGCGGTGATTAAAGAAAAAGTACATTTGAGGGAATCACAATTCAATTTGGTTGAAGATTTGGTTTGGTTGACCTTGAAAATACCTGGAATGCGTTTTTCTTCAAGTGACGAGCATCTACCACTTAGATATAAAAGGCTCTTCCTCACTGTTCACGTGAGACTTGTTGCTCTACTCATTATTCAAGGCAAGAGTCTGTGTGGACATGTAAAAGCACCTGCTAGTTTTCCCGCTATCAGGAACCTCATCCCTCGCTGGCTGGCTGCACTCGGAAATAGACGACGTCCCACCCCCTCCTATCCTCCCTAAACCGAGATTATTTCCTTGCATAATTAATGAGCACAGCTCTAAGCACAGCTCTAAGCACAGGACGGAGATAAATAGTTTGGAGGAAGCATATCCAAAGCTCCCTGGTTCAAATTTCCGTGGACAGGAGCCATATTTTCGACTGAAATAAAAGGTTTAATTTATAGGAAATGTATTAGAATTTACCTGGATAGAGAGCGGGAAACCATTAAAGAAAAAATCTTGGTACACTAGGCCGAAATTTGAATCAATATATATATATATATATATATATATATATATATAAACATGTATGTAAATATACATGTATAGGCCTAATATTAATATATATATATTTGTATATGTATACATAGTTTTGAATTGAGTCTTACTACCCGTTCGAGATATCCGATTCTTTAAACTATTGGACTATGGATGAGAAAAATATAATTCATAGGAAATATACCCGCATTTGCTCGGAGGAAAAGTGGGAAACCATTTAGGATAAATCACCCTCAGTGCACCCAACCAGTTTTCTAACCCCAATTTCCTCATTATTGGCAATCCAGTCTTTCTTTTGGGAGTGACGTCTTAGACCATGCGACCAACTAAGCGGGTAAAGTATGTTTAAAACGGCGCCTTTACACGGGAATCGAATCATAATACCTCAGTGTTAGAGCTTTGACCGGCTCAATTTCCGTCTTTGGTGTCATTTTTCGACGTGTATTTTAATAATTGAAATAAATAAATAACTAACCTAATTAGCTATCAGGACCGTGCTCCATATTTTTTTATTGACAATTCGACAATAATTGTCATGTAGTATTTTATTATTTTCACTGATAAAAAATAATGAATTAATAATTATTAATAAAGCTCACTATAAATTCCAGTATGCAATTAATGACCAATCGTTTTGTAATTATTTAATAAAACTTTGCTATTTTAATTTTATTTTGAATTGCGTACATTGATATTTATTTCGATTTCATAGTTTAAAATTGTTTAGAATGTATCTATTTGTTAAAATAAAAAAAAAAAATATATATATATATATAAAATAGAAGTGACCAATATATTATCTTCTAGTAAAATGTTAAACTACAAGACGAAATTGTTAAAATTTGGAAAAGAAAAACTAAATATTTTGTTAAGTATAATATAGTTGTGAAAATTAATATTTTAAAGAATAAAATTCATATTAAATTAAATTTTCAGTACACTATTGTACATGTTTTTTACTGTCAATGGTTTCCACTCCTTATTCATGACTTTGGTACTATTGTTATTTTCACTCATTATTTTAAGAACTTTAATTTGAATATTTCTTAATTGATTTAAATATAGATCACTTGTCTTTCCCCAGGAAGTAATACCATAGCCTAGATGTGATTCGATTAGCACATGATACACTATTTTTAGAATATCAAATGTAACATATTGTTTTAGTATACTTATAGTCTATTAACCATTCCCGCTCTTAGCTTCCTACTCATTATGTCTATGTGAGTATTCCATTTTATATTAGAATCAATCAATAGCCCAAGATAATTATATGTCTCAACTTGCGTGAATGTTAAACAATTACACGGTTTTATATAATGTAAACAATCTAAGCAATGACCTTTTATATCTAATTTATACTTTATAACATGCGGTAGTTTGATATGAATTGTTAGCGTTTTTAATGTTAATTATTAATTTATTATATTGAGTCCAGTTTTGTATCCTATTAAAGACTTCCTGGAACATTTGTTTAGCTCTATCTAAATTTATGTGCATCACATATAACATTGTGTCGTCAGCATACATAAATATACCGCAGTTCTGTAGACAGTTTGACATTATTCTTATATAGATTAAGTATAGTATTAGCCCAAGAATAGAGCCTTGTGGTACTCCAATATTTATACTTTCTATATTGAATATTTTAACTATTATTTTCCTATTTGTTAGGTAATCTTTAAATCATTCACAAATATTACCTCTGATACCAACTTTATAAAGTGATTCTAGTAAAATATCTTTATCTAACGTATCAAACGCATGCGATATGTCTATAAATGTTATAGCTATGTGTTTGTTTTCGTTTAATTTCTTTAGCATTTGAATAGTAAAAGTGTGGAAAAGTATTTCTGTACCTTTGTGTTTTTAGAATCCGTATTGTCTTTGGTAAATTATTTTATATTTATCTAAATAATATATCAAGTAGTTGGCAACGTATCTTTCAATTATTTTGTCTAAAACTGGTAGAAGTGCTATAGGTCTGTACTTTCCATTACCTCAGTGTTTCCCTTTTTTATGAATTGGTCTAGTAATTGCGATTTTAAGTTTTTGCGGGATTACACCCTGTTGTATACTTAAATTAATTAATTTTGTTATCAACGGGGTAATTTGGCTGTCTATAGTTTTCAAGTCTTTAATTCTGATTTTATCTATTCCCTGGCTTTTATTTTTATCTAATGTATTAATAATGTCTTTTATTTTGGAACATATAGGCCTAAGTATAAAAATACTTTGAATTTGGTTATCATTTCGATTATTCGTTTGGTGTATTGCATATTGCAAGTATGTTGTAGTTGTGTGACTTGGTTTTTGAATATCTCACAAAAATTATTTGCAACATTTGGAATTTTCTCAATTTTGCTTAATGTGTATTTATTACTTCATCAATTGTCATTTTACTTTTTCTATCCAGAATTTTATTTATTTTATACCATATTTTCTTAATATTACTACCCACTTTGTTTAATTCAGTTTGATAATATCATTTTTTTCCTAAAAATTAATTTATTGATGAAGTTTATTTTTCTTTGGTACTCTATTTTATAGGCATTAGTAGATGGGCAACTTTTCCACTTACTAAATAATTTATCTCTGAGGCGCATTTCTCCGACCAACTCTGGTGTTATCCATTTCTTTTTTATGCGTTTTCCAACAGGATTATTTTTATATTTGGAGCTATCATAAATGCCATTAAATATATCAGCAATGTTTGCATATAATGATCCAACATTTTCTGGATTTTGTAACTCATCCCAATTAACGTTTTCGAATTTAATTTTAACTAAATTCTACTACTACTACTACTACTACTACTACTACTACTACTACTACTACTACTACTACTACTACTACTACTACTACTATTACTACTACTACTACTATTACTACTACTACTATTACTACTACTACTATTACTATTACTACTACTACTACTACTACTACTACTACTATTACTACTACTATTACAACTACTACTACTACTATTACTACTACTATTACTACTACTACTACTACTACTACTATTACTACTACTACTATTACTATTACTACTACTACTACTACTACTACTATTAATGATGATGATAATAATAATAGTAAAAATATTAATGATAATAATAACAAAATGTTGTTGTCCTTTTGAAAAAGTCGGGGGTTAAATATTAAGTTACTTACCCTTAGAAATGCAAATTTTTAGATATAAACGATCGTAATTAAATTCTTTCATTCCTTTTATTGTGCGTTTGGCTTTGAGGAACAAAGAATATTTTTAATAAACGTTATTTGTTTGTTAGATTTATCTGTTTTACGGATAATAGCACGTTAACTTGATATCGAATTGACGTGAACGCTTCTTGGAAATAATTTCATCTAGTTTCAAACTTGAAGAATCGGTTGTCACTTCCATTATGTCACACTATCTTTACTTTCGTAGATAGATACAATCTTGTAATCGAGAGCATTATCTCACTCGAGATTCCAATAGCTCTTGACGATTTATGTTTCACCGAACTCAAAAAGTGAGTTTTACAATTTAAATTTTTTACAAATGATTATAGCAATAATTTGTTTCAAGCTTATATTTGAAGAGTATTTATTATGATCAACAAACTAGTTGCTTTTTTTCTAAGAGAAACACATTTAAGGGTAGTTTATTAATATCTGAGATTTTAAAATTCTCTTCCAAACTATAATATGCTATATGATATTGTAATTACGATTGTGTCGTACTCTTTATTTTTTTTGTATATACGTTCATTATAGAACATTATATTAAAGATTTGTTCATATTATGAAAAATTGTATTGTAATATAGATTTATTTATCTAAAACAAGTTGAACAGAGGTGTACACATGATCTCATGTTGGAGGGTGATAGAACTTCAAATCAATAAATCCAACAAATTATAAAATATTAATCAGGAGAATGAATACCTACACACACACGTAAAACAATGACTCTATAAATCTAACAAACTAAAATTGACAATATTAGCCAGAGAAACAAACATGACGCAAATACAACACTAATTGTTCCTGCTCCTATCCGTCAGACAGTCCATGTGAACCTTACAGTTCACACAAATACAACACTAATTGTTCCTGCTCCTGTCCGTCAGATAGTCCATGTGAACCTTACAGTTTACACAAGTACAACACTAATTGTTCCTGCTCCTGTCCACCAGACAGTCCATGTGAACCTTACAGTTATACAAATACAACACTAATTGTTCCTGCTCCTGTCCACCAGATAGTCCATGTGAACTTTACAGTTTACACAAGTACAACACTAATTGTTCCTGCTCCTGTCCGTCAGATAGTCAATGTGAACTTTGCAGTTTACACAAGTACAACACTAATTGTTCCTGCTTCTGTCCGACAGACAGTCCATGTGAACCTTACAGTTCACACAAGTACAACACTAATTGTTCCTGCTCATGTCCGCCAGACAGTCCATGT
>CABFWB010000375.1:312403-324912 GCA_902151455.1 Timema bartmani | reverse complement strand
AAAGGGGGCCGCCTCGGTAAGTGATAAAAGGGGGCCGCCTCGGTAAGTGATAAATTATCACGCAGACGTTGAGCTCAAAGTTTCAAACGCAATATTTAATTCTACGATGTGTTATTTCGAAATATGGTTCACGCCAAAATAAGGTCGAAAGATTCCAACAGTTCTCTTTATCTTCATCAACCCTATAGTTTGGCTTTTTAATCATATTTGTGGAGCTTTGAGGCTACGCTTGATAAAAAAGGGGGGGGCTCTGGATCTAGCTTTCCTCTAACAAATACAACCTTTTTTTTACATGATCACAACATAAATTTTAACGATATTTGAGAACTAACAGCGAGCTTTCCTCTTTACCTTGAGGTAGTTTTATTTCCACTCTTTATTATTGGCAGGACAAAGTGGGGTTGTAGGTGAAGAGTGAAAGGTAGTATAAGTTCAGACAGAATGGAGAAGTAGTTCCTGAAAACGACACAGACCATTGTATTGTTAAGCCTTGTGGCTTGACAGCGAATGATACTTTCTCGCCGACCGGGTCGGGCACCTTAACTTACTAGACTTTCGACCGCATCTTCCGTCAATCTCGCAACGATGGGCCTTAGCCGCAGGCATTATATTTTAGAAAATTAAATTGGAAACTCAATTACTCCTAAATAGATTTAATAAATATCTGTAGATTCTATTCTATTTTTAATCCCAAAGACTCAAATTATTATTTACTTTTTTAGCACCGCGTCTTACTACCCGTTTGGATTATAGGCCTATTCTTATGTACTAATTACACTAATGGTATTAGGTACTAGGAGGGATAGGTTTAGAAGAAGTGTACCCGCATGTGTGTGTAGGGAGAGTGTAAAACCATTTTGGGGGGAAAACACCCTCAGTACACCCTACCGAGATTCGAACCTCGATCTCCCCATCATCGGCAGTCTAGTCTACTGCGAGAGTAGCGCCTTAGACCATGCAGCCATCTAAGCTGGTAATTAAAAATGTTTCCCTTTAAATTTGGGTGGATCTCTGGGAATGATTGTCAAAAGGAATTAAAAAAATATGGTTTAAATTCGGTCCCACACTAATCGCGAATGTGGAAGAATGTTCAGGTTTTGGATGATTGTCCGAAAAGTGTGAGGGGTACGCGAATGGACGGAATGACGAATATTCAGGATTAGAGGGGTTTTGTTCTAGGGGCGATTTTGGGTACGAATCAAAGGAAGTGAATGTTCGTCACTATTTAGGGTAAACAAGAAGAGTGTGAGGTCCACAGAAGGAGAAGGTTTCATGACACAAATGTGGGCGAACCCTCTGTCTGGTAAATTAATATTCGGCCGAAACTTTCGTCCACATTCGCGAATATTGTGGGACCTGCTTAGTTCGAATATTTTTGTTCCTTCAATCAACACGCACAGTTGTACAAACTTTCCGAAAGCGACAATATTGTTCAGATGATTTTTACTTCCTCACGATCTCTTGGAGAAAAAAATTATTGTAATCGTAAAAAAAAGTTATTTGAGATATTTAACGTGCACTTGCTGAACCGAATGATTATATCAGCACACGAAAATGTCTGAGTAAGAGAGAAAGAGTCTACCAATTTTGCTGGGAAAGGTATTTTCATATACAGTCCAGAGTTCTTTTAAATGCCACAATCGATATGGGACCGACGGTTTTACTTTCCCTCCAAAAGAAGTTGTGCTACGGGTTTTTATAGCTCAAGAAAAATCCGTTGATCTCTGCTGGGTTTGAACCCACAAACATCGGGTCCTGAGGCGATCACTTTACCCCAAGATTACCCAGGTCAACGATCGCATTAAATTCCAACACATCCTTGATAAATATTAACGTAACGTTCACTTAAAGTTAACTTTACTTAAGAAAACAGATGTGTGATCACGATTCACGTAACTTAACGTAACAACTCGAACCAAACATCTGCATTCTCGAGTATGTGTTTATGATCTGTCAATGTTTACTGTTTTATACCGATATTGTAAATATCTATCATTGAACTTTTTGAGCAGATTTTAATGCTTTTACAATCAGGATTATGTTAGTTGATTTATATTTTAATAACAAGGATCTTTTTTTAAAGCAATACATTTTACCATTTTACATAATAAAAGATTTGTGGTTTTTAACTTCTTTACAATATTTGAATTGAGTCTATTCTATAACGTTCTATAATGATACGATACTATCGCTTTGGTCATAAAACTAACAAATGAATTAATAAATAGCCCTGTAAACGCCACTCGCATAATAATTGGCTGGCTAGATCACGCGATACCCTTCAGGTAACGTTCACTTAACGTAAAAGACCTCCCAGGACATCTATTAATGCCGGGATCACGATCAACTTAACGTTAACTTAAAGTTAACTTAACGTAACTTAACGTAAAGGACCTCCTTGTGTGTTTAAATGGAGGCGATCACGATGCAGTTAACTTAACGTTGACTTGCAGTTAACTTAACGTAAGAGATGTCCTGGGAGGTCTTTTACTTTAAGTGAACATTACTTGAAGACTATCACGTGATCTAGCCAGCCAATCATTATGTGAGTGAAGTCAACAGGGCTATTTAGTAACTCATTTGTTGGTATTATGACTAATGTTTACTCTTTATTGTAAGTTATAGTGATCAGACATTGAAACAAAATAATTAAACTAAAATAGGAAAGCTAAATTTATCAAAAAAGTGTTGTGATAGATATTTATTATATCGATTGAAAACTGTAAACAATCACAGATCATCACTGTAAAACTAGTACAAATCACAGATCATACTCGAGAATGAAGATGTTTGGCTTGAGTTGTTACGTTAAGTTACGTGAATCGTGAGCACATATACGTTAAGTTAACTTTAAGTGAACGTTACGTTAAGTTGATCGTGATCCCAGCATAAAATAAGTTAACTGCAAGTCAACGTTAAGTTAACTGCATAGTGATCGCTTCCATCTAAACACACGAGGAGATCCTTTAGGTTAAGTTACGTTAGGTTAACTTTAAGTTAACGTTAAGTTGATCGTGATCCCGGCATTACTGGGACTATATCCAACACCACTATGCCATCATCATAATCATCATCATCAATAACAACTGTCCCCAGGCTCTGGCCGTGTAGGTTTAGTAAAACGCCTCCGTCTTTCTCTTTCCCATTTTTTTGTTAAAACTCGTATCTAGCCCGTCTAGTTATTGTTTAATATTATAAAACATAATGGCGAATCTCATTTACCCATGAAAATGACTTTGGGAGTACTCTATTTGAGAGTAAATTTACAATTCTGATAATATCTCCGCAACTATTTGAGATACGAAAATTAACTTCGCATTGCAACGTTGTGTGTACTCTAAGCAACTTTTATTTTAAATAATATTTTATAAAATTAACACCTTCTGAGTCATAGGCGAAATATATTTTTTAAATAAATTTTTATGAAGTTGGGAGTTGAAAATTAACATAACAAATAAGATGTTTCTGTAACAGTGTATACTATTTCATCTACGTTCTTTGGTGAAATGCTATGTTCTTTTTTCCTCATTATGTTTCTAAAGCAATGTCTATCATTTCGTTTCACATACGGTATCTTACGAGTTTTGAGTAAATGTCTCCACTTTTAGGAATATGAGCGATAAAGAATGTGGGGTGCACCGTACAATTTATTTTTTAACTTGTCTTACTACCCGACTGGGCCATCCACACATTTATACTAATTTAATATAGATGAGTAAGGTAGTGTATTCCCATTATCGTTGAAAAAGAATGGGAAACCATTTATAGGGGGTAGGAGGGGGGGAACACCTAAAGACATTTTGTGATTCTAGCTCCGACCTTTCCTTCAACAGCAAGTCAGGCATGGTGAGAATGACACCTTTAACAGCGTGGCCACGTTACGTCACGTAACCATGAATAATATAAGAGCACTCTATCCTAAAGCTCTTGCTTTATTAATATAATACCTAATATTGATATAATGATATTATTGTTTTACTATCTTAAAATGATGTACAACTTGTATATTCCACATTATTATAATAACGATTATTATTAGGTGTTCTGTCTTACGACAGGTCCATTCCTTCTCTTCTCACCCGCTCTTCTTAAGACTTGTTCATTTGTTACCCCGTCTGTCCACCTGACCTTCTCAAGTCTTCTCCAGCACCACATTTCAAAACTCTCCAATTATTTCTTTTTCTCTTCCCGAGACTCCAAGTTTTTGCTCCATACAGCGCGATGTTTCATAGGTATCATCGGCTTCCTTTGTCAGCAAACTTCAAAGGTAAGCCTACTTCAACTGTTTTATGATTTCCAGCTCCTGGTTTCCAAATTTTGACCTTCAGCGGCTCTTTATTTTTTTTAAATTCCCATCTCTTTTGACTTCTCATTGTTGATCATCATGCCATATCTTTTCCCTGTATCCACCATCTGGTCTATTTTTGGCCAGCAATTATACATCACCTGTGTGTTTTACTGTGTTTATGATGCATCCTCCTATCCTGAAATTGCCACGTACCTCAAGGGCTTCTCTGAACAGCCACTGCCCATACAAGTTGAACAGACTGGGTAACAAACAGCACCCCTGTCTCACTCGACTTCCTATCTCTACGCTCTTGGTCTTTCCATCATTCAGCCTTACCTTCACTCGCTGTCCTTCTGTATCGCCAGTTGATGCCGATCTTTTTGATTATTTCCATCAATTTCTTCCACTTGACTATATCGAACGCCTCTTGCCAGTTGATTAAACTAATTTAGGCTTCTTTCTTGACTTCCAGCACTCTCTCAGCATACCGATGACATTTATACCTCTTTTTTTCTTTTCTGAATCCAAATGCGTCTTTTTCATCACACCTTTTACTTTCTGTTCCAGTCGCTTATTGAGTATTTTTTGCCACGATCTTCACTACATGAGAAATGAGGCTGATGGTTCTAAGGTCACTGCATTTCTTGGTTTGTTTCTTTTTCTTTATGGCCCCCATGGTTACGTCTAGAAAGTTCTCGGGCCAATCCTCTCTTTCGTAGATCTTATTTATAAGTTTTGCTAGATACATAAATTCGTTGTTTCCCAGTTCCTTCAGCAGGTCAACTTGTATGTCATCATCCTCAGCAGCTTTCCTTCTTCGCATGTATTTATAGTTCTCTCCTCTCCACTCTTTAAAATGCTGGATCCTTTATCGTCTTCCTCTGATTCGTCTTCTGCTTCAATCTCCAGGTCCCTTGGCCATTTTTCCTAAGAATTACTCTCATAAAATATTGTGTTTGAATTACAAAGTGCACAGTAATATGAATAGTTAAATAATTTACATAATTACGACAAGGTATTTATTTGTTTCTGTATACCTCAGCAGTACTGATATTACAAAGATATTTTAGTACACATGTTTTTCTGGTGCTATGTTTGTGTATATTACTTTGTTTGTATGTGATTAGTGCATGGTCCATTTAGTACTAGGATTAGTTTATAAATCTTGAGCCATATCTGCGAAATATATATGATAAGGTAAGGATAAGGTCTTCCTGCTGTCCTCTTCTTATTAGATCTGTAACGGGCTAATCGGGCTTAGCCCCGTTAAATTATAAGATACGAATGTTTGTTAGTACAAGCAAGTCGTTAAGAGTTAATAAATGACAATCTTGTGTTAAATGCTACGCCCATAACGTATGTTTATTTGTTTACATACCGACTTCACCAACCTTGGCTGCAAGCGGAATGCCCCACTGGAATAAACAACACCTGAGAAATGACCGACCGCGGCCGCAAGGGAGAGCTCCGCGTTCAACAACGAATACGAGGCAACTGAAAGCAACATGAACGCTGTTGGCCTGCTCAACTCGGGGTTCTGGAAAATTATGGAAGCTTCCCCCTCCACTCCAGTCTGACCACTCAACCACGTGAAGTCTTCATGCTATATATTCGCTGGCCCGCTTCGAAGAAAAACACAGAACACGCTGGGACCGAACCGGCACCGTTGTCTTGCAACACGCTCTCATCGATTCCAGTAAATAAACATTTCAACGTGCACATACAGTTTGGGGAATGGATCCTCTGGATAGGAGGAAGCCGCTATAGCAGCGATACTACATGGCAGGATGAATACCATCAGTCGAAAGGCTAAGATTAGGATAAGTCGACTACATGACAGTTTTTTTTTTAGGACAAATTGTTAGTTAGGAATAGGAAATATTCATGGTCTGTCTTGGGGCGTTATAAGTATGCTTTGTTAGTCTAGTTTTGTGTCTTCTCTTTCTAGAGAACAAATTGTAAATAGTATTCAGAGTTTTGTCTACTTGCTCTAGAGAACAAGTTGTAAACAGTATTTGTTTAATTCCGCGCTTCTCGCGTTCCGTGACTGAGCCGCATGGGCCAGCCACTAGACATTACGGTGATAATAACGACACACACCATGTGTCCATTCATGTAACAAAGAGGTAGCTTGCCCGGGAAAGCGACAGTCCAAGTTAAATGGAGGCCCAGGTTTTATACCTAGTTAGGTTTATTGATGAATCACAAAAACTTGTGTTTGGTAGTTAACCTGTGGGCCGCTCTTGCTGCTCAAGATTGGCCCGTGATTTATTTGAGTTTCAATAGTTGCCTTGCTCCTCTTGGGGGCATACAACTCTTCAGTCGCTTCTGCCCCTCTGGCTCGACTGGAGTTGTCACTGAGTACTTGATCATGTACAATGAGGTCGATCGCCCTCTAGGTTCCAAAATAGTGGCACGCGTTATCGACCGTAGTATTTGAGGTATTTATGAATTGTTCGTACCTCTGTGGAGGTGTTTTGTACTGTACCCAAGGTCCTCTCATGTAACTGTACTGAAGCTTGCCCTATATAAGCAATTATTGTGCTTTCACAGCCGAAGTTCATTCATGGTAGAACTACTAGTAACGTAACTCAATTGTCCGAGTTATTTCTTCTGGCGCTTCACGCCTCACGCCGGCTGGCTTTGGCAACGCTACCTCCTACTGTATTTACTTATTATTCATTGTTTTTAAGGAGATTACGTGCAAAATATTGTCTATGTCTTTTGAACTATTAAATTGCATTTACTTTAATCACCTCTTTCTTTCTTTTATTTCATAAATGTTTTCATTTACCCTATGTAAAATGTGCACCCCGTAGAGGTGGTGCAGGCTGCGCACTCATAAGCACATCTCCTTAAGCACTGTTGTCTATGCATTATTTTTACACTCATACTTGTTGCCTTTTGTTACACGCATTGTTCATCACCATGGCTAACAAAGATCCTGTCGGTGTGGAAGAGCTGCAAGTCGAAGAGGGATCCACAGCTTGGGTGGATTTTCTTTCTCATGCGCAGTTGGTGACAGCCATCAAGAAAAGAGGTTGGGTTGTTCCTCAAGACGCCGAGGTGAGTGAGCTGCGGGTAGCCTTAAAATTCTTATTACCTCAGCCCCAACCTCCCAAAATGGCCGACAGTCCACCCACTATTGTCAATACTGCCATCAGTCAGGCCGATAATTTAGACCGTATTACCAATAACGATCCCACCAATTGTACCTATCTTACTGACATTAATGTTATTTCGGAGAAAACCAAAAACACTGTTTTGGCTAGATTTTTAGAAAAGATTCCGAGTTGTGATGGCCAAAATTTTGAAAACGTGTTTGAATTTCTGTTGGAAATAAGTAAATTTTGCCAGTTAAAATTAGGTAACGAGTTTGAATTTCTTACCATGTGCTTAAGCAAGACTAGTGGGTACTTAACCCAATTACTAGTAGAGTGCTTAAATCATAACTTGTCATGGCGGGAATGTAGGCGGAAGATATTAAATACTCTTATCCCTCTTAGAGCGAGAGCAACGTTAAAGACTAAGTATATGAATAGGTTTCAATTCCCTAACGAGTCGTTTAGAAATTTCATTATTTCTATTTCGGAAGCGGCAGTTGTGTTAGAGTTAAATCTTAGAGAAGAAGAGATTGTGGCGACAATCTTAGAAAATGTATCGCCTTTAACCAGGCGCCATTTTGTTTTTGCGTCCCAACCCGTATCGATGACAGAGTTACACTGCTTGGCGTCTCAGATCGAGAACACGATGTTAGCAGAGTAGGAATACTTAACGCTCAACCCCCCCAAAGGTGTCTCAAATGTAAATGTAGATAAAGATACTCCACCAGATAGCTTCGTTAAAACTAATGCTAATCCTCAGAGATCAGGCCGAGTTATCTACTCTAGAGAAATCAATAAATATAAGCCAATTGTAGAGAAAAATATAAGTAAATAACGCCATCTGGCGACTATCAAATGCTTCAATTGCGGTAGAATGGGCCACTATAAAAGTCAGTGCCGTACAAAAAACTAGTTAGGCGCCGCCAAGGACATGGTTTGGACGGACAACGCTTGCTTAATCCATGTACTTCCTCACCTTTGATTCAATTATTAATTAAGGGCACACCATGTGTATCATTGATTGATACCGGCGCGAGTGCGTCTTTTATAAAAAAGAATCTGCTCAACGTCATTTCTAATCGGTCATCCCCTATCAACATCTCTGTTTGTACGCGCTCGTTTGCTATTGCTAATAATAAGTATATCTCCGCTACGGAGAAGGTAGTTCTCTCAATAAAAATTGATAGATTTTCTTGGAAACATTCTTTCCTAGTATTAGACGACCTTCCCTATGATGTTATATTAGGTATCGACTTCTTAGCAAAGTCTCAAGCGTTGGTCGACCTTAGAGAAGGAAATTTGAGTTTCAAATTTTGTCCTGACGTTAAAATAAGTTTTGAAAAAGACCTTAAATCCAAGATTGCTCTTACCATGCCTGATACTTCTAATGAGCTTCTTTCTGTTCTTCAAAACTTTCCTGACGTCATCACTACTAATCTGGGGAAATGTGACGTCATGCCCTATGAAATCTCCTTAGCTAAGTACCAACCCGTTAGGTCTCCTCCCTATTCGTGCTCCCCCCTCAAATTACAAATTTTCAGAGATTTAGTTAGCGAACTTCTCGACAAAGATGTTATCAGGCCGTCTCGTTCCTCCTACGTTAGTCCTGCCTTCATCATTCCAAAAAAAGACGGAGGGCATCGATTAATTGTCGATTATCGTAAGATAAATAAACAGATTGTGTTTGACCCATATCCAATGCCCACGATTGAGAGTGCATTTCAGCATTTAGGTGGAGCAAAGGTCTACAGCCTTATTGACCTCAACGCTAGTTTTCTCCAGTGCGCCCTAGCAGAACGCTCTAAACAATACACTGCCTTTGTCACTCCCTGGGGCTGTTTTGAATTTAATAGGGTTCCTTTGGGTATTAGTTTTGGAGGAGCCGCGTTAAGCCGTGTTTTGGATAATATCTTATCTGAGTTTAAATTTAAGTTCGTCTTTAACTACCTCGACGACATCTGTATCTACAGTAAATCTATATCTGAGCATAAAGAACATGTTAGGCTTGTCCTGGAACGGTTAAGAGAGGCAGGTCTCACGGTTAACCCGGACAAAGTTACATGGTGCACCGATTGTGTTAAGTACTTAAGACACGTTATTTCTCAAGGGCACATACTCGTAAATCCGGAGCGTATTAAACCTATTGTGGACTATCCTATGCCAAAAAGCTTAAAACAACTGCAGCGGTTCGTGGGAATGTGCGCGTACTATGGCCGGTTTATCCCCTGTTTTTCGGAGATAGCTGCGCCTTTAAACGCCTTAAAAAAGAAAGGTGTCCCGTTCTCGTGGGGGGAAGATCAGGTTAAAGCCTTTTCTCTGCTTAAAAAGGCCCTTACCTCCCCAAAGGTTCTAAAAATGCCCGACTTTTCTCTTCCCTTTGAACTAAAAGTGGATGCCTCCTCCTATGCGCTTGGGGCGGTGCTTTGCCAGCGATTCCCGGAAGGCCTTTTGCCTGTTGCCTTTGCTAGTAAAGCCCTTAATGATGCCCAAAAAAGGTATAGTGTATATGAAAAGGAATGCCTTGGATGTCTTTTCGGGATCGAGAAGTTTGCAGACTATCTTGAGCAACGTGAGTTTATCTTGTATACGGATAATAGAGCCCTTTCGTGGATGTTCTCTCACCCCAAACAATTAGGGAAAATAGGAAGATGGGTGCTTAAAATGTCTCAATTTAAATTTAAAACGGTGCACATTTCTGGTAAGGAAAATGTGGTGGCGGATGCTCTTTCTAGGATTAATGAGGGTTTATATCCTATTGTGTCTATGCCCGAGCCTCCTGCTCTCCATGTTATTAGTTCAATACCTGAATCTTTCGTTTCTTTGGCCCAACATCAGCAGGAAGATCCATATTGCAAGGAAATCATCGACCGCCTGTTGGCTGGAACGCATGTCGAGGGATTTTCAATGCATAATGGATTGTTGTGTGTAGTTAAAAAAAATACTAGAGGTAGAAAAATCTTTGTTCCAAAAAAAGTAAGAGAAATGATTTTGAAATATTTTCATAATTCTCCCATTGGGGGCCATCTGGGTATTTTTAAAACCCACAAGAAAATTGGCCAAGAGTTTTTCTGGCCTTCCATGTATAATGACATTAGGCAGTGGGTAGGGAAGTGTGTGGGGTGTCAAGGGGCTAAACCGCCTCAAAACACCCGTTATGGACTGCATTCTGTAGGTGTTGCCCATAACCCTTGGGAAACTGTGTTTGTCGACTTTGTGGGGCCCATAACCCGTTCAAAAAAGGGAAACTCTTGCATGCTGAACGTGATTGATGGATTTTCTAAATTTGTCATTATTATTCCCCTAAGGAATATGAAAGAAGCGACCACGGTTAAGGCCCTATCTGAGAGGGTCTGGGGCATTTTTGGGGCTCCAAGAAATTTGGTTAGTGATAACGGACCCTGCTTTCGGTCAAAAATGTTTGCTGATATGTGCTTTGCTTGGGGGATTAGACATTACTCCACTAGTCCTCATCATCCCGCCCCTAACCAGGTCGAGAGGTTCAATCGCAATATAAATATTGCCCTTACTATTTATCATAGTGATAACCAGCTTAACTGGGACAAATATCTTGATTTTCTCTCACTCGCCTTCAATTCGGCGGTGCACGAATCCACCGGATGCACCCCCTCCTCCCTCCTCTTGGGTAGGGAACTGAACCACCCTTTGTTGGCCGTTTGAGATGTGGAGCCATTGGTTGGAGATCCTGGAAGCTCTGCATATGGCGAAAGGTGTAAGCTTGCCTTTCGCAATCTGCAGAGGTCCAGGGCTAGGGTGGCTGCAGCTTATAACCGCGGGCGTAAGCCTACTCATGTGCTCATTAATGACAGAGTGTTCTGCCGCCGACAGGATCTCTGCTAAGCTGTCTCCCAAGTGGAATGGGCCGTGGCTGGTGAAAGCCTTTCTAACTCCTGTCACAGTGCTCTTACAGCATTGTGAGAATGAAGACCGGACCCGGCGTGCCCATGTTAGTCATCTTAAGAAGGTTGTAAATAATGCTAATTAGTGTAATATGTGGTAATATTGATAGGTTGTTTAGTAATATTTTTCCACTAGATCTAGTAGGAAAAAAACTTGTGAACTATAGGGTTATTGTTGCTGTTAATTTATTTTAGCCTTGTTCTCTAGTATTAAGGCTCAACAAGAAGGGAATTAGAGAATCTTAGTAGTAAAATGCTAGGTTAGGTAATTAATTGTTATGACTGATATTCACTGCCATGACCAAGTATTGTTGTCTAACGAACTGGAAAAGCTACAGATAACAGTGGGGTAGGTGGACTTGGATCCACTTACTGCGTGAAGAAATGGATGATATTGAAAGTGCGACCCTTAACAGGTCTGCAAGTTTACTCCATGCCTCCGTGATGCCAATTCTGGCCCTACAGAGCGTAAGCCTCATTTTTGATATTCTGTTGGTAGAACATTCTTGCTGTCTTACATTGTTGCACCCCCCCAGGGGGCGCTCGGAACTCCCGGTAGGGACTGCGAAGAGGATCTCCTCCAGTAAGGCCACGCCAATCTCATCTACTTCCTCCTGGATGTTTTCCCCGGAGAGGAACTGGTTTCTTCCCCCTTGATGCTGCCTCGTGAAGGGTGGGAAAGTTGTAACGGGCTAATCGGGCTTAGCCCCGTTCAATTATAAGATACGAATGTTTGTTAGTACAAGCAAGTCGTTAAGAGTTAATAAATGACAATCTTGTGTTAAATGCTACGCCCATAACGTATGTTTATTTGTTTACATACCGACTTCACCAACCTTGGCTGCAAGCGGAATGCCCCACTGGAATAAACAACACCTGAGATATGACCGACCGCGGGAGAGCTCAGCGTTCAACAACGAATACGAGGCAACTGAAAGCAACATGAACGCTGTTGGCCTGCTCAACTCGGGGTTCTGGAAAATTGTGGAAGCTTCCCCCTCCACTTCAGTCTGACCACTCAACCACGTGAAGTCTTCATGCTATATATTCGCTGGCCCGCTTCGAAGAAAAACACAGAACACGCTGGAACCGAACCGGCACCGTCGTCTTGCAACACGCTCTCATCGATTCCAGTAAATTAACATTTCAACGTGCACATACAGTTTGGGGAATGGATCCTCTGGATAGGAGGAAGCCGCT
>CABFWB010000375.1:253755-311840 GCA_902151455.1 Timema bartmani | reverse complement strand
TGTGGGCCGCTCTTGCTGCTCAAGATTGGCCCGTGATTTATTTGAGTTTCAATAGTTGCCTTGCTCCTCTTGGGGGCATACAACTCTTCAGTCGCTTCTGCCCCTCTGGCTCGACTGGAGTTGTCACTGAGTACTTGATCATGTACAATGAGGTCGATCGCCCTCTAGGTTCCAAAATAGTGGCGTGCGTTATCGACCGGGCATGGCCCGTAGTATTTGAGGTATTTATGAATTGTTCGTACCTCTGTGGAGGTGTTTTGTACTGTACCCAAGGTCCTCTCATGTAACTGTACTGAAGCTTGCCCTATATAAGCAATTATTGTGCTTTCACAGCCGAAGTTCATTCATGGTAGAACTACTAGTAACGTAACTCAATTGTCCGAGTTATTTCTTCTGGCGCTTCACGCCTCACGCCGGCTGGCTATGGCAACGCTACCTCCTACTGTATTTACTTATTATTCATTGTTTTTAAGGAGATTACGTGCAAAATATTGTCTATGTCTTTTGAACTATTAAATTGCATTTACTTTAATCACCTCTTTCTTTCCTTTATTTCATAAATGTTTTCATTTACCCTATGTAAAATGTGCACCCCGTAGAGGTGGTGCAGATCCTCTCTGCTTCCAACTTTCTCCTCAACCATGCTTCCAATATATTTTACGTTCCTTTCTTTTCTCAGTTCTACTCCATACAACTTTATAGCTTTACTAGGTCTTATCCTTTTTCTTGTCATTACCATCCCTTCACACTTTGTCAAACTAAATTTCATTCCACGCTCTTTAACTCCCACATTCCATTCCTGTAGCTATTCCTGTACTTCCTATTCCTTCTCCCCACATACCATCAAGTCATCAGCAAATATCATGGTTTTCATTATTTTCCCCACGAGTTTTCCTGCCACTTTATTTATTACCATTACAAATAGTAATGGTGAAAGGGCACTTCCCTGCTTCACTAACTTTTTTTATTTGGAACCACTCCATCCTTCCACTCTCCATCTTAACACAACTCCTGTTATCCTAATACACGCTTTTCACTCTCATTATAACTCTTTCCACTTCGGTCTCCTTCATCCCTTTCCAAACTTTATTTCTATCCACGCTATCATATGCCCTCTACACTTTCTATCCACGGTATCATATGCCCTTTACACATCAATAAATATCATTACCAAGTTTTTCCCAAATGCATACCTTCTTTCCATCAACTGTTGTATGACAAAGATCAAGTCTATTGTTTACCTCTATTTCCTAATACTGTGCTGTTCCTCATTCCACCTTCCTGGCATTATCTTTTCCAATATATTTTTATTTATTTTGCTACCATGGCACATCAGCGTTATTCCCTTATAATTAGTACACCTCTTCCTTTCTACTTTCTTGAAAATAGGTACTATAACTTCCTTTTTACACCTTCCGGTACCTTGTTCTACTTCCATATCACTCTCAACACCCTTAGTAGCCATTGTATACCTTCTTCACCTGCAACTCTTATCATTTCCTCAGTCAGTTCGTACAAACCCGGTGCTTTCCCTTGTTTCAACCTCTTTAACGCGTCCTCCACCTCTTTACCCCTCTTCTGCTATTTTCTTCCTGCTCCTCTCTTTCATTCTCATCCCTTTCCCCTTCCGGGTTTAACATCTTCTAAAATATATCATCCATAGTTCCTTTTATTCCTCTTCTGTCTTCAACTACAGAATCAAAGAATCAAAGAATTGAAGCAATTTAAGAAGGAAGAATGGTGGAAGGATAGATAAATGGTGGGGGTTGGGTTTAACCTCAGCTAAAACGAGGTCAGGTGTAGATGAGAGACAGGAGACTGGTCAGGGTTTAAACCAACAAGCTTGGAATAGGGTCTGACCAGTTAGCTCCCAACTTGGTGGGCTGGGAGTGTGAGAGAGGGTTATGATGGGCTAAGTCATCATCAGCACCTGTAGCCTCAGTTAGGGAAGGCTACCATTAAAAGTTCTACCTGAGGACATATAAGTGACAGTCCCGCCACGACAGGCTTAGAAAGCCGGTGGCCAAAACAATCCAAAGTACTTGAGATAATTATATATAATATTGTGATCTACGATATTAAAAGCTTTCAGTAAATCAAGAAACACTTTAATTGAAAAATAAATTTTGTAATTTACTAATTGGTTTGGAGCTATACAGGTTCAAACATCATTATTTGTATTGAGGCGCATACCTATATTAAAATAATTAAGCCTAAATATTGCATAATTTTCAATTACAAAACTTGGGACATTCCAAGATATTAATTAAATTGCTCATCATGCGACATGCTTTAAAAGCTGATAACAGCTATATTAAACGGCAGGTAGGTTGTTAGCCTGTAAAGTACTGTTCGTGATTAAAACATAATAAATTATAATCTTAGCTATATTGAAATGGTTTACTAAGAGAATGGTACAAATGTGTTTTTTTTAATGTTTGTGAAGGGCTATCCAGTTTTAAACCACAATGAAACTACATTCTACTGTATTTAAAAAACATGAATTTTTTGATTATTATGATATATGTGCTAGTTTCTAAATTACATTATGAATAATTATTATACTTAAGACCATTTTAGGTTTAATTCGTGATCAAATAAATGTTTGTGAGTATCAAACTGACAGTGCTTTATGCGAGTGGTTCAAGTAGTTCATCAGTTCACCACAGATATCACTAGCTGTCAGACTCTTTTACCTGTACGAGTATGCGCTCTACGTTTCTGTGAAGTTGTTTGTAAGGCCTTTGGTTTGCAAAGTCTAACTCAAGTACTACTTTCTATTAATTTTTTTTAGAATTCTTTGTGATTCTTACCCTTCCGTTAGCTATAAAATTTTAATCAAACTCATGGAGTATTGATTACGGAAGTATAATTTACCAATATTAGGGTCTAGGACATCATGCTGGTCGATTTGAAGTCACAGATGTGCTGAAAGTGTAGCTCTGTTTGGGGTATGATCAACCATTTTTTTCAAAGTATCTTTCAATAACTTCCGTGGTGTAGCCTTTCTTTAATTGTTTAATTAATTTAATTAAGTGATTTATTCTATAAACTTTCAGGTTAATCTCAAATTTATCTTTTAAATTAAACAAAATATTACATAGATAATTCTATTGTAGTTCGGTGCTTTTTAAAAGCGCAATGACCGATGACCTCTTATTTAAACTTTATAAATTGTACTCAAAAGTAACTTTTTTTGTAGTAATATTTTTTTTCTATGTTTGCAGATTTGCCGAGGATAAAATATAGATTTTATTGAGCTATGGTCTCAACGCGGCAATCTAGCAATGTGGGCAGTGGAGGTGAAAATACAGGGGCTGTTGCAGAAACAGGAGCTCCCAAACTTAAGCATAGTCATGCTCCACCCCCTGCATTGCCAGGTTCTTCATCACCTAATAATACTGCTAATGTTGACGGATCTCAAACAATCAATTTATTGGACTTGCCTACAGAAATTGTGTTGAAAATATTCAGCTATTTGTCATTTCGAAAGGTTGCACATTTGCGGCGGGTAAGTATTTACCCCTTCCAAATTGTTTTAGTAATATAATTCTAACAATAACTATTCACTTAAATATAGTTTCAAAAACTTTAAATAATCAAATATTATTTATTACACCACAGTTGAAAGGGACTACTTAGGATATGAATTCTCATATAGTTTAAAATGGCATGGGAAACTTAAGTCCTCCAAAATAGTGAGAACAAAAAAGTTGCCACTTAAACACTGCGACTAGTCTAACAACCTATTCCATCCTTAATCCTTCTGGGGCCCCAAAGACATGGGTGGGTTTTATCAGCATCCTTGTTAAAGCTCTAAACGTTTGTACCCCTACATTTGTCCGCATCCTTGGTGATCTAAATTTGTCCTCATACTTGGTGATGCAAATCACAAAGGCACAAGATAAGGTGAGGATGTATAACTAGATAATTTAGATGCAATTTATTGGCCAGTTTCATAGACTTAGTACACCTCAAATGCGGGGTTATACTAAATACAAGGCAATACCTATTTAAACTAAAATGGACTGGGCCTGTTTTGCATATGAAACTGGTCCATTTCATTCTGGTCTAGGTCCTATATTTAGTATAGCGCTGCACTTAAGGTGTGCCAAGTCCGACTATAAAACTGGCCATGTCTTAGTAGGGGGTATGTAGCCTAATTGTTTTACAAGCTGCCTCTGTACATAAAAAAAGGGCACTTGCCAAGTTAATTATAAAGTTACCGGTAGTAAAATTAGTATAAGTACACCAGCCGCAATAGCTAAAACTGTTTTTTGGATTTTACCTTCGATACGCTTTGTTGTTTTACCTTTTGGAGTTTCATAATGCACTTCAGAGGTAGTTAACATTATATTGCACCATCTGACTACTCTTTCGATATTTAACGACCCGCTTCAGGGGGGTGGTTGAATGGTCTATAAGAAGGCATCACTCTTGTGTTAGACCTGCTGATGATTGGTAGATTGGGATTCAAATCTAGGTCGGGTCTTCTAAGGGTGGTTTTTCCCTAAATTGTATCTCACTCTCCTTCCACGAAAATGCGAGTAGATAACATTTAAAACGCTTCCTTCCTCATCCTTACCCCATTAGAATAATTATCATGCATGTGTATAACCTGAACAAATAGTAAATTGAGGTTATCTAAAAAATATATATATATAAATAAACTATGATAATTATGGAAAAGTCTTTGATAACAAATTTCAAATAACACTTTTTTATTTTAAAAAAGTTTCAATACCGGTATAAGCCTATTTTTTATCTTCAAGTCGTCCTCGATCAGATCTGTAAGCTATTATGTAAGCTTATTAATCAAACTTCTACTAAATCTATAAATGATAGCATAGAAAAGTTTACATGGAGAATCATAAAGTTGGCTTGATCGCTGTTAGCTCATGGAGAAACATTGATAGGCTTGGTCACTATGATAGCACACTGAGAAGCACCGCTAGCTTTCGCTTGGTCACCTTGATAGTTCAAATAAAGGTATTGTAGGGCTAGTTCATGGAGAAGCAGTGCTATCCTTGGTAATCCTGATAGTTCATGATCATTTTTTGGCTTAGTCATTCTGATAGTTCGTGGAGAAGCGCCCTACTATTGGAGATTTTGATAGTATAGTCCATGTATAGGCCTAAGCATTGTTAGGCTTGGCCACTATTAGGCCTATCGTCCTTGGAATAGCCATGATATTCTTATCCACTATTATATTCCATGGAATAGCCTTGCTATTCCTAACCACTATTATAATCCATAAAATAACCTTACTAGATTTGGTCATTATGATAGTCCTTGGAATAGCCTTGCTATTCTTAACCATTCTTATAGCCCATTGAATAGCTATTCTTAACCACTATTATAGTCCATGAAATGGCCTTGATATTCTTAATCAATATTATGGTCCATAAAATTGCCTTGCTAGAGTGGGTCACTATAATAGTGAATGGAATAGCCTCATTCACTATTGTAGTCCATGGAATAGCCTTGGTCACTATGATAGTACATGGAATAGCCTTGCTAAGCTTGGTCACTATGTTATTCCATGGGGAAGCATTGCCGAGGTTGATCCTTATGTTATTCCATGCAGAAGCATTGTTAAGCTTGGTAATTAGGTTATTCCATGGGGAAGCATTGCTAAGTTTGGTCCTTATATTATTCCATAGGGATGCATTGCCAAGTTTGGTCCTTATGTTATTCCATGGGGAAGCATTGCTAAGCTTGGTCATTAGGTTATTCTATGGGGAAGCATTGCTAAGCTTGGTCATTAGGTTATTCCCTGGGGAAGCATTGCTAAGATTGGTCCTTATGTTATTCCATGGGGAAGCATTGCTAAGCTTGGTCATTTGGTTATTTTATGGGGAAGCATTGTTAAGCTTGGTAATTATGTTATTCCATGGAATAGCCTTGCTAAGCTTGGTCACTATGTTATTCCATGGGGAAGCATTGCTAAGCTTGGTCATTAGGTTATTCTATGGGGAAGCATTGCTAGGTTTGGTGATCTCTTAACATTAAAATAAGTTACATTGAGGTACAACTTTATTTAGTCAAAATAATAGAATTAGTTATTGTTAAAAAGGAAAATCAATAACACTCTTTGAAACCTTAAGCTACATCTACACCAAAAGACACACAGGGCTGTATACAAGAACATCAGTGGACCGATATTGTGGTCCCGAGCAGACTATTGCTCCACCTTTTAACCTATGATGCAATCACACCCACACTAGTGTCCATTTAGCATCCACTTAGTCAAGTTCTTGCATACGGCCCGTCGAGGAACATTGGGTAGATGTTGCTTGTATGTTCCTTTGGTGTGGACGTACAGTAGCTTAAGATTACTGAAAACTTTTCATGATATGTTTTGATGAATAATTAATTTTTATCCTAATGAATCATTAATATACCATTATGCACTTGCTCTTGTCAACCTCGGTGGTCTTGGGTTAAAGTGTTCGCCTCTGGATCCGATACTCGTGGGTTCAAACCCAGCCAGGGTAGAAGGATTTTTCTTGAACAATAAAAATTCGTAACACAAATTCCTTTGGAGGGGAAATAAAGCTGTCGGTCCAATGTCGATTGTGGTATGTAAAAGAACCCAGAGTTTATGTGAAAATGCCTTTGCCGGCAAAATTTGTAGGCCCTTTCGCTCTAGCTCATAGAAATTCCCGTGTGCTGATATAATCAGTTGGTTCAGAAAGTGCACGTTAAATACCTCGAATAATAATAATACTTGCTAATACATTTAAAATATATATTTATTGAAAATAGCCAATAGGTATTAGATTACCTTAATAAAGTTTTGTAGCGATTTTTTGACGTTGAAATCTTATTTTTAATTTTACTAAACACAAAAATATATGAACCAAACTTGTTTGAACTTTACTTTACATCCATTATTGTTTCCAGCCTCTGGCCTGGGTCACTATTTTATTAAAGCCATATATTTTTCCACTACCGGCTTACTAGACCTGTCGTAACTTCATATGCCTTATAATCTAACTTAAGACCAGGACCGGCACAACATCCAGTCCCCGGACGTTAATTCATCACATTTCACCAATGATATATTTTTCGGTCATGCCGAGAATCGAACCTGGGACCCTTAGCTCAGTAGACAGACACGCTACCGATTGAACTAAGGTGTCTGATCTTGGTTCAACTACTAAACCTTATAACCAGAAAATGTTCCATTGATTTTATTCACAGAACTTTTTTTTTTACCCCTTCTCTAATGTACATCATAAAAAATAAATTCAGTCTGACGAATAGTAAAGTGATTTAGACCCACATTCACATATTCATAAGCTGCATCAAGTCATGTGATCTATAGCTTAAACATTTGATAGAAATGATCAATAGATACCTAAACCTCTTTGATGGCTGCGTGGTCTAACACGCTACTCTTTCAGCAGACTAGACTGCCGGTGACTAGGAGATTGAGGTTCGAATTTTGGTCGGGTCTACTGAGGTTTTTTTTCCAAATGGCTTTCCACTCTCACTTCACGTAAATTCGGGTACACTTCCTTTAAATATAACCTTCCTAATCCCTAAAATCATTAGCTTAATTAGTATATAAGCATATAAACCGAATAAGTAGTAGGTAATACTCAGTGTTTAGGTATGTAGATAGTTGAAGAATAACACTAAAACTATATTAAAACGTTATTAAATAACAATGTTGTCTGCATAAAAATTAGTGTATCTTCCAAAGTTTTTTCTTATGAAAACTGGACTATTGTAACAAAATTGCAAGGAAAATAGGGAACTGTTTAGTATGAAATTGTCTCATACATATTTGCTTCAGCTGCCAGTGTTTTAGAATGTGTTAATTATGTTGAAATGGTAACATATGTTGCATACTTAGAGAGCTCTGTGTGTGTGTGTGTGTGTGTTGGGAACTACCCACTGTAACCAGGTAAACCCACCCTATTCACTTCCCCAAACAGGATGTTGGAAGTGAATAAATTTGAGACTTGGCTGCTTCTTTTGAGGAGGTGAAACTGAGGCAGGGGGTTGGTCAGGAAAATGGCGTTTATATACTATATATTTTTAATCACATGAATATAAGGGCAAGGTTTTCGGGTTGCTATTAAACTCTTAGCTTCTTGTTAATTGGAAACTTACTAATAGACTACCAAACTATTATCAACTTGCTAATAGACTATCAAACTATTATCAACTTGCTAATAGACTATCAAACTATTATCAACTTGCTAATAGACTATCCAAATCTTAGCTAGATGCTTTTGTTTAGTCTTAATTTTATTTTCATCCAAATATATTTATGACAATTCTTTTTTAATCTTTTGCTCCTTTCTTTTCTACCACTTCCATTCTCTCTTTCACTCCCTTACTCTTTCCTCCACTCCCTGACTCTCTCCTCCACTTCTCTTTTTCTCCCACCTTCTCTCTTTCACTCCCTTTCTTTCCTTTTCATTCTCTCTCATGCTCTCTTTTACATTAACCTCATGTAAGCTCTCTCTTTAACTCACTCATCCTCTTTCACTATTTTTCTCTCTTTCACTTCCTCTATCTTTTTCATTATATCTCTCTTTTTTACTCTCTCTCTTTCTCTCCCTTTATCTTTTCTCTCTCTCTTTCTTTCTCTTTTCTCTCTCTCTCTCTCTTTCTTTCTCTTTTCTCTTTCTTTCTCTTTTCTCTCTCTTTCTTTCTTTTCTCTCTCTCTTTCTTTCTCTTTTCTCTCTTTCTTTCTTTCTCTTTTCTCTCTCTCTTTCTTTCTCTTTCACTACCTCTCTATCCATTATCCCTTTTACTTGCTCCTTTCATCTAGTCAACCTTTCTTCTCTTATCCGCCTTTTTTCACCTTCCTATCTATCTTAATCCCTTATATCACCACCTCTATCCCCTCTCTTCCCCTTTACTCCTTCTCTGGTCAGTAACTCTTTCACCTTATTTCCTTTTCCTCCTCTATCCTTTACCTAGACCTAGAAACATGTCACACACAAATAAATAGCAGTTTATAACAAAGCTGCAAAGTCGGAGTTGGAAGCAAGTTTGGCTGGAGTCAGTAAAAATTTACCGATCTCGACTCTGGCTTCGAAATATTATTATTATTAACACCGCGTCTTACTACCCGTTCAGGTTTATACACACTTACGCTAATGTGCAATGGTAGGGTGATTGTGAAATGAAATGGAGGACCTACAGTTTAACGTGGAATCCGAACCACGGTGGAGGCCTGGCATTCCTCACATTCACAAGTTGTGATTGATACACGTCTTGTCAAAGGTGAAGGAACGGTTTGGCAATCAGATAAATCTGTGCCGGGACCGAGGATTTAACCTCAGACCTCCAGCACAGAAGTCTGACACTCTACTTCTAGACCTACATGTCACCTGCTTCAAAATAAAAACTTAAAATACTATAAAAAAAATAATTTTATGACCAACATTTGTAATATTTGGATTGACAAATTTATTTAAATATACATTTACAGTGTCAAAGAAGCTTCCTATTAGTCATCTGTATTTTAGCATTTTACTGAAGTAAATTTATTATTACTAATTAATTTACTTTAGCCATTATGAAAGAATCTGCATCGGACAATAGAAAAATAGAAGAGCCCAAGTTAAAAGACTTGGCGAATCGACCCTGGTTTGTAGACACCAGCCATCCATTGTCTGTGAGCACCTGGGAACACATGTATGCTGAACTCTAGACAAGGCTGTCATACAAAAATAAATCCATGTAACGATGTTGCTTACATGGTGCATCTGAAGTTATTTTGTAATGTGGGTTGCATCTCAACTTGACACACCTAAGCTTTCTAAGCACTATCACGCTTAGACAGCAATGTACGAAACGGAAATAAAGGGAAGTAAATGAAAAGTTAGTCTTATGAATCCTCTTGTTTACCTGGTGTCAACACTTTCCCTCTTCCGATGACGAGTATACACACACCTACTATTTGCACCTGGACAGAATTCACTTGAATTTAAAAATTACTTATTTCTGGTTTTCTATTCTAGATAGACATATGCTTCCTTGGACCTTTTAATCTACATGTCTGCCATCTTAGCTCAGTTGGTAGCGTGTATGCCTACTGAGCGTATGGTCCCGGTTTTGATTCCTAGCATGGTTGAAAAAATGTATCATTGGTGAAATGTGGGTTTACCCTTTAACAATGATGAATTAACGGCCAGCGGTCTAGATGTTGTGTGTCTTCTAGATTTAAGTTAGTTTATAAGTTATGTAGGGATTAAATCAGTGGGTTCAGAAAGTGTACGTTAAATACCTCAAATAAATGGAAATTAAAAAATGTTCATCTACATCTTGGCAGGATGATTCTAACATATTTTTTTTAGGAATAAGCCAAATAACCCGAGTTATAGATTATTTAAATACATAATTAATGTTGTAAAAAATACTAGGCTTTATTAAAGAAATTTTACTTTTTGTTTCAATATTATATCTTAAAAAATTGCTGAAATTCATTATCATAGAAAATCCTATCTTGACTTGCCGTGACATCACGGTTAGGCAATGTCCTTAACCGAACAGTGCTATTTACATATATATTTATGTTTTCAGGTTTCGCATCTAATGAACTCGCTGTGCAGTTCCCACCTCAACTCCACGTTCCAACGGATGCAGACTCAAATGCTAAACCGTTTCCAGAGTATCAAAGCGAAGATGCCGCGGCGCGAGTCGGCGCGTCGCAACCACCCTCTGGCTTGCGAGTCTGATATCATCGAGACCTTACACATGAGGCTCACGTTGCTTCAGATGACTTTCGGGAAGCACATCGAGCGCAAGCATTGCTGCTTCTTTGCGGGGGAGGTGGGTTATCTCGGGGAAATTTCCTTACTAGCTCAAGATAAGGGTAGGGCTTAATGAGGTGGACTGGATATAACTAGCTCAAGATAGATATAGGGTGTAATGAGTTGGACTGAATAGAACTAGCTCAAGATAGATATAGGGTGTAATGAAGTGGACTGGATATAACTAGCTCAAGATAGATATAGGGTGTAATGAGTTGGACTGAATAGAACTAGCTCAAGATAGATACAGGGTGTAATGAAGTGGACTGGATATAACTAGCTCAAGATAGATATTAGGGCTTAATGAGGTGGACTGGATATAACTAGCTCAAGATAGATATAGGGTGTAATGAGGTGGACTGGATATAACTAGCTTAAGATGGGGATAGGGGACATTTTTGTAGGTGCGGCAATGGACTTTTGAGTTTCTATCGCCATTGAGTAAGTAATGAAGAATTCTAAAGTATTTGGATTGCATGTTGTGATAATAACTTGATTTATTGTCATAAAATGAGAAATTGCCTAGTAACTATGCAATAAATTTAAACTTATTAACTACTCAGAACTTTCACCTACATTTTGGTGGAAACGATACTAAAAATTATCAAACCACTTCATAAATAATCTGGGATTTATAAAGGTTTTCAATGCCTCCCGGTGCTTTCCTATGTAGCACCCTTAACGACGTGCACTTGGCCAAATTTAATACTAGGTATATACATATATATGTCGATAGAAATAAGTATGACTTTAGAAGCATCAGCTCTAACTTGTGAGTGGAAGATAGTCGTATAGTTAAAAATATATATTAAAAAAAGTTTCCATTGCATCTTAGTAGTTACTCAATCGACTGAAGAAGGTATAGCTTTAATTAGGAAAGTACTCACATTTGTTTGGGCGGAGAGCAGGAAACAATCATAAACTGTTTCCACCTTGAGGCCGGGTCACTTTAGTAAAATGCTTCCATCTTCCTCCTTTAAGTGCTTTCATTCTTCTCCTCTTACTTGCACACTTTCTGTTATCTACTACTACCACCACCATCTCTTTTTTGGTCCCCCTTGTGGTCTTTTTTCCATTCTCATTACATGTCCATACCATCTCAGTGTTTCTTCCTCTACTATCCAGTTAGGTAAAATCACCCTCAGTACCCCTAACGGAGAATCAAACCCTGATCTCCCCGTCACTGGTTTTCCAGTCCAACACGAGTGTGATGTGTTAGAGCAGTTGATCATTGATGCGGGCAAATGAACATATTAAAGGAGGAAACTGTAGAAATGGACTCTTTGTGTTGCCAGATCCTGGACGAAGTGGATCGTATACTTATCCACATCAAGGTGACCGCCAAATTGGCCCGACCTTACAAAGTGACAGACGAACTGTTTGATCTCTCGACCATGGCCATGGAGTATTTCAAGGAACACATCGAGCCAACTCTACCAGAGATAGCTTATTTCAGCAGTGATTTTCTGGACTTCTCTGGAACGTTTGGTTGTAAGTTGGGCGTTCACCTTACCTTTTAAAGAGACCCGTGTCTCATTAGGGGTCATCCATAGACCACGTAACGTTCTTGAGAAGGGAGAGGTGAACTCTGGTCTACATGGTGTTATATGGGGGTGCTACGGGTCAGGCTGAGGGAACTGCATGTTTACTATTGGGAAACAGCGTTGTCATTCTCTCGTTTATGTATAGTTAATCTTCCCTTAAATATAAGACAAGTTTTGCAACGCTGGTTAGTAGAGGTTGCCAGTAGCTCCTTATTACCCCAGCACACCACCTTCAGACATAACTGAAAGGGAGGAGATTTGGCAACAGTTAACTGAGAGAGAGCGAAGATAAAGCTTTTCTCCGTAAGACCTGCAGTTCCCTCAGCAATGATATTGGCTGTAAATGTCTACTAGGTGCGGGTTAAAAGGGGGTGTAAAAAAATACACTACAGGGTTTATGTATGAACCATGAACCATTACTGCGGGTGTGGTGCAACATATGCTTATATGTGTACATGACAGGTAACTGTTTCCTATTGACTTCTGTGGTCCTGGGGTAAAGTGCTTGCCCCAGGACTCTATGTTCACGAGTTCAATTTTCTTTTTTTGGGGGGGNGGGGGGGGGGGGGGGCATTAATCTGTAGCAGGGGAAGTAAAGCCGTCGGTCCCATGCCGACTAGCTTGTAAAAGAAACCTGGAATGTAGGTGAAAGTACCTTTCCTGTCCAAATCGGTAGGCCCTTTCGCTTTCGCTCATAGAAATTCTCATGTGGCGATATTATCAGTCAATCAGTTCAGAAAGTGCACGTTAAATACCTCAACTGTATCCTAACAGAGACATTTGTTATTTTCACTTTACTATAGTCTTATTTTTTAGTGAAAATGTTTTACAACACTGATTTTTTTTTTTTTCAATAAATGTATTCAATATTGTTGTGATTTAATTATGACTAGTTCATTTCATAACTTAAAATAAAGCCACCTTTGTTTCCAGCCTTTAATGTAAATTGCTTGTTCCCTGCTTTTTTTAACCAGGAACAAAGGTGATACATAAACATGCTTAGTTCATTCAGAGCAACTTGTAAACTTTGTTTGGCGAGAATATAAAGAATTGCTTTACTTAGATTAACGATGTAACATTTGATGCCTTTATTCTTAACTCTTAAATTCAAGGAAATTAAAGTTCTGCTATCCAAACAAACTGGCAATATTTATAATCGGTTTATTTTTCATTGTGACTATTATTTAGTTGGTTTTTTTTGTCGTTCACTTATGTGCCGGCAAATTATAAATGTTCTCAAAATGACCTTTGTCTTCACTGATCTTGCGAAAATCAACTCTCATTCACTGACCTTTATATTCTCACTATATCCAGTTTCCCAACACTCGTTCATACATCATTCTTAGTCCTGTTTCTCCTGGTAACGTCTAGTATGCTCCTCGAAAACTTCATTCCCGGGGCCTCCACCTACCTGGTTTCTCTTACATTCCTGAACGTCCAGTAATAAACTTGGCGAATCGAATCGGTGTGATTTCAGCAACCTCTTCCAGCAGCAAGCAATTTGCATCTCTGAACTCGCCCACATGCAACAACACCTTGAAGGGTGATGAATCCCCGAGTGCGGGAGGTAGCGGGGCAGAGGATCTCTCTATGACTCGGCCCCCGCAGTCCAACATGGTGCTGCGCAAACGTATCCGCAAGATCAAGCAAGGGATGAAGAGGTAAATAACCATGGGCCAGAAAATGTTAATGAGGGTAGAGATATACGGCATTTGACCTTAGTTTACTTGGATGACAGCTCAAAAAGTTACTAGAAATAGTCCCTAATATATCCCTACGCCAACAGCTGATATCTGCCACTGTCATTTGGGACAGCTGTGTATATGTATATGTGTATATATATATATATATATATATATATATATATATACACATATACATATATATAATAATCTGAAAGAAAACATTTTAAACTAATTTGTATAATCTGAAAGAAAAACACTTTAAACTGCTTAATATAAGATGAAAAAAAGAGTTATTACAGAGTTTAATACACATTTAGCTCCTAAATATATTAGGCCTATATTTTATAGTCACTGCACAAATTAATTTTTATGGTTTTGGAATGTTATTTAAATATTTATATATGTTGCTTGTAAAACATATTTTATAAAACTGTTATTTTAAAGGCGCTTTAACACTGTAGGTTACAACCACCTTGTACCTTAATCTGGCAATAGCAGTACTGCCAGCACTTCTACTTATTCTTCATTGTCACTTTCGTTGTCGCCTATGTGTATGATGAAAGGTTGGGTTTCACTTGCATCTATCTTCATTTCTCTTGCCCAATCATCATTAATAATCTTCTCGGTGTGGTTGATATTTTTACTCCAACTGAAATGGAACACATTTTTTTAAATATATCTGTATTATAACTACAAACAAATGATAGTGAAGATACAACCACTTCTTTATGGTTTTTATTGTTCTATTTTCGATAGTTTGAAAATATAGCTTTAAATAGTGTCTTTCAGGTGTGACTCTAGCAAGGGATTCTTGCCAAAGGGCTCGAACAGCTGCATCATCAAACTTGTTGTTTCTTCCGGTATGTTTCTTGTAGTACCCCTTGCAGTTTGCCCACACCAGCTCAATAGGATTGTATTGACAATGGTACGGAGGCAACCGCAAAACCTGGTGTCCGCACTCATGTACCATTTCATCAATCTTGTACCTCCAGCAATCAAAAACATGTGCAAATTACTAATATTATTTAAAAACTGATAAGCTTTTATTAAATAAATCTCATGGTTAAAGTATATAATAAAATACAATGCAATTAATAAAAAATAGAGGCTCAACAAAAATGTTTTCCTAAAATTGAATTAAATATTTAATAAACCAAAATAAATTATGGTTAAAACATTATCCATCACAATGACAGAAGGTTCTTCAAGAGAGGGAAGCAGTCGTTCTTTCATCCACGTCCACGTGTGTGGGAGGGGTTTGTGTGTGTGTGTGTGCGCACAAGCTTTTGTTCATTAACACAAGTGAAATGCTCGAGTGTGGGAGCACGGTATTGCTTGCCAGATTGTGTGTGCTGGGAGTTAGAACGTTCCTAATGACTGGAATAATTTTATATTGTTCTTTTGAGTATTCCACGCAAAGTTTTTGGGAGAGGTATAATTGATAGGGTGGGGGAAAAAACTGTAGACAAGATTTGGAATATGCAATTGTGGTTTCACGCCAGGTAGTGGTTGCATGAACCAAATATTTGCATTACAACAAATGATTGAGAAATTTATGGCACTAAGGAAGAAAGTTTATTGTGCGTTCGTTGATCTGGAGAAAGCATACAACCGTGTGATTAGGAGTATGTTATGGGATGTTCTTGCAGAGTATGGTGTGGCTGCATGGTTAGTAAATGCAATGATGGTGGTGCGTTAGGGTGGATGGAGCTTTGAGCAAATGGTCCTTGGTTGTTTAATGTATTCATGAATAAGTGTGTGAGGAATGCTTGTGAGGACATGGTTAATGTACAAATGGACATTGTGAATGTGAGAGTGCTGTTAATGGCTGATAAAGAAACCGAGTTGTAGAAAGCATTAAATTGTTTGAATGTGGTGACAGGCAGAATGAATCTTCGTATAAATGTCTCCAAAACTAAGGTGATGGTTTTTGATAAGGACGGATCATGAAATGGTTGTCAGCATGGTATAGATGAAAAACTGTTAGAACAAGTGAACGATTAAAGTGTGTTAACCCCAACATTGTTTCATGTATGTGAAGCGTGGGTTTCTCAGGAGAAACACAAGAGCAAGGAGAATGCGGTTGGAATGAGATATGTAAGAAATGTATGTGGGAAAACTCGTATGAACAATAACAGTAATGAAGGAATGTGGTGTGTTACTTTGGTTTGGACATGTCGAGCGGATGAGTGTCAATAAAGTGTCATAGCAAATGTGTGAAGGTAGAATGTGTGGATCAAAACGAAGTAGTAGGCAATGTAAGACATGACTAAATGCTGTAGATGAACGTGTGAAAAAGGAAAAACATTAAGAGTTTTAAGAATAAAAGAGCACGAATGACTCTGTGTATGTATTTTGAAGCAAAGGGAATATGCAAGGATAGGGAAGTGTGGAGAAAGTTAGTGAGCATGGATTAAGTACGGAGTTGTGGTTTTTTGAGCTATGTGCACAGTTTCTTGTCAACGCTGTAAGGGAACAATGCGATTTGATATGTATGTATGTATTGTTAATTCATCTTTCACATTACCAATTTTTTTTTAACTCAAAAGATAATACATTCTATTATTTCAGGTATAATAGCCAATTAAGCTTAATGCGTCGTGATCTCAAGAATTGTAAAGGAAAAATTGCTGAACAGCAGAAGCAAATCCAAGAGTATGCAAACAGGCTTGACGAAAATGATAAAAAGAATGAAGAGACGTCTCGCAAGTTCAGCACTTTGCTCCAGGTTGGTGGTATTTACATAGAGATATAAAGTTGGTTCATTTGCTACTTAACTGGGTTTAGGTTTGCAGCCCATTTTTATTCTACAGGAAAGATGAAACTGCCAATTTTCTTATACATATGCTTTTAATTTAAATTGTATAAGAGAGCTGATGCATTGAAAAGATTGGTGTTTGAGAAATTGATTTGTATAACTGGAAATAATCATAATCATCATCATGTTTCCAATCTGTGGCTGGGTCACTTTAATAAAATGTCTTCACCTCCTCTTGCCCGCGCACTTGCAGTTACCTACTCCATCATTCTCCTTGGGATCATTCCTGGCATACTCATTACATGACCATACCATCTTACCCTGGCTTGTTATACTATCTTCATGTACTCCAACATCCTCATTACATGTCCATACCATCTCAGTCTTGCTTCCTCTACTATCTCATGTACTCCAACATATTCATTCCTAATCCTGTTTCTCCTCGTGACAGCTAACATACTCCTAACAAACTCTATTCCCATGGCCTCCACTTTCCTAGTCTCTCTTGCATCTATTGTGCAGGTTTATGCTGCATATGTAATTATGGGTATGAAGTACGCCTTACACAGTATTTCCTTGCGCTTCAGAATAAATCAAATAAGTTTTATAACTGTAAATTAATTTATTTTAATAATAATAAATATCTGTAGTGGGTTTGGCTGCAGAGTTTATCTCCAGTAACATTAGTTTGCAAAGACAACTTTAATATTGTCAAAAGGTTTTGTGTATAAAATGGGCATCAACATTAAATTAATCAATTTAATATTACTCAATTTATGGACTAGGTTTTAACACTGCTTGAACAGCAAATTATTTTATTCAAACTAGTTTTCATCTTTGTCTAACTGGTTTGCGTGTTGGCAGCATTTACACAAAGTGATGAAAGGAAAAATTCCTATTTTAATGTGATATTTGATTAAAATTAAATTTAATGCTACAGTTGAAAACAAATCTTTAGTTTTATTACTGGTCATAAACTACCTAACATTGTTTTATTCTTCTAGGAACTGAATAAGTGCAAAACAGAGCTTCAATACTGGCGCTCCAAGTCGCCAGCCAACCCGTCAATGTGTATGACGTGTGGCACGGTGATGGCGCCAGTTCCTTCCGAGGATCTGCAAGCATTGGCCAACCAGGGAGTTCTTCCTGAGGGGCTGGGGCTAGATTTTGGCCCCAAGGAAGAGGAAGAGGAGGAGGGGGAAACCCTAGACTTTGTGCCCATTGCAGGGACCAGCAACGACGCAGACGAGCAGTATTGGGACCTTCATCACTCTTGGGAGGCTGCTCAGCCAGACGCGGCAGACATCAGCCCCAGTGAAGGCAAGAAGAATGTCGCTACTTCGACAGTCACGTCCGCTACAGTAGCCAATAAATTAGATGACGACAACCAACATTTTAAGACTCCCGTCAGACCCGTAGGGCCTATCAAGAGAAAAGCCACGGATGTATTCCTGGCTCCTGGGAAAGAAAGCTTTGTTGCCGGCTCGCCGGAGTCCAAAAGGCAAAGACGTATTCATAAAAGCCGTAGTAAGAGGTCAAAAATTTAGTTAATTATTTTAATTCGAGTTATAATTGTTTTAGAGAGAAGGAATACGGTTTTTTTTCGTGATAGAAAAAAAAATGGAAAAAGAAGTTTCGAAGTGCTTTTAGTTTTTTATGTGTTAAGGTCTGATTTGTGTTGCTTTTTATTTCCTTTGTAGGTATTTGAATTGTAATGTCTAGACCTGTGTGGGTAGCCAAGCTTGCCATTTTGCTGGGTGGTTAGGATTATCCTAATCCCAATTTTTTTTTAACCTAAAAATCAACTGACAAGACTTTTCAGAAGCTGTAAATACTATGGTTATGTTACAGAACTGCTTTTAAGTCTGCATCTAAAAGGAATAACTGCACCGACTTGGCACTTAGACTACAAATTTAAGGCATTTACTTGATCAAAAGTCTTCATTTTTTGTTTAAAAATTTAAACTTTTTTAATAACTATCTCTTTTTACCTTTTCACTTTATTTATCCATCAAAGTGTTAGTATATTGTTATTTTTTAATGGAAACAAAACATTTGGACTATTAAAGACTCAAATTGGAATGAACTGCCAGCACAGGTCTAGTTATTTTTTTAAAAAGGTAATAAAATTAATTTTAATCATCGTACATGTGTAAACTAAAACTTGAGTTTCTTGATACATTAACCATTGGCTCTAATTTGTCTCAACTTCCATTGCGATGATCTTGCCGCACTTGCAGAATAGTCTCGATTACATCAAGTGGAAAAAGTTGGATCAAAGCATTCATTTAAAAGAATTGTTTATTAACAATAGTAGCACAGTTGGGCTGTTGACATAATTTATAATTAATTTTACCAAATTTGTTTGGATTTATATTTTACTGATAATGCCGTTAACTTAATGGATACTAATTTTTAGAAAAATAATGAATTAATTTTAGGGAAAAATTGAACAAGTCTATTAATCACAAGAAAGATGAGTGGGGATCTCTGGTGATCTTTGTAAATAATTATATGCCTTAATATGTGTAGATGATTTATTTTAAAAATAACTTTGCCATAGGAAGATAAAACCATATATTTATTCCATATAATTTAAAAGATAGTATGTCGACTTAAAAAATACTTGTAAGAAAATGTCACTTTAATATTTACAATAAAAAAAAAAATTGGAAATCAAATATTTGACAAAAGGTCTTTGTTCTTTATGTGTGTTCTAGTGAAACTAAACTCTATTGATAGGCGGACCATAACATTTGTAAAAAAAAAAATTTAGCTTGTGATAAGAATAAATACATATATTTTGAATCGCTCAGATTGTTTCATTGTCACAGTTTTTATTTGTTATCAAATATTGCTAACAAAAACAAGTTTAAAGTATTAGCAGCGCGTCTTACTACCCGTTCGGGTTATACGCACTTACACTAATATGTAATGGTAGGGTGATTGTATGATGAAATGGAGGACCTACAGTTTAACGTGGAATACGAACCACGGTGGAGGCCTGGCACTCCACACATTCACACGTTATGATTGATACACGTCTTGTCAGAGGTCAAGGAAGGGTTTGGCAAAAATCAAAGTTAAAGCCATATTTTTGCACAGTATTTATCACATGCAGAGAGCTGACATTTTAAAATTAGAATCCCTTGTGTTCAAGAACATGTGCACCTCTAAGCTAGAATTTTGATTACCCGACTTAGCCGAGTTGGAAGCTATAAAATCAAGATTGTTCTGTCTGTTTAAAGTAAAGCGTTGCCCTGTGTAGCCACTCACTAAATTGTAGGGCAACCCGGGCACTTGTGCTAGTCTTTTAATATATTGATGGTGTACATAATTTTTATATAACTGTGAAAGATTATATTAAGTGTCATATATTATTGACTTTATAATTAGCTACCACAAAATTCAATGGAAGTTATATTTATTTTTACCATAAATCATGTTTGTTTTATATACAAAAAGGATTTACACATTTTTGTTAGGATGACCAACTTTTAGAGCCAAATAAATTATTTTAACAAGATAAGTAATCCACTTCGTTGTTCGAATGATCTAAAGCGTTCTACAGACGAGACTGCCAATGATAGCAGAGATTGGGGTTCAAATCCAGTCTGGTGTACAGAGGGTGGTTTTCCCTAAATAGTTTTCTAGTCTTCCTTCACACAAATGTGGGTACATTTCCTCTAAATTCAACCTTACTCATATTAAACTCATTAACATGATTAGTACATAAGCGTACCTTTAAAATCTAAATAGACTTGGTGCTTCAGCGAGGAAGATGATGCAACATTAATGAAATGAGTGGTCTTTAAAGTAATGAGCAAAGTCATTATAGTGATTAAGTTATATAATAAGCACAATACAGTAATTTTTTTTAAGAATTAAAAAAAAGGTTCAAAATTCTATTCAGCTTAAGAGAATATTTCATATCAGATTCAAATTCGCTTCGAGTTGAAAAAATTGACTTCGTAAACCCCTATAATACAAGCAAGCAGAAAAGAAAAAAAAACGAGGTGTTTAAAGAATAATTTTATTACCAATGACTATTTCCAAACAAATGAAACCACCAAATCCATATTCAAAGATGAAATTGGAATATTTTCCTATTTGAAACTAAACCTGGTAACAATCTTTTTTAGAATCCTTTCCCACCCGACAGATACATATATATATATTTTATCTTTCCTAATATAAAGGAAAAAATTCACATCTTTCTGCAACAAATGCAGCTGATGGAAATTTTTAATAATCAGTAGATAACTAAATCTAAACACAAATTTATTTGATAAAATTAGAAAGGAAAACATAAGGGAAGCAAACTGGAAAAGATGAAAATTCCAGTTTCTTGCTAGTTTCAAAATCAAGGACAGATCAAACTAGACAAAGTGTCAGGTCTGCCGAAGTAAAAAAAAAAACACCTACACAATTGTTTGTGACTAAAACAAAACAATTACCCTTAGGAATGAGGCATTTAAATAGTCGTAATTAGTTAAATAACCTTGCAAAAAGTTCAAACCTTAAAGGATAATAAATTATTTACATTTCTAAAAATTTAATATCGGGCACACTTGCTAAGCATACACTAATTTATTTTTTTTGTAACAGCTTATACATATTTCACAGGTATAAATTTTTTACTTAATTTATATCACTAATCCATTAAAAAAACTATAAATCAAACTGTACAAAGTGAGAAGAACATGTAATCACGTTAATGACCTATTTGACTGAAGTTAAATCTGATGGGTTCACAGTGACTCAAACTAAGCTTTGGTGAAACTATGTTTGAAGATTTTTAAAAGACTCATATTTATAAATATTTTCATAAAAATATGTCTTTGAAAAGTAAAATGGTGGATGGAAACCAATGTTCAAATAATATATAGTAAAATAAATTTGACAAACTTTTTTTTTTCTTTCCAAAATTTTCTTCAAATTCTACTTGTGACTCCAAAATGTGAATTGAAATAAGTAATAACTTAAAAGGTTTTATAGTAGGCAACATCTTACTTTATACCACTTTATTAGTTAAAGACAAATAACACTTGGTTATTTATTTCTATATGCACGAAGAAATGATGGTCTAACGTGCTTCATGCTTGATTAACAACTTCAAGGCATGTTACCCAATTCCTATACTTTATTTTAAAACATAATTTAGGCCCAAGCTTTTTTTTTTTCACTTAGCACACATTAAATTTGTAAATATTAATCAACATAATAAAATCCCACAACTACCACATGTTTATTTTATTAATATTTAAATAAAAAGTGATGCAAGGATTTGTTAATCGAAGCACCTAACAACGGTTCTTTTACACAGACATGAATTAAACATTAAATATAAATGTCCTGCAAAGTGAGGGCAGAAAGTAAAGATTAGTTTGAAGGAATGTGTGTCAGGATTCATCAACCTGCCTCTTCAATTATGTCCATCGTGCATACGTTATCATTTTAAGTCTTTAATCAATCATTCTTTGGCTTGTATAGTTACAATTTACAATTAAAAACCATAAGTTATTTTGAACCATTTCATATATAAAGATTTTCAAATATTTTAATAAAATTAAGGGGGAGGTTCATTGGAGGAAAGAGCAGCAAAAACAAATGAAAACACAACAAAACTTGGGGTCAGTTTCATAGTCAAACTGAGTATACCTCAAGTGCTGTGGTATACTAAATACAAGACGACACCTACGACTCGATGAAACTGGCCCACACCATTCTAGTCCAGGTAGGTGTCGTCTTGTATTTAGTATAGCGCCGCACTTGAGGCATATTAAGTTTGACTATGAAACATTGTAGTGAAATAACAGCAGCAAAATAAAATTGTATTGTGCAAGAGTTTGAAAAACCATAAATTGCAAATGAACAAGATTCCCTTTTGTAACTTTATCTACCTGTGTCATGCACACATGAAATACCACCACTATGAACGAGAGAAAGAAAGCGCTAAGAGACTATCTCAACTAGAAACTCATACAATGCGACAAAAGAAATAAAGACTTGTTACTAAAACCCTGTAAAAAAAATCATAATAATGTTTGCTTATATTTTTGGTCAATAAATAATATAATTAGTTTAAAAATAAAAAATTGGTAAATTATATTTGACATATATTTTGTTTTAATATTCATTTTTACAGGTGTTTTATCATACATATCAATAGGTTATCAGCACCCGAAGAGCACATTTTTACTGGATTCAAGATGGCTGCGCACAAACCGCCTTCTTTCTGACACACACGAGAACGAAAATGTTGACATCAGTATTTGAACTTAAGGATCTCAGAGGTGGTTTGGGCAACATCTGAAGATTAAGCTACTCAAAACCTTAACCCGCGAGCAATGCCAAGTGTCGGGTTTTTGATAGTTTTATAGCAAATATAATTTTACTATTCTATTTCCAAGTAGAATAAAACATAATGTTTTTATGTAAGTAAAATGTATGCTTACGATGAATTATTAACACATTTTCTAAAATGATTTTCCAAGTCTTTAAAAATTATTTCTCTTTCAAAAGCAAATATATATATATATATATATATATTTTTTAACGAATATTAAAATGGAGATTTAATTGATATAACGAAATGTTGAGATTGGTTTTTACAACAGTGCAAAATCTTGCTAGTTTATTTTATATAACTTAGTCAAGAGAGGCAAGAGTTCAAGACTCACCAGCTGGCCTGATATTTATATTTTCCTCTTCAGCAGTTTCTATTATTCACCTTTCACATCCTAATAATATTAATGTTTAATAGTCATTCAGAAATTTTTTCAAACATCAAAATTTAAAATTCTATTTTATTTTGTCTTGTCTTGTATTTAAAACCTAATAGGTTTGCGATACAGGTATTTCACAAATATTTATTGTAGAAAATAAATTCATTTTACTAGTTTTATCATACTTGGTTTTTTCCCCTCCAGGATTCTCTTCAATAAGAAGTGTGATTTTCCGCCACTTTGAACCCACACTTAAATGTTTGTTTTTTTAATGTTTTAAACGTATGGTTCTTAGCATTACTAAACACATTTCTCAAAGAGAAATTGAAACAAAGTGTAATCAAAGTTTGATAGTTTTGAATAAAGCAAAGTAAAAGAACTAAGCTAAAAGTATAGATGACAGTGGATAAAAACATTTATGGCCCATTTCCACAGCCATTTTTAACCTCGCTGTTCCATTGTTTTCACTGACAGTTTACTTTTTTTTGAATTGTGTTTGTATTAAAATGGATTTTGAAGACAATGGCGTACTTGCAGTGACAAGATAAAAACTCCGTGGCATCAGCCCTCAATCGAGATATACCAAAAGAGTGGCCACAGTTGTTATTGATGATAGTGCCAACATTTGCAGATAGACGGAGAGAAGGTCTCATCAACCCGTTCGGCCGTTAATCTCAGTTTTCCAGACCGGAGCTTCTACTTATTTATTTAAGTATCTCCTCATCGATCCTCACGAGGCTGAGTTGACCCTGTTCCAAACCTTGAGCTTCACAGAAAAATTCAAGAGGAACCGGGGATTGAACCCGGATCTCTAGATCTGTAGCCAGGAACCGTTACCACTCAACTATAGAGGCAGTAGTATTTATAAAGATAATTAGTATCACCTATAGTGTGTTCTCAAAACATTAGAAACAGGACAGTTTTATGCCAAGCAAGAATCTCTCCAATAAACAACCCCACATCAAATCTATCAAAATATTGTGACATAATGTTTTATTCAGAGCAGAGTGTTTCATCTGACCTTGAAAACACAACTATCCAAAAAAGTGTCAAGAGAACAGACAATTATGTTCGTGGAAACACAAAAATCTAAAATTAGGGTCGTGCAAGTACTCAATAATTCATGTTCAAGTCGAATTTTAGTAGTCGTCCAAGCTCAAAACTCGATTTATTTCATTAGTTTAATTGATTTGATTAAATTTGAATATATTCTGTCATTTAAGTCCTTCAACATTATCATGTGCCTGATATTTTTTAAACATAACTTGTAAAACCTTATTAAGTTTATTTAAATATCCAAGCTTGCGATTTTAACTTTTTTCACCAAATATTTTAATTTTTGAAAATCTACGTTTGGGCTTATGGTCTATGCATGGATCTATTACAAACATTCAGTGTGAAATATTTATAATACAAATATTGTTTTATATTACCCAAACTCGAATAAAACTTTAATGTTCCCATCAACATTCGATTCAAACTCGACTCGTAATAAAAAATGCCACTCAAACACGATTTAAAAAAAAGTGCATAGTTAAGCAGTGCTGTCGCTAAAATTGCTTGTGGAAACAGGCCCTAGATAGAGTGCATTTCAAAATAAATTATCAAATCGTCAAATGAACTCTATGTGTGTTGACATTTTGGGCTGAGAATGTGTACTAAAATACTCTCTAACAGTCAGCTAAAGATAAAGGAATTGAACAAGTACTTTTTATTTTTAACAATGATTTACTAGGACGCTAATCCAATCGGCCTTCAGGTGATAAGACTAACACTTGTGTTTAGCTTGATTCACACGTTCGCTGAAACAAGAAAGATTTGCCTGAGTGGTGAAACAATTTGCACACTCTTAGATTAAGTATTGGTATAATTATTGAGTAATGACCAATGATTTCAACATATATTTTAGGTTAATATATGTTAGGGGTGTGCGAAGTCAACTTTTTCATCAATTTGAAGCAAAGTCGAATCTAATAATATGAAATATTCCTGAAGTCGAATCAAAGTTTGAATATATATATAAATATATATATTTAAAAGAAGTAAATGTTTTAGATCCAGGTGTATGCAGATGATAATGCATACTGTAATTTCAGCAAAGAGGGCATGGAAACGACACTAGGTGAGTGTAACTCATTTTTGGAAGAGGCTGGAATGAGAATGAACATAAGAAAGACGGAGATAATGCAGCAGGGAGAAAGAGATACATATTGGGATTAATAAAACGAGAACCAAAAAGGTTGAAAAAAGCAAAAAAAATCTCAGCTAAGAGAAGAATTTAGGATGGCAAATGAGAGATTGATGAAATATGGCAAAAATGTAGGGGCACATAACCCTTTGTTAACAGAGAAATATGTTCCTGGAAAGACAAAGGAAGTGATCATGAATACAATTTTGACACCTAGCTAAACGTATGAAGCAGAATACTGGGCTTTTACAACAAGAACAGGAGCAGAATACAGGCGGCGGAGATGAGACCTTTACAAGTCATAGTGGGAAATACGAGGAGAGAAAAAGAGTTGGAAATGAAAATATCCGGCAGAAAGTAGGAGTGATATCGGTAATATTTCGTCTTAAAATGAAAAAATATGTTAGTTACTATCACAAAATGTAACTTTATTATTTTAGATTTTTTATGCAAACATTAATTTGCTGTGGAAATAACAGCAAGAAAGATTATTTTTTTTGTGATGCCTCGTAATTATTGGATACAGAATTTTAATCTCGAATCCAAGTCGAAGATAACAAATATTAAAAGAGAAGTACAAATTTTGTAATCTTAGCAAACCCCTAGTTTTTTCATCGTTACTAATTTTCAATAGCTTCAAAACAAATGACGCATTCATCTGCATGTGTCAGAGTCAAAGTCGAAAGCTTGCAGAACCGACACCACAATAAGATTTTTTTACCTTGTTCTTGTATTTCGGCGAACGAGTGAATCCACAATAATATTAAATTTTTTGTCTGTGTAAGTAAATATTTAAACCAGTCAAGCTAAAAAAAAAAATTATTTGAATCTTTTTACTTTTACATTGCTGAAAATTACATATTTAGGACACCATTATTTATCTTAAAAATTAAAAACCACTTGAGTTATAGTTTTGTAGCTTTGAGATAACTATAACACAGAGAGAGCATCGCTGTCCCTTTTCTGCCTTGACATGAAAGCTTCTCATTTGGCTTTGCGGGGGGTGGATTGTTGCACTGTCGGCGGGGGTAGTGGCGGCGCAAACTGCACAGTGGTGGTGGTAGTAGTGGTGGTGTGATGGTGCTGGTGGTACACTGGTGTATACACAGGTACACCCGCGCTAGGAACACCGCTTGTCTCCCCTGTTAGCACTGAAACATCCACTACCAAAGTTAAAAGAGCATTTGAGTTTAGCCAAATCAAGACTGGCGTATAGTAAATATTAGGGCCGGGCCAAACATTTGGTTGATTTAATTTTAAATATATTTGTAAATTATATTTGTAAGAAGGTACAGGAGAGGTGGATAGAAATATATGAAAGGGAACAAATACAGTATAGCTTTTACAATGAAAAGAAGAACACAGTTCACACTTTACATTGCTGCCACTGGACAAAAAGATAATGGCTGTATCTTTCAGAAAATCGATCGTTACCACCCAATCCCCTGACCTGGGCTTCAAATATATAATTTATTTAAAATTTTTTGCATCTAATGTTCTTTTCCTGTGTTTGTCATTATGTTATTCCTTTTACATGTTCCTATCTGTGTGTCCTATCATTCTTGACCAATTTCCTTTTTTTTTGTTTTTTTTTGCTCGTTTAGGAAGGTGCGTTGTGTCGTATTTCACACTCCCTCCCGCTTAGTTCAGATAGAATGATACCTAGGCCGCGGGATTGGGTGGTAGCGATCAATGTTTTTTCAAGAGAGTCATTACCTTTTGGTCCAGTGGCAGCAGTCTAAAGTGTGAGTTGTCCTCTTCCTTCCATTGTACAAGCCATATTGCGTTTGCTCCATTTTATATATTTCCATCCACCATTCCTGTACCTTCTTTCCAATATAATAAAATACCTCAAAAAGTGAAAACAGGTTTTACTTGAAAAAAAAAAAATACAAAAAAAAAATACAACTTTTCTCTCACTGATCTTTATATATTCTTAACAGCCCCCCTCCCCTTGTTATTGAACAAAGAAGTAACTGTTTGTTTACTTAGTCTCTAGCAACCCCTCCCACCCTCTTCTTGTATCAGGCTACCGGTGATCAACTGGCATTAAGCTTAGGCCCAACCCTAATAAATATAGTGTAAAATAATGTTATGTAAACAAGGGGAACATGAGATAGTAGAGGAAGCAAGGCCGAGTGAGATGGTATGGACATGTAATGAGGATGGTGAAGGAAATAATCCCAAAGAAAATGACGCAGAGGGAGGGAGGGAGGGATGAATTGATGGATGATGTTGATGATGATGATGATAAGTGACAGAAAAGGAAGCCAACCTGGTATATATTTTTATTAAAAAATAAATTAAGCTGTATATATTATATTAAAATAATTCAAACATATATTCCTTTAGCATAATTGTTTGAGTTCAACTAGCAGCCAAGTTCGCATCACTACGGCCAACTACCTGTTAATTCTATTACCTTCCAAGTAAGACGCAACTGGCATTGAAATACAGCACCGTCTTGCTAATCCAAGCCCACGTTAGTCCAAACCTCCCCTAGTTTTGTTCCCAACACCCCTACTCAAGGTCACAACGGTGTTTTATCTTTAACTTACAACGACCGCCGGCTGTTTGATGTTTTGTCTTGCTAGTGTACTCATGTTTTTATGTGAAATTACTGTGCAATGTTGTTAAAAAAAAAGGTAAATATAGCACATTAAACCTAATATAAAAAAAGCGTAATTTTACATAAACTTGAGAAAGGCAAGAAATTAATAAAACTAGCTACCGTGTATTCTGTGGGTAAGTCTATAATTTTTTACAAAAGAAAAATGTTGCAAAGATCCAGGATGGTTTTTTAAATCCAAATGAATAAAATGTATAGGAATCAATTTATGAATAATAAATAATTTGTGAATGAATGTGAATATGTGAATTAGATAATATTGTTGTACTTAAACGAAGGGAGCATAATAGTACAAAAAGATTAAACAAATAAACAAAGGTGTGTTAAGTTAGCCTTAAATATTTGGCTTAATTGAGTGGGACAGACCAAAAACATGATAACCCTCATTTCATGAAGAAAAAAATGTGTTAGCAGTAGTTTCTGGAACTACTGGTGGTTTTTATATCCAGTTGGTATTTTAAGAATATATATATATATATAGAGAGAGAGAGAAAGAGATTGACGGATTTTATAGACGTTTAGATAGTGAAAATATATCCTATCTGAATCTTTGAGAGTTATCATGTTTTGTCCCGACCCATCTAATTGTCTAAGCTGAAAAAATAAATAAAAAATTGTTGGATCAAAGTTGAAGTTGACAAAATAGTGAAGCAACGCCAAAGTTTTCTAATTTTTGCACCCCCCTTTTCTCTGAAAGGTCCTTGAAGTCACAGACAAAGTATAGTTATAGGGGAAAGCAATCACCTGTAAAAGAGGCCGGCTGTGGGAACACGTAACCGGGCGCTGAGAAGGCGGAATACCCCGCAGGGTACGCGGTCGCAGGCGGTGGTGACCCAGGCGGGGGAGGGGGAGGAGAAGTGTCATCCTCCTCTTCATCTTCGTCGTCATCGTCAGTCTGCATATTGATCTGACGAATTATTTTCACCTGGAAAAAAACCAGTAAATGTACACATTTGAGCAAGATAGCCAACCAAAATAATACAAACTTTTTTCTTAGAAATTTCTTTATAGTTTTATTTTTGTCTTTGATAAAATAGCTATGAGCGTATATTGCCAAACTAATGCAAGAGGATATTTAAGTAGTTTGGCCTGAATATGTGGCAAGATGCACTGAAAAATAAATAAATACTTTTGACAGTTTAGTGATCAATAAATATCAATTAAGTTAATGTAAAACTACATTTAAATACATTTGTAATATGAATGTGTAAAATACCTACTTCAGAGATATTACGCGCCACTCTCCCAATATCGAGGAGATGGAGGTTCTAATCTCGTTCGGGTGTAATGAGTGTTTTTTCCAAAATGATACTCATTCTTTCTCCACACAAATATGGTTACACCTACTCAAAAACTGAAACTTCCTCATCCCTAGTAAATGTTTGCATTCATAATAAAGAGAGACTACTTTCTACTGTTTTTGTTTTAGCTTTCAAGTAAATGTAATGGAGTATTCTTTAAGTAGGTCCCAAGAGCTTATAGCCCCTGCTTGTCAAGTGCCACCCATCAAAAAACAAAAATATTACTAGCAAAAATGAAAGAATGAAGCTTTGGTTCAGGGAATTGGGTGGTAATGATAAATTCTCTCCCAGTGAACGCAGCTTACCTCTTCGTCCAGTAGCAGCAATGTAAACTCTGAAATACATGTTTCTATTTTCATTGTAAGAGCCATATTGTGTTCATTCCCTTCTATGTGTTCCTAGCCTTCTTTCCTTTATCGTCTTCCAAATTTAACAAAACACAGCTCAAAAAGGCAAAAGAGGTTTTTCTGGTTTTTCTTAAAGAGAGGGAAAAGTAAGAAGAAATAGTTATTTTGTCACCTTTATCTTCTTTTTCTTCTTCTTCTTTTTGAACCTCTTCTCCTTGGGCAGCTTCCTGGGCGGAGGAGGCGGAGAGGGAAGATCCTCTCCTGCTGAGGGGGACGTACCTTCCCCTGGCCGCACTCCATCAGCAAACTTGACAGTTTTCTTTGCCGACAGTCATCAACAGCGTCTTGTCCCTAGCACAGCAAGAGTTGCTAGGTGAGCAATTGCCACAGATATTGTTAGATTTTAGTAGGGGTTTGTCAGGTCAAACTTTTTCAGTTCAAAGAAAATATATTAAATAGTCTCAAAGAAGAATCAAAGCTTGAATATTTTATTGGCAAGACGAGAATTTTTTTTTAAAGCATCAAAGCAAAGTCGAAACTAATTTTTTTTTATTAAATCAAGTCAAAGTTTAGAAGCCTCGCACAGCTGTATTAAATATATATTTCTAGAGAAGCATAATAAAAGAATTAATACCATAAAAAGTGAGTTCAAGCCCTAATCTTTAAATCCATGGCTGCTTCCGGCCTGTGGTCCGGGTCAGTTTTTTATTCAAGCCATACATTTTCCACTACCGGCTTGCTAGGCCTATCGTGGCTTCATATGACTAGGACAGACACAACATCCAGTCCCCGGCCGGTAATTCATCACTGTGAAAGGGTAAACCCAAATTTCACCAATGATATATTTTTTGGCCATACCGGGAATCGAACCCAGGTCCCTTAGCTCAGTATACAGACGCGCTACTGACTGAGCTAAGGTGTCTGATTCAAACCCTACTCTACTATACTTAAATGTATAAACTGCCTACATAACTAACATAAAACCAAGTTAGATTATAATAAAAAGTTTAACTTTTAGATTTGAAATTTTAGAAATCTTGAAGTTGATATTTAATTGATTAACAATCTAAGATTCAGAGATTTGAAAACTTCGCATATCTTTACATCTTTACTACAACAATTGAGTACCTAGACTAGTTTTTTAATTTACTGATTACTTTTTTGTTTTGTGTGTTTCCATCCATTTTCTTGTACGTTCTTCTAAATACAACTTATCAACATCATCAACTGTTTCCAGCCTGTGGCCAGGTCAGTTTAGTAAAATGCCTCCATCTCCCTCTATCCTTCCACCATGCTTCCTCCTTTAATCATTTCAATTCTACTCCCCCTTGCACACTTTCTGTTATTTGCTCCTCCCATCTCTTTCTTGGTCTCCTTTGTAGTCTTTTTCCTACACACTTCATTTTCATCATTTTCTTTGGCATCCTCTCTTTTTCCATCCTCATTACATGACCATACCATCTCAGTCTTGCTCCCTCTACTATCACATAATGTAATGAGGATGTTGGAGTACATGAGATAGTAGAGGAAGCAAGACTGAGATGGTATGGTCATGTAATGAGGATGTTGGAGTACATGAGATAGTAGAGGAAGCAAGACTGAGATGGTATGGTCATGTAATGAGGATGGAAAAGGAAAGTATCCCAAGCAGAATAATGGAGTTGAAGTTTAGAGTGAAAAGAACGCGAGACCAAGAAAGAAATGGAAGGAGCAGATAAAAGAAAGTGTGAAAGTGAGAGAAGAATGGAAGCAAATATAAGAGGAAGAATGGCGGACGGATGACTAAAGGCTGAAAAAAAAGTTGAAGGGTTTTTCCATTATGTAGGTAAAATACACTAAGCATGTATTCTATTGGTAAAAAATAAGAAACTCAAACCAAAATTTAATAAAGCATACAAAACAAGTGGATAAGCTTAATTTGTAAATATAGCCAGGCCACCCTTTACCAAATCTACTTTATTTCATATGTTCTGTGACATTCTCTCCCAACATCTGCAAATATATAACATTTATAAATGTAGGCTAGTATAACTGTATCTTGTATGTAATGTAAAACATTCTTTCCACAGCACTCTTACTTTATGAAAGCTTGCATGCATTATATTAGTCAAACAAATATAGGAAAGACCACACTTATTTACTAGACCATATACCAGAACTTTTCGACTGGGAAGAAGAAAATGAACTTTCTGTCATAGCTACAATGTACATTTAACAAATTAAGTAATTTAAGTGATTTATATCAATTTAAGTAAAAATGTTCACCTAGCCATAAAAATGTTCAAATTAATAAAAAAAACCTTTCAATATTAAAAAAATTAGTAATCCGACAACTTAGCTCAGTCGGTAGCGTGTCTGTCTACTGAGCTAAGGGTCCCAGGTTCGATTCCCGGAGTGGCCGCAAAATTTATCGATGGTGAAATGGGGGTTTACCCTTTCATGGTGGTGAATTAATGGCCGAGGACTGGAGGTTGTGCCTGCCCTAGTCTTAAGTTAGATTATAAGGTATATGAAGCTACGACAGGCCCAGCCAGTCATTAGTGGAAAATATAGGCTTGAATAAAAAAATTATCCAAGCCACAGGCTGGAAACAGTTATGGATGTAAAAAAAAAAACACTAAAATTAGTAGCTATTAAACTGTATGTTTTTTAAGATCAATTTATTTTAAGTCTAGGTTATGTTGGTGTAATCATAAATAATGGCATATCTTGGCTACACCAATATGTAGCTCAGTTTGCGGAAAGATTAGCCAGTACTATTGTACTTCTGCCCAAACGACACCCGAATGTACTAATCGCAAACGCTTCCCGCGAAGGCTCTTTCCATGTCTTAATAAGACGGGTGATGGTGATAGTGAATCCCGTGGCTGCCAGGAATTGAACCTGGGCCCTCTAGGTCAGCGGCCAGGGCTCCTGACCAATATACCATAAGGCCGGTCGTGTAGACGATATAATTCATATAATTTTTTCCAAGATTTGGATTCGAAAGTAAATTGAAAGTTTGAATTTGTAAAAGAATGGATTGGACCTAAGTCTACTTCTAAAATAGTTAATTAAATACTACATGCGTGTTCAAATTTACTCAAATAACTGGACACTATAATATGATTAAAATTATTTGTATTTACTTTAGTCAACATCCTCAGCCAAACACCCACACAAAAAAAAAACTAAAAAAAACTCAAAAAAAAAAAGTTACTGTCAACATTTTAAGTGAAACAAAGATGAAATGGAGCAACACATGATGCGGCGACGGGCTAAGGTAAATGGCAGACATGTTGCTTCACACCTATCTCCAACACGCGAGTGTAGCAGTTCCTGGAGATACCTGAAGCCAGGCGAGACCAGGATCCCTTTGCCCGCCGGAGGGAGCGGTGTCACGTCGACATGGACCTGCGTCCCTTTCTTCTTCAAGTGTCGAGTAGGGGTGGCGGTGTCCAAGGGCTCCTCCTCTTCTTCCTCCTCCTCCTCCTCCGGGACCTCCGCCATCGCCTCCTGAACACATACATTATTCAAGATAACAAGACGTTGACAACATTTGGGGTACGTGATTGAAAATAATAACTCGATCCAACAGTAAAGTGAAGGAATTAATTTATAAACTTGTGCAAAGCTTTGGACTTTTGAATCTGAATCTAAAAGTTTATAGGATTATCCTTCAGTTTAAAATTATGAATATAACTAATTTTTATTATGAAAAGGGGTTTTAGATTCAGATATGATGCAATTTAATTCAAAATTTAAATCTTAAAGTATAACTTTTGAATAATTTAACTTTTTAAGGTAGTCAAAATAAATCCCTTTGACTTGATCATAGATTTTAAATATAACATATTTTACAAGTTTCTATGTATTAACCTAAACATGGTTTTAATTACCTTGTTTTTTTATATTGGACCCAATTACCAGAATATAATTTGGCTTAATACTAGATTTGATTTTGAACATTTTCATTCTAAAATATTAAATTCAAAAATGAGAACTGTGGAGTGGCAAAGGTTTACTCTATTCTGAATAAAATAAACTAATAGCTAACTATAATGTCTGCACATTATGGAAAACCAGCTGTCGTTTCTTTTTAGAAATCATGAATTATTATATCAGGAAACGGTAACGTATTAAACAGAGTTTTATAAAACCAAAATCACAGAAAACAAACCTAAAAAGAAAGCCTGACAGGTGAAAATGGTTCCAAGGTTGGTTGTTATTCTAAGTTAAGAATATAAATTTAATAAAAGTAATATTATATAATTATGTAACCTCCCATGTTAATAGATTTACATTTCATTTAGAGATGGAACCCTTGAGCCCTTAAAGATATTCAAGGACTTGAAAAAATTTCAGATTCGAGAATCAAATCAATTTTTAAAGGGAAAATGGTTTTAAAGCATACTGCTTATTGGTGGTTCAGAACCAATTATAGGATGAACTTAACAACCAGGTCCCAGAACAGTAATTTAACACGTAACTGAATGAATGAATGATATAATGAATGTATTATAAAGAAAGAATGTGAACATTTAGTTAATATTTATAATTTCTATTATATTACCATATAGATCAAAGATTTGTATTCGACTCAACTCTAATTATTACTATCACTCACCTCAATAAGCCTCATCTCTTCGAGGTTAATGTCAGTCGAATCATCCAAAACCTCTGCCTCTTGTTGTAGTGCTTTCTAAACAAACACCAAGAACCATCTTAAGGAAAGATATTGGTAATGAATTAAAAAACTTTTAACTATTGTTTTAAGGAAAAAAGATACATAGACGGTTCAGGTCCAGTGACAAACGGAATAGATAGACCTGTCGTAAGAAAGAACACCATATTTAACAATAATAATAACTATGATGATGATAAAACTTTTTTCACATGTTGAGGTAATTTTTATCATATAAGCAGGAAGGTACAGGAATAAAAGGGAGCTAAACAATAGGAGGAAGATTGAATTTATAGGTGTACCTGCATTTGCGTGAATATAGTGGGAAACCATTTAGGGAAAACCACCCTTAATATACCCGGCCAAATTCAAACTAAATATCCCCGTCCTCGCTAGTCTAGTATATTGCGAGAGTGATGCCTTAGACCGTGCAGCCATCAAAGAGGGTTTTAATAATATTATAGCTTTAACGAGTCTTAACATATTAGTTTAGAAATCAATATATTTTAAATCTAAGATTATTCTAAAGGGTAATCTAAAAATTTCCCATTCCCGTCCTGAATCCCGATATTTTAACTAATTTCCCGTCCCGAAATAAAAAAAAATCTGTCCATCCCTACTTTTAACCCTTTCACTGCTATAACCGTTTATAAATGTTTTCAAATTTCATTTACCGGTGCTATATACGTTTATAAACGTATGGCTCTCTAACTTTATGTTCTGCCAACACCATCTAATGGCATTATTTTGCAACTATTACAAGTACAAGTATGTACTGCATTCTCATATACATTTCCCACCGATCACGCAACTGTTTATTATGTAATGTATTTTCGGTCGTGTTTTCTTTGTGTTGTTTTGTTCAAATTAGTAGTTTAGGAGTTATTTATTCAATCTGCCAGTTGTTTTTATAAATATATTTTCAGTAGTTACATAGTTTAGGCTTAGAAGAAGGTTTATAATTGTAAAGATGGCTGACAATTAAGCACAAAATTACTACAGTTAAAAGAATTTCCTAATTCAGCACAGACATATAATACACAGGATATTTTCCTAATTTAGCAGCTAAGAAAATTGAAAGCTTCCGCTCAATCCCTCGACTTAGGTTTCATTCTATCGAAACTCATCAGAGGGGAGTGTGAAAGTAATGGAAACCAAAACACACAAAATAGAGGAAAAGGAGATTGGCAAGGAATGATAAGAAGCTTAGGTTGGAAGAGGTGTGTGTGCGTGTCTGTCTGTGTGTTGTGTGAGAGAGAGAAACAATTAGGACAAAAGCTAAAATGATTATGTGGTACTAATTAAAATCTGACCTTAATAATATTCTCAGTAGCCATCTTGATTTTCTTTTGTCTCCTTTTTTCTTTTTCTTGCTTTTTCCTTTCTTTATCCTGCCGCCTTTTCTCTCTTTCCTCTCTCCTTCGCTCAGCTTCTGCGGCCAATGACATCTGAGCTGCTTCAGAAGAAGGAGAGAGAAATGGAATGGAACAATCTGGAAGAAGTGTATATATAAATACGCCTGTGGGGTATAAAATTTCTAAATTTGGCGATCAGGTGAGAGGTTACACTTAGAAAGGAGACAATGTTTCTTATCATAAGAAGCCAAAACACAAGTTAGCCAACTGTTGACCTGTCTCTTGGCTTTATATACAGACATACCGTGCTTTAAGGTGCTTTGCTTGAGTGTTTCGCTAATAAAGCCTTTTTCAATAATTATTGCTTGCGCTTCCAGGAGTTTTAAGGTTTACAATACAGTAATGTATTATTTTTATAATTACTTTTACAAGAGTTGGGTCGAATCTACTATTTTATAAATCTGATCTCCTTTAAATCCTAAATCTCGAGTCTCAATCCAAATCTTGGAAAAAAAATTATGAACACAAGAGGAAATAATAACCCAATGTTAATATTCTTTCTTATAAAACATTCAGTTAAATGTTAAATTACTAGTTTGGGGCTTTGTTAAGTTAATCTTTTAATTATAATTGGTTCAGGACCCCCAATAAGCAAAATTAAAGACCCAAAACAAATTTCACTTAAAAAATAGAAAAAAATAATAATAACTGTAAGGATTCAAATCTTGAATTTGGAACTTTCTAATCCTTGAATCTCAAATAAACTTAAGGATTTGAGGGTCCCATCCTTAATTTTTATTTTAGCATTGCTATTGTGCACTTAATAATTGATATAGTGTAAATATATTTTTAGGCTTTTGCATATATTGACACGTGGAAAAAATGGTTGATATTAACTTTACGGGTGTACCTGAACAGTACAATCATATACTTGCCTGGCAAAGCCCGCGGGATCTCCGCAGTAGTGACTACCGGCGCTTCACGTAAGAACGGCGATGGTGGAGAGGTGTAACTAGGTACAGGGACCGGTAGCGGAGGCAGGGCTTGGTGGGAGGGGACAAGCAAGGGCGACACGGGAAGGTGCTGCCTTACAGGGGTAACAAAGTTCGGAGATGGTTGGGCCACCCTACCTGGAGAAGGCTTCACAGGTGTGATGACAGGTTTGGGAGCAGGTAGGGGAGGTGGCGTCGGAGCCACAGGGTGCAGGTTGGAGCTAGGGACCACCTGGAGCATATTCCCAATCTGAACCACTTTCTGCGTGTGGGGCATAGCGCCGGGCTGAGCCACCTGAGGCATGTCACTAGGAATAACCTGTAAACAAGAACGGTTCATCAGCTAGCTAACAGACACGCAGAGCAAGTTTCAGTTGTAAATGCATTACACAAACACACACACACTTCTTTATTTAAGATTTATGCACTCAATTTTTTTATTTAATCCTAGATTTTATAAGACCAGTGTTATATTATTTTGTTTAAGTTAAGCAATAACCAAACTATTAGTTATTCAAGGACAATAAATAAATAAAAATATAAATATTAGAGGTATGCGAAGCTTCAATAATATTGATAGCGATTCAAATTTTATATGATTCGATAAATCAAAACACACTAGAAAAAAATCAATAGGGTCTTAAGCATTTACAAATTTCCACATGTGTTTAAAATATGTTAGTATTATGTAGGGAAGGGCTGTGGAGTTAGTCGATTTTGGGTCAAGTTGGAGTCAGAAATGTACCAACTCTTGACTTCAAAATAATATTTCCTTTCAGAGAAATTTAGGAAAAATTTTTTTGTTAAAAATAGTCGATCAAATAACCATATTTTATGTTCTATCAACCTAAATAGCCTGACATGGTGTTTATCAAATTTCTTTTGCTACAATTTTATTACAAGAAGTCCAAAAATTAATCTCAGTCGGCAGCGTTTCTGTTTATTGAACTAAGAGTCCCGAGTTCAATTCCCGGCATGGCTGAAAAATTCATCATTGACAGTAATGAATTAACGGCCAGGGGTTGGGTGTTGTGTCTTTTCTAGGATTTAGGTTAGTTTATAAGTTGTGTACAGTTATAATCCCTCGGTTCTGAAAGTGCACATTAAATATCTCAAATAGCAGGGTGTCTACTCAACTTGACCAATGAAATTCCAGACTTTTTCCCTGATTATTTTCTAAAATTTCTAACTCAAAAGTATGTCACACCCTTCCACCCCTCCCTGCTCTTTCTCGTTAACAATGTTTTTTTTATTAATAATAAGTTTTAAAATGCAAATAAACATATTATATTTTATTTGTATTAACGTAGTCTACTAGGGATTTTAAAATATACTACACAGCTACAAAAAAAAAAAATTGAATCATATTGTGATTTAATGATTATTATATGTCATATTTTCAGTAAAACAACCTTTTCCCAAATTTTTTTTATCTTAATTTACCAAATTCCTGTCATAAGTCTCGTTTTTTCTCGACCACTTCAAATTCCTGGCTGATTCGAGTTTTCCTGGATTTTCCCGGATGGTAGACACTCTGCACAGGAAATTTGCTATAGCAAATTAACACAGTTGCCAATTATGGAATAAAATGCGCTTCCCAATCACAGGAAATTTTGTCATCAAGGAAGTCACCAGTGTACACCAGTGAATGGGCAATCCAAGGTGTCGTCAAGCCATGTAAAAAGACTATATATTTTTAACATCATCAAGATATGAAGTGAAGTCGGCGTTGGACATTATAATATATAGCGTGGCAACTTATAAGTCACGGACACCCTGAGATCAAACACTCGAGTGTAAACCCACCTGTAACATGTTACCAGTTTGTAGAACCATGGTTTGAGTGGGCTTCTGAACCGTCTGAGGCGGAAGCGGAGGAGGAGGGGGTGGCGGGCCTGTACCCAGCAATAAGTTAGATAAGGGGAGATCTGTTGGTACCACCTGGAGGACGTTACCAACCTGAACAAACAAAACAAGTGCAAAGAAATGTCAGAAAATCACACTTCTGAATGTGAATTACAAAAATACTCCTTCATTTTGTGTTCCATGGCTTCTTACTATACATTCGGATTATATATGTACTAATTATTAGGTTAATGTGTTAATGAGAATGGTTCTAATCAGAGGATGTGTACCCTCATTTACGTGTAGGGGGAGTAGAAAACCATTTACGGGATAACTACCCTGGGTACGCTCGACCGAGATTCAAACCCTGATCTTCCTGTCATCTGTAGTCCAGTCTATTGCAAAAGGGACACCTTAGACTATTCAACCACCGAAGCAGGTCACCAGTTCCAATTGATTTTTAAATTGTGTTACAATTTTGTAAATATCATACCGTATAATGCAACAAATACATAACATTTCTCTGCTGTACGTACACTTGGTTTAACCTCAGGTGTAGCAGTCTTACCTTGACTGATTACACTATGGGTCATATATCTCTATAAGGAAAACCTCTTTTCTCTTTATGAGGCAATTGCATTATATTTGGAAGAAAGTACAGGAAAGGTGGATAGAAACTTATAAAAGGGAGGAAGTTGCGTTGCGAGTTTCACACTCCTCCCTGATGAGTTCTGATAGAATGAAACCTAAGTCGAGAGATTGGGCGGTAACGATAGATTTTCTTTAAGAGGCAGCCATTACCTCTTTGTCCAATGGCAGCAGTGTAAAGTGTGAACTGTGTTCTTCTTTTCATTGTAAAAGCCATATTGTGTTTTGTTCCGTTTTATATGTTTCTATCCACCTTTCCTGTACCTTCTTCCAAATAATACTATGGGTCATATGAAAGAACTTCACTAGGATGCTTAGTAGACACTAATGTGGGTTTGCTTGCATCATCATAGGTTAAAAGATGGAGCAATAGCATGCTCAGGACCACACTATCGGTCCACTAAGCATTCACTTAACTTTCTTGCATACCGCCCCTATGACCCAAGATGCATCATATGATAATACGAAAGGTAAGCTTGCTACCTTTTAAGGTAAACAAAATGTACAATTTTTTTATTTTACTTTTTCCTTGTAGTGAATATGTTAATTTTAATCTGAAATTTCAGTAATCTGGACTATTCCAGCCTCTTCCCCATTTAGTCCGGATTATCCAAGTTGTATTGTACTTGTTGATTGTTTACTTTAGATTTTGTTCTTCAATCACCTGTATGTTGTTAGCTTGTAGACAATTCCTGCTAATCAAACTAAGAGACACCATTAAACACAAACCATCAAGTGTAAGTGGGAAAATACAAATTAGTATAAGACCTTAATATTTCCTTCTTAATAAACGACTTTGTTTCCCTCCTATATTACATAGTTTTGCAGCAGAGTCAGCTGATAATACATACAATAGTTCATAACATGTGATATTTCCCAGCCGAGACAAGAACATTACAGAAAGTCACCTGGACAACTTGTGATGGAGGCAATGGAGGATGAGAGGGTATCCTCATGGAAGCCTCAGGACTTTCCCAAAGTGTCATGTCCGGCATGATGTGCTGGGGAACAGGAAGAAGAGGCGGCCGCCGGTTCGTCGCCACAGGTCCGCCAACGACATTAGGGTGTCCATAATGGGTCTCGTGCATAGGTGGACCGTAATGAAGAGGCTGGTGGGGCTCTCCTGTGTAGTAGCCAGGGAACTGATGACATGGGTACATTTGCTGCTGGTGGTACACGGATATTTGCTGAGGTGGGACTTGGGGTGGACTCTTTTTTACTCCCAATTCCAGCTCAATCCTGTCATCTAGTGAGAGTCTCTTAGGAGAGAAAGTGGGAGAGCGAGGGGAGGACGATCGAGATGCCTCCCTTTCATCACCTTTGTTTTCTTCCTTTGAACGCGATGGCAATTTGGGTTGTTTGTAATACACGTTTTGATTGGTTGCATACTCTTTTCTTTTGTGATGTTCCGCATAGTAGTCAGGTTTGCGGTACACAGAGGGAGAAACGAGCAAAGAACCTTCTTCTTGTTTGACAAGATCAGAGTCACTTATGGTGGAATCTGCTAAGCTACGCTTGAAGCCAACAAGTGGAGATGATACAGGGGATGAGCTGCCTTCTATGTCGGCTTCATTACTTGTCGCTGCAGTGCTGCCCCATGTGGCAGACACATCAGGCACGCTTCCAAGAATAGGTAAAGGTACGTTATCAGCGTAGTAAGTGTTGTCGTTGTGATGAGGCCAATCTCGTGAAGGGCTTCGACTATGACTGCCTCGACTGTGTCGTATCGGGCTCAAACTGCGACTCCGTCTTAAGCCAGGACTGCGGCTTTTGCTGTGCTTTGGGCTAATGCTACGTCTTGATAAAGAACTTCTCCTCGGCAATGGACTACGACTTATCCTCCTCAATGGGCTTCGTCTAGACATAGGGCTCCTACTTCTCCTTGACAAAGGACTTCGTCTAGACAAGGGGCTCCTACTTCGTCTTGACAAAGGACTTCTGCTTCGCCTGAACATTGGACTTCTGCTTCTGCTTCTCCTGGGGCTACGGCTGTGTCTAATAGGACTTCGTCTAGACATGGGGCTGCGACTTCTTCTCGACAAAGGGCTCTGCCTGCGTAAAGGACTAAGACTTCGTCTTTGCATGGGGCTATGGCTACACCTTGAACTAGGACTGCGGCTTCTTCTGATCATAGGACTTCGACTTCTCCTCGATATAGGACTCCTGCTTCTCCTTGAAATGGGACTAAGACTGTGTCTTAACAATGGACTGCGACTTCGCCTACGGAAAGGGCTTCTTCTTGCGAAAGGGCTCCGACTTCGAGGCACAGGACTTCTGCTGCGCCTGGGAGTAGGGCTTCGACTGTGGCTCCGCCTGCTTCGCCGAACACTGATCCTTTCATCATGCTTTCTGTCTTTGTCCCAACTCCTATCTACCCTGTCCCATCCACTTCTATGATCTCTACTGCGAGTTGTACTGTCCTTTTGATCATTTTCCCTATCTCTACTCCAATCTCTATCCTTGTCCTCATTTTTCTCTCTTACTTCCAGCTCATTGATCTTACTTGCCTCTTCCTTGCCTATTTCTTTAGATTCTTGCTTTGGTTGACCTCCCTCCCAATAGCGTGCAGGTGAAGGAGATCGAGATCGGTAGCGAACCACCCTGCTCTCCCATTCACCAACTTGAGAGCTGTTATGGTAAAACAAGCCGGAAAGAGAGTACCCCCCTTCTTCTGAGGGTTCATTGTGGTTCCAGTTAAACCCAGAAGAGAATTTTGCTTCATCATGCGAAGGCGAGGCCCCTCGCCAAGTGTCCTGGTCAGTTTGTGAGATGCCACCGTAATTGTCATGATATTCAGAACTTTCTCTTTCATCCTTCAAGGGCTTCCAAGTCGATTCTCGGTCTATTTCTTTGCCAGTACCTTCACACTTCCGATCACTTTTACCTTTATCTTCTCTATGCTCCCAAGAAGCATCCCTTTCATCTTTTCTGTATGTTTCATTAATGTCAACTTTATGACCACAGTCGATTTCCTTACCAATGTCTTTATTGGCATTACTATGTTCACTCTCAATATCTTTGGTTGTATGTCCAAGTTCAATGCCACTATTTCTATGTTGTTCTTGAGAAATTTTACCAACGTCCCTATTTCCTTTTGCAGTTTCAATTTCAATGCCTTTGATATCTTGACTCGTTTCCCCGAGTGTTTTTTCAGTTTCACTTCCTATATTCCTATAATCTTGTTTGATCTCAAGAGCACTAGGCACTTGATAATTTCCCGCTACTATGCTGTCATTATCATTGGGGCCATTTCGATGTTTCAATTCCTTCTCGATATCTTTCCTTGGGTAGCGACTTTCTGTCTGTTTATCTTTTCTACCTTTTTCATCTCTTCTCCTGGTACTTTTGTCTTCACTGTGACGTCGTTCGTTTCTCTCCCTACTTCTATCTCTACCCCTGTCTTTATCTCTATACCTACGACGATCTTTTTCATTTTCACTTTCTTTACCTCTTCCCGATTCTGAGCTTTTATCTCTGCCGTAGCGTGACTCATCACGGCTTTTAGAGCTATCCGAATATCGGGACTCATTCCGACTCTTCGGCGTTTCGGAATGACGCGACTCACTTCGACTTTTATAACTTTCCGAATGGCGTGATTCCCCGTGGTTTTTGGTACTTTCAGAATAATATGACTCGCGATGTTTAGATTCTTCAGAAGAGTGAGGTTCAAGATTTGCGCTATTTGTATTGTGTGACTGATGTTGCAAAGAGCTATCCAACGGAAACATTTCAATTTGATCGTTTGACATTTTTGATAATAGTAGATCAACATGACTTTTTGATTCCTCTAAAAATTTACTTGATATCAAACTGCCACATGTATCAATAGCTGGTTCTTTTAGAATTTGTGAGTTTTCACCAAGTACCTCACACTTAATTTCACCCACACTTTTGTTGGAAGCAGACGAAGAGACAACTTTTTCACCGGTCAAAATTTGAAATATAGACTTGTTTAAATTTTCTCTGTGCTTGACCCCTTTAGACACAGAATTAACATCACTTGATGCTGGGTATTCATCCCCAGCTTCACTCTCACCTTCTGCCGTGGTTGAGGCAATTTTTATTGGAGGAGTAGTCATTCCCCATCGGGACGGCCGTTTGCGCGGCCGAGCTATCGCAGGTTCAGCGACAACAGACACATCTGTTCTTAGAGTCTGTTGCTCTTGTCCATCCTTAGAGATGTCCGACTTTGTTGTTGAAGAAGACACTTGAGAATCACTTTCATGTGTCTCGTACACAGATCCCATAGGTTTGAGGCTGCCATCTTGTGAACCAAAAGCTTTCCAAGGGTGGTCCATTTTTTTAACGATTGTAGAAGATGGCGGTGTGTCTGAAGTATTTAGTATATTGGTTTTGGAGGTGTTGTCAACATCAGGCATAGTTTTACTTTGTGTGCTTGCAATTTCCTCAATGCCTTGAGAAGAACATGCAACCGCTGACTCTTTCACCATGCTGGTGTCACCACCAGTCGAAGGAGCAGACAAGCACTGAGAAGACGCTTCAAGACGGGACACAGAAGACAGCAGTTTTACCGTGATAATGTGTTTCTGTGTTGTGTTTTTAACAACTTTGTGCTTCGTTCCTACTTCAGGAAGCGGAAGAGGCGGTGGGCACGGAGTAGCCCAAGGCAAACTTTCAACCGAAATTTTTTCCGACAAACTTTCCACAGAGGACAAACAAGCGTGCGTGTCTGGGTTGAGGTTATCAGAGTTAGTTTGTCCATTAAAAGGTGGAGCTTCAAGATTTGATAGATTAACGTGTTCATTTAATTTCGGTGGTGGCAACGGAATGTTTTCCAGTACCAACAAAGAGCTATCAAAACGAGGATATTGCTGATTTTCTGACCTACCCAAGTTTGATTGATTGCTGGTATTAAAAGAATTGGAGTCATAAATATGTTCACTCAACGGTTGTCCAGTGCTAGACGGGGGCACATTTTTCTCGCTTGAAGGCTCCACTGATTTAGACCGACCAGCATCGCTATCTAATGACATGTTACTGTCACTGTTGCTAAGAAAAGTTTTGTCTCCGACATCTTTTATCGGAGGTTGATCACACGGTTTGGTATCTTGTAACGATGGCCCTTCAAAATCATAGTCTTCATCGGAATACATTTCCCCAGGACTGTATAGTTCTTCAGAATCAAGTGTTTCTATCTTAGTCTTATTGTTTTCAACAGGTTTATCATAGTCTAGAGTGGCTCTCAGTTGTTCTTGGGATGAAGAGGAAATACCGCCAGGTTCTTGGACAAAATTGGGACCCTGTGTTGACATTAAGTCCACATTCAATCCTGGTATACCCGGTTCTTGGACAAATACAGGAGCCCCCGTTGTTATGTTAAGTCCTGATATTCCAGGTTCTTTGGATGAAACATTTTCCCTAACAGAACCTGAACTTTTATTCAATCCTATCATATCAGGTTCTTGGGTCAAATAAGGTTCCTTTGTATAACCTAAACTTTTATTTATTCCTGTCATATCAGGTTCTTGGGTCAAATAAGGTTCCTTTGTATAACCTGAACTTTTATTCATTCCTGTCATATCAGGTTCTTGGGTCGAAAAAGGTTCCCTTGTATAACCTGAACTTTTATTCATTCCTGTCATATCAGGTTCTTGGGTCAAAAAAGGTTCTCTTGTATGACCAGAACTTTTATTCATTCCTGTCATTTCGGGTTTTTGGGTCAAAAAAGGTTCCCTTGTATAACCTGAACTTTTATTCATTCCTGTCATATCAGGTTCTTGAGTCAAAAAAGGTTCCCTTGTATAACCTGAACTTTTATTAACTCCTGTTACATCAGTTTCTTGGACAGAAAAAGGGCCGCTTGTAGGAACTGAACTTACATCATTTCTGGTTACAGTGTGATGCTCTTTTTCAGAAACGAGGCTTCTTGTGAAAAATAAACGTTCGTCAGACCCCTTTAAGTCAGGTTCTCGAAGAGAAAAAGGAACCTCTGTAGAAACTGAACTTACATCAATTCCTTTTAAATCAGGTTTTTGGAAAGAAACAGGGCCCCCTGTAGTGATTGAGCTTGGATTAATTTCCATTATATCAGGTTCTTGGACAGAAACTGGGCTTCTTGTAGGGACTGAGCTGGCATTAATTCTTGTTTTGTCAAGTTCTTGGACAAAAACAAGGCCACCTGTAGGGACTGAGCTGGCATTAATTCTTGTTATGTCAACTTCTTGGACAGAAACAGGGCCTTCTGTAGTAACTGAGCTTGCATTAATTCCCGCTATGTCAATTTCTTGGACAGGAACAGGGTCCCCTGTAGGGATTGAGCTTGCATTAATTCTCGTTATGTCAGGTTCTCGGACAGACACGGGGCCTCTTATAGGGACTGAGCTTGCATTAATTCCCGTTATGTCGGGTTCTTGGACAGAAACAGGGCCCCCTGTACGGACTGAGCTCACAGTTCCTCTCGATACACTCTTACTTGCAATAAATGAGACCTCGCTGGAACTACTGTTAACTACCTGTGTTAAGGGGTAAATCGTCTCGTCCCCTTCCATGCTGTTGGGATTGGAGACATGCTCCACTTTGCAAACTAACAAGTTAATTTTATCAACGTCATCCGCTGGTGTTTCTTCATCACTATCCTCTTCTTCAGTATCATCACCATCATCAGTAAATACTTCTTTTTTTATTTCTCTGTCCAACACATATTCTGAATAATCTTCATCATCATCCTCAACTGCTTCCTGTGAACTAGATGAATCACTATTTTCATCATCACTACTTAAATTCTGATTCACAGATTCCATTTCCTTTTCGTGATCCTCTTCAATGCCACTATTTGAGTTGTATTTATCAGAAACATTCTTTTTTGTGGTTGCTGTACTGTTATTTTTGCTACTATTGCTCAGATTACGCTTTCCTGAGGCTTTTCCTTTAGATCCCAATTTAGAATTGTGTTTAGACTTTGAAGACTTACTATACTCTTCAAAAGTGTCTTCATCAGATGACGATGACGACTTATCCTGTACTTTTTCCTTGGACGTGCGCCTTTTTGAACCTTTTTCTTTTGATTTGTCTAAAATTTGTTCTTCCAGATTGTCCTTGGAGCTGCGTCTTTTAGAATGTTTATCTTCACGCATTCTTTTCTTTGACTTAAATCTTTTTGATTTTTCTTGATTTTCCTCCTCTGAGCTTAACGGTTTTGACATTTCCTTTAATTTACGCTTTTTAACCAAAGATGGATCCCCTTCGTCTGAAGAATCATCGCGTACCTTTTCTTTTGACTTTTGTCTTTTTGAACTCTTTTCCTTACTGTACTTGTCTTTTTTCTTATCTTTTGGTTTGACTTGATCCTTTTTATCTTTCTTTTCCTTTTTCTTCTTCCGCTCTTTTAAATCTGCAACGGGTTTATCATGTTTGGAGGCTTCTTTAGTGTCTTCCTTCTCTTCTTGCTCTCCTTGTCTGCGCCCTCTTTTTTTCTCACCATCTCCACTGTGACGTAGTTTCTTGCCATCATTTTGTCGACTCGAGCTAGACCTTCCTTTATGCCGATGAGCTTTACTTTCGGTAGAGTTGCGACCTTGAGGAGTAGGCGAGTGTTCGGGAGAAGTAGAAGGGGAACGCCTTTTTTTCTTCTTTGGCGATACAGATGGTGAACTGCGGTCACGACGCCGTTTCTTCGCTTCTCTTTTATCTTCTATCTCATCGTTATCATTTTCAATCAGTTGATTAGTTTTCTTTTCCTTTACCAGTTTGTCTTTGAATTCATCTTCCCAACAACTTTCCAAAGAGCTATCGCCTTCTTGGGAAGTATTTTTTCTGTGAGGTTTAATCAATTCTTCAGTTTTCTTTTTTTCTTTCTTACTCTGCGGTTCATCAACAGTATTTGGAACACTTGTAACATTTCTTTCTGCCCACTCATCTGTTTCTTTGTTATTTTCCTTTTGTTTGTTTGCACTTTTTAACTTTTTATCCAATAATGCCAAAAGTTCCATATCCTCACGACTGGACTTATGTTTTGAATCAGTTTTATGATTACTTTTAGAACTCTTTGTATCCTTTTCAGAATCACTTTCTTTCGAAGCATGTCTTTTGTGCTTTTTTTGGCGAGTTCTCTCTTTTCTGTGTTTTCTGGTAGCTTTCTTTGATTTCTTGAGTTTCTTCTTCCTCTTCTTTCTCTTTTTCTTTGAGCTCTTGTGATCAGATGAAGACGAAGATGACGAACGAGATGACGACGACGATGATGAACGAGATGATGAAGACGATGAGGAAGAAGAGCTAGACTCATCACTACTATCTTCAGAGCTACTTCGACGTTTTTTCCTCTTTTCCTTCTTCTTACTACGCTTACTTTCTAGTTCCTCTTCGCTGGAAGAAGACTCGCTGTCTGAAGAGCTTTCTTCTGATGAAGAACTGCTTACATTTTTTTTATGTTTGTTTTTCTTCTTAATGTGTTTCTTTTTCTTGTATTTATTTATTTTCCTTGAAACTTTTTTGCTTTTATTCAGGTTCTTTTTCTTTGCGCTAATCTTGAGTAATTTTTTTTCTTTAGTAGCGTTTGGTTCTTCTCTTATCTTTTCTTCAATACTTGACCTTTCCTTCAACTGAGGTTCATCTTCCGAGGTACTTTCATTGCTACTCGACGATTTATGTTGCACTTCCTCTTGTGTACTTTCTTTTCTTACCGATTCCGCCTGGTCTGGACTGACGTGTGATGCAATTGCTACTAATTTTCTCACATATTCTGGCTCGTCTGAACTGGTATGCGATGAACCTAAAACGGATGTTTTATTTGGTCCCGAAATCTTATTTATGTCAGTGTTGTTGAGAATTTCCTGCTCTTCAACAAACGGACTTATTTCAACTTCCAAACTTTCCGTATCATGTTCCCAGTCTACTAAATTTTCTGACTTTGAAGACAGCTCTGAGTGCATTGGGAGTTTACTTGACAAAGTTGAAAATTGTTTGTCATTTGGTTTGCAAATGTCTTCTAGCTCTTCATCTTCTATTTCAGGCACAATTATCTCATGCTTTTTTTTTATGTTCTCAATTTCTCTATTGTTTATTTTTCTTGCGGTTGGTTCACTGTGTTGTACTTTATGTGAATCTACCCCAAGTTCAGCAAACGATGTATCAAAACTAACAGCTTTCATGAACTCCTCATATTCAAACACAAGTTTTGGATCGGTACTTTTTTCTACAACACTATCTTGAGTCGGGAGACTGCTTTGCTTTGGCTCAACAGGAGAGTAATCGAAAAATGCTGATGTATCGCTTTCTTGAACTTCTGGAGCATTTTTACTGTCATGAGGGTTATGCTCATCTTTGTCCTCTTCGCACGTACCAATGAAAGAAGAATCGGTGGTCTGCGATTCAGATTCTTCATCTAAGATCATATTTTCAACTTTTCCGTTGCCATGTTCGATATTGTCAATGAACTTTTTGTCATTGGATTCAACTACTTCATTAAACTTCCTGTCGTCGTGTTCAACCTCTTCATTTAACGTTCTGTCATCATACATTATCCCTTCATTTTCCTTTCTGGTGTCATCCTTAATTTCTTCATCTAACTTTATGTTGTCAAACGCAGTAATTTCTTCACTTAACTTTTTGCTGTCATATTCAATCTCTTCTTCAGTTAATTTTGTGTTGTCATTATCAATTTCTTCATTTAGCTTTCTGTTATCAGTTCTGATCTCTTCATTTAATTTTTTGCTGCCATTCTTAGTCTCTTCGTTAACATTTTTATTGTCATGCTTGATCACTTCGTTTACCTTTAAGTTGTCAATCTCAATCTTTTCTTCGTTTAACTTTTTGTTGTCATACTCAACGGCATCACTAAACTTGGTTGATTTTTCCACTTGATCGCATATTTTGGCTGTAGCTATTTCTTTTGGTTTATCAACTTCAACAGTTGGCAGCACAGCATTTACATTTTCTGTAGATACAGTATCTTCTTCGTAATCACTGTCCCATTTTGACCTTACAGTAGTACGCTCCACTGACACTTCAGATAAAGTACGTTGCTTGGGTTCAGACTTTCGGTCAATCAATGGGGAAACCAGGTTTCTATCAGAATTCACATAGTTTTTCTCCCCAGAAGAATTTTTTCTTTCTTTGTGTTTGGTGCCTTCGTCAATGGGTTCCTCGGTCTTTTCATTAATTGAAACATCAGTCTCTTTTACATCCACACTGTCCATCACACTATCACCAGGGTTGTCGTCTTCTTTGGATGAGATCCATTCTTTGAGTGTTGGTAGCCAGGCCTTTTCTCGTTTTCTGTTTACGTTCACTTCGTCTGAGGACAGGTTTTCTTCATTCTCCCCTTCGTCGTATGAAACTTGCAGTGCCGTGAGACTACTCGAGATATTAGCATCAGTTTTCAGAGTCGTACCACCTTCCGAGTTGGCCCACGTCTTCACACCCTTCCCGTCTATGATTATCCGCATCAAGTCTACTAGTACTTTTGTCGAGTCGTCAAAGATTTCCTTGCGACTTTTTAAGTGGACTTTGGTGACGGAAGGATTCTCGCAATACGAGACGACGGGACGGGCTTTGGTAAACTTTACAATGGTCCTGGAGAACTCTTTGTGGATTTCTTTGACACCAAGCACCAGTAAAGGATGAAGGATCTGGGAAGGAAACGATAGCACTTTGTACACTTGCTCCAAATCAGCGTTTAAGCTCTTGTCTTTCTCCTTATCTTTGGAAGATCTGCGATGTTTCCTATCACGCGATCTATAAAACATAAAACAGAAATTCGAAACTTTAAATCGTAGAAAGCTCAAGATACAACAATACATAAACAAAAGTAAAAACAATGTATAATTAACTATGTTTATCTGGCTATACACATTGTATGCAACATAAGAATAAAAATTACACACTTAAAAAACTCAAGACATTTTACTTGAAGACTGAATGAATCTATTTGTAAAAAATAATGTGATTAAATAAACTATAAAAATATACAAAATAGTCCCTTAAAAATTATAATAAAACCAACATGATACACCAATATATTATAAAAACTTAACACCCCCTTTTTTCTCTATATTTTGGTGTAATTAAAATTATTTTCTTTTTGACTGTTTTCCATAAATTACACAAACATCTATGCAATTTTAGTAATTTCTCAATAGGCGTAAAATAAATATCAATACCAGCTGCAATTTTGTTATTAGCATTTTTTTTAAGGAAATTCTCTTCAAATTGCCTCCATTCTTTTCCTTTATAAGTAACAAATGATTAATTCAGGAACACAAAAAAAGAATCTAAAAAATACAAGTCAATATTTCTTTAAGTCTACCTACACAAATACCAAAAACTTTTTCAACAAAAAGAGTCAAGTTGGCAGTTATTAATGTAAGAATTGTTTTTCCTTCACTGAACAGATACAACAGTGTTTTACATAATATATGTACAATGGTGTGAACAGATCGTCTTATTTTCACCAATTATTTATCTAGAATATTAGATGCATATATTTAATTGATCAATGTATATCTATTTATTATTAAATGGGACATTAATCAATTTGTTTGAATAAGAAATATGCTTATAATTATTTACACATCTACACATATTGTCTGATTTTGACTATGGTACATTACAAACTAGAGTTGACATCATTGTAATAATACGTCAAGTGAGTTTCTTTAATTATAACTGTAATTATTTATTTATTTCTACCTTGGAATTTCTATTTCTAATAAATAAATTGGTTTAAAAACCTAACAATTTATACTATCTCCCAAGGTTTGTGGACGCATTTACTTATTATTTTATAAGCCACATTTAGATTCTAGCTTATGTAACCATGTCAGAGGAAAGTATTTTTTCTCTTATATTCCAAACATGATTTAACTCAAGCCTTGACTTGACAGTTTATCTTGACTAGTTCCGTCTTGCGCTTATTAAAATTAAGACCACATTAGAGTATCTGATACACAGATATCAGCATGAGAAGGGGCCCCGCCATGATAACTACATTCTAAAATATTAATAATATAACCAACACTTAGTTTCCTCCTGGCACATTTAAGGTGGGATGTGGAAATACGAGAAAAGGTCAGCGTTTTTTGCAGTTTTTATATCAGAACATTTTTTTTTTTTGTAAAAATAAATTATATATATCCCTAGCACAAACAAAGGTCAATTTTCTTCTCATGGTGACATCAAAATTTCTTGAATATCTGTTAAGGGTGTCCTGCAGGGCTACTATGACCACGACGCAAAACGAATTTGCGACCGTTAGTAGTCAAGACGCTAGACTTTGCGTCAAAAGCTATTATGGCCGACCACTTTGCGAACGCAAATATTTTCCTAGTAGTGAGACGCTAAGTTGCACGAACATTTTACTTGTCCTTTGGTTTGCCTTACGAGGTTATGTATGCTAGGTTTTGTAATTTATTAGGTGTTTTGTGTTACCTTATTTAAACTTGCCATTTCATCAGCCCTAAATGATGGTTTAAATTAGGAGGGATAGTCAGCACACTTACCTTGGTGATACTGGAGTAGAACACTATAAAACACACAAACACATTTTACAGACACCAAGCAACAGTCTACTCTCTTGACCTGATGAAGCTGTCTGTGACAGTGAAAGCTTGTCCTTAAAAATGTGTGTATTTTTTTAGTGTTCTATCTAAACAATTTCTACTCTAGTATCACCAAGGTAAGTTTGCTGGCTATCCCTCCTAATTTAAACCATGATTTAGCCTAGTGCTCTATTCCAATTAACATTAGCCCTATATAAAAATCTCAAAGCTTTTTTGTGTGTGTTTCACATAATCTAACTTTAAATAGGCTTGTATCATCATGTAGGCCAAGAGTGGGAATAGTACGCTTACAATGAATGTTAAAAGAATATTTTCTATGGGCCAGTTTCATAGTCAGATTTAGTACGCCTCCAGTGCGGCGCTATACTAAATACAAGACGTCACCTACCTGAAATTGAATGGAATGGGCCAGTTTCATATGCGAAACTGGCCCATTCTATTTTGGTCTAGGTAGGTGTCGTCCTGTATTTAGTATCGACTCGCACTTTAGGCCTACTAAATCTGACTATGAAACTGGGCCTTTGAAAGAGAATACTATCAAAATGCATTATTATTCACATTATTATTATTATTATTATTTATTATTCACCATCAACACACTGATAATTGGGACATTCCAATATTAAGATTAATTGTTTGTAAGTTTTATAGTAGGTGGAAGTTAGTTAGGCTTCAACATATTTGGGATGTTAGTAGTATGTTGACCCAACTCATGGGGCATATTTCACATTATGATTTTTTGACTAAAATATGTTGTGTATATTGAATAATGTAGGTTTAGTATTTTTCATTTCAAACCGTAGGCCAACAAAATGATGCAAGATATTTATTAAATTAAGCTAGGTTAAACCTTTCTTGCAAATAATGTGACTTGTGACCAGTCTGTTTGGGAAAATAAAAATATATGAATAATGTTCAGTCATGAATACCAGCATTCTTGAAATAAATTTACCTAATTTCTACCTATTACTTATTAAAAGGTAATATTCTTTGAAAAAGTGTTGCCAACTTTTGACGCAAACTGATTTAATTTTGTGCGTTGACACTAAAAGCATAGTCGAAGCTAAGACTGGCGGATGATACAAAGTGTGGTGGTCATTGTAACCGAAAAGCTATCTTTTCCTCTAAAGTGAAGCTAATTAGTGATAGCAACTTACTTTGCGTCGAATGGTCATAATAGCCCTGCTAGAATTTGATGACAACTTTTTATTTTCATTCAAAAAGTATCTCGTCTAATGCCACTGTGCTCATGACGGATATTCAACAAATGTTGATATCACCATGTGAAGGAAATTAAACTATATGTTTCTAGTAGAATATATTATTTATTTCGCCCCCCACCCCTCGAATACTAGAACGGTGACCTTTTCTTGCGTTCCTACATCCCCACCTTAAGCCCTCTTTGATCAATACTTCCTACCATATCAATATTTTACAATCTTCTGCTGAAGAAAGGGCCCCAAGGGCTCAATTTGTCCCAGAAAGTACTTGTTTTAATTATGAACTTTGAGGGCTACATTTTTCTGGTAAGTATGTAGGCCTTCCTTATATTCTTATTTCAATGGTTTCTTTTACCCTCTTTTTTAGCACGTCTTACTACCCATTCAGATTATACACACACAATGTTTATTAAAAAGAGCTGTTCGGTGTCTTTTTCTTTACTATCATATAGGGAGTTAGAGATGTACAATTTATACTTTGTATTACTAATCAAATTAACACACCTTAGTTATAAAATATTTATTTTACTATTTATTTATTGAAAGAGAAAGAGCTCGTTAATATTCTCACCACACACGTATATTTATTGTAAAATTTATTATTATGCCGAGACACATCTAAAACTTTTATTAATGTTTTCATATTTAAAGAAGTTACCAATAAAATGAACATAAAAAACACTTGGCTAAAATTCACACATATAAAATGAAGACTGCTTTATGATTTCTTACAATTTCATTTACTTAGGTCAAATAGATTTTTTTTTTTGACAAGGCCTAAAACATAACTATCTTTTGGTTTCAAGATTTCTGAATAAATGCTAGCCACCAGAAACTGTATAGCACACTTTTTTTTTTTTTTTTGCGTCTCAAGGATCAACTTGTCTAGAGATGGCAGAACTGACCCTCAAACCAACCAATGGTTTATATGGTTGGACCATGAGGTTAAGACAATGACAAATAAAGTGAAATGAATGGGCTAGTTTTTTTTTTAATCAAATTTCACGTCATAGGACATTCTTAAACAAAGGGCATCTACTTAAAGATAATAATTGATAATTCCAATATTTTTGGTAAATAAATGAACAAATCAATAATGTTGTGTTGTGCCAAAACCAGGGCTGTAGAGATGATGCGCCAAGCCTTCAACTCTGATTACTCCATTTTTCTACTGTCAGATGCCTTTATAAATGGTTAAATCTATATTAATTAGTAATCACAAATTGACGGCAGTAAAATGCTCCAATACAGATTACTTCATGTGAAGCTTCTTTGGCATTGTGAATTTATATTTATATATATTTGTCAATCCCAGGTGCAAATTTTGGTCCTGAGTTAAAAAAAAGTATAAAATATTGCTATAGTATTATAAGTTTTTATTTTGAAGCTGAAGCTGGTATATTTTTAACGACTCCGACAACCCGAAATTGCTTCAGACACCAAAGACCCAGCAAAAACCCCTTCTATACAGTAATATGAAGCTACACTTGAAACAAAAGGCAGTCTAATCACCAACCTTGTTGGAGTATTCGAATTAGAAGAAACAATAAGGTCAGATGCCGACCTTTAATGAAAGACCTCCTATTCTACTTTATGATTTTATATTATATTATTTGCTTCAGGGGCCACATGGTTTAAGGCTCTCTCAGTAAACTAAGACTGCCAATGATGAGGAGATCAAAGTTCAAATCTCAGTCGAGTGTACCTAGAGTGGTTTTTCCAAAATGGCTTTCCGCTCTCCCTCCACACAAATGCAGGTACATTTACTATAGATACAACCTTCCTCGTCCTTAAGACCATTAGCATAATTAGTACACTGGTGTATAACCCAAACAGGTAGTAAGACACGGTGCTAAAAAACAACTAAAAAATTATGATATTCCTTTGTGAACAGTGCCATTAAAAACAACCTAGATTATTTAAGTATTAATATTAAAGTATATCAATTGTTTAAATATATAAAAATGATAACCAGAGAGGGGTCTGAGTCCTGATCATTTATCATCAACGAAAGATATTTGTGATCACCTTCCTTGTCAGTATATCATTCAACAATAATATATATCTATAGCTATGCAGAAAATACCTGGACATTGGATAAAAGAGACGGGAGGAGCAGATAACAGCGACTGTACGAGCGAGAGGAGAAGAATGATGGAAGGACAAAGGGAGATGAAGGTATTTTTAATAAACCAACTCGGCCACAGGCTGAAAACAGTTCAGTGTTGAATGACACACTGAAAAGGTCAAAATCTTAGATAGAACAGTCGACACATAGAGCCGAACAACCAGGGTTCAAATTAGTTTTTATGTCATTTTGATTTATTCACAGAATAACTCCTTCAGAATGTCATCTGAGAAGACATATTTGTTTGGATAAATTGTTACTCTCAGCAAAGATACCATAATATTTAATGTTTATTATTGAGGTGACTAAACCAATTGACAAAACAATCTTATAGTTAATCATTAAGAGGTAAATTTGAAAAGGCTGCTGCAATATCAGCAAAACTAGCTTTCCTTTCTAGCACCTAATAAAAACAAATGATTTTTTTTTTAAATCCCACTCAATCAAAATGGTTTATTTTGTTATCTTCTGAAGATTAATCACCTAAATAAAGGAATGACTAAAATAACCGACGCAGAGGTGAAACTGGAAGGTGGTGGATTTCAAACACCACGGTGTTTGGTGGGCCATTTCTTCGTGTCTTGTCTTTCAAAGTTCGTTTGGGTTTTGTAAACCCCTCAATCTGTGGAAAAAATAACATTCACAATAGAAATGGAACCTAAACGCAACACTTTTTTTTTTAAATAACTACCCTTTCTTTGAGAAAAGTCACCGAGAATACAATAAAAAGAAATATAGAAAAATAAAAACAGACCATGACGCAAACACATCTGTTGCACAATTTTAAAAAAGAACTTTTCGAGTAGATCCCTCAGTAGTATTACATAAGGACAGGTTGTATGATATTCGTTCAAACCAAGATAACCTCAAGTGATGGTCTAGTGTGTTCTATCAAGTCAAGAAAGAACATGAATTAAGTCATGCACATTTGATCTGGAAATCAAAATATTTTAATAGATTATTTCTATGAGTTTCAAATAATATTAACTAGCCATCATTTTGTAGCCATCTCAATTGTATTTGTGCGAAATTTTATAGAGACGATATTCTGTAGATAAGGTCAACAGAAAAGTTAATTGAATCGTAGCCCCTGAACTATTGATAACTTACAATTACAAGGTTTGAAACCCTTGGTTCAAATCCCTGAAAAGTGATGCTTTTTTTTATCACTGCATCTAATTACCTGTTCAGGTTATATGCATATGTGCTAATTAAGCTATTGAGTTAAGGGATGAAAAAATTTGAATCTAGAGAAAGTATGCCCCCATTTTCATGAAGAGTGAAAAATCACCCTGAGTACACCTGACCAGGATTCTAACCCCGATCTCACCGTCTTCGGCAGTCTAGTCTAGTACAAGAGTAGCGCCTTAGACCGTGCGACCACCGAAGCAGGTCAAGTGATGCTAAAGCGCACAAGTGATTTGGGGTTCACTCTAAGTATTGTCCCGAGCGATGATAGTCCCACTTGCCTTGAAGTGCGTATTGAAACAATAATTATATAAACACCAAAGAGGAACTAAGAGCTTTAGATGACGGTTATAAACTGTTGGTAATCTCCGGTTTTTATAACTTACCGGCAGTTATATTAAAAGTGTAACTAAATAAAAGGTGATTTTATGTTTACAATCCCGCCAACATTTTCTTATGTGACGCTTGAACTGTATACACACCAACTTAAACGACCATTCAAAGGATGTAATCGAAGAAAATTTAATCTTTTCCTGACACAATAAATAGTATTTTCATACACCTGTTATGTTTAAATGAAACTATCCATCGTTTCATCTAACCCGAATTCATAAAGAACTGTAACAGATAATGGCCATGCTTAGAGTAGAGTGGACCGAGGACTTTAATATGTAGCACAACATATTATGTACTAGGAATAAAGGCCATAAGAGAGTATATCTGTGTAACATGCAAATCAATCAAATCGTATCGCCTAGTGAGAACTGTCAATACATTCCCTACTTATCAATAAGCTTTCTTTATTAGCTAGCCATTTAGGATCCAATTTATATGAGAGTAGCTATTTTAATGTACAGTGTCGGAAAAAAGTTTAAGACCACCCTTATCTTACTATAAATATAAACTAATTTGTTTACTGCTCTTAAATTTTTTTCTGTATTAACTCTCTCTTAATTTTATGATGATATACATTAAAAATGAAAGATTTTGGTGATAATAAAATTACTGTAGCCCAAATGGTTCATAAGTTAAGAATTTTTGTAATATTAAGGCACACAACAAAAAACAGCCAAAAAATGCACTTTTTAAAAAAGAAAAAATTATAGTTCAAAAATGGGTGGACATAGAGCTATGGGTTTTTTTTGTCTACAAAAAGTTTTGACACAAAGCTTAGAAATTAAAACTTTAATTTTTCTTACTAAACTAGCACTTTAACTTTTAAGTGGGCTAATTTTTTTTTAATCAATAGAAAAAATTATTACATTTTTAGATTTTTATTAGCTATATTTAAAATTACTTCTTTTTACTTAGTCCTAGCATTATGTTATTTCTTAGCTCTATGGAAGTGGGTTGGCACACCTGTTTCATCAGTTTCCTCCAATCAGCTGAATTTAATGTGATCATTTTGAAGTTATTGTATGCATTTTGTGTTTGTGAGTCAAGATGGGTAAAAAATCAGTATCAGACCAAATAAAATGGCAAATTGTTGGTTTAATGAAGGCTGGAAAGTCACAAAGACAAATTGTTGATATTGTTGGAGCGTCTAAAACATGTGTGCAACAAACAATCA
>CABFWB010000375.1:192923-252745 GCA_902151455.1 Timema bartmani | reverse complement strand
TTGGGGTTATACCCCCACAAAAAAAAAAAAAAACTGTGTACACACTACTTTAAAAAGACAAAACAAACATATTAAAATATACTAAATGTGTTAAAACTAATTTCAAATGATGTAATATTCAAGTGAGCCACTCTTTGAGAATGAACTTAAATGGAATATGACCCCATCTGCACTGTCGCTTAACAAAAATCAAAGGTAATCATTAAAATCAAGAGCCAGGTGAATAAAGGCCTACTAGCGACACTCTACCAAAATGTGGTACCCATTTACATTAAGGAGAGCATCGCAAAGCTCACACAAGGGAGGTGGATCTCCTCCCAATAAAAACTATGACCGAAGCTGAGTCTCGTCACAATGACCTCCTCTCTTCTAGACTTTTGTATAGAAGAGCTATCATGACACACCGTACCTAATAGACCGCAGCTTGTTCTGAGCAGAGGTCTGCTCGTGCCGCCAGGTGCATATATGACCCCACATCCAACATAGCCCCTAAAAACATGACACCCAAACTCGCCTCAGGAGGGAGATGAACTGCCTCCTTGGCTGCCTGGTCCGCCAGTTCATTTCTCGAGAGACCAGTGTGACCAGAAATCCAGCAGAGGTGAGAAGAGTGTTTAACAAACCAATTTTTAAAATTTGCTCATGTATCATCTGCTAATATAATGTACATGTTAGCATTCTTTACAAATAAAGGGTACAGGGGGAAAAAGGTGGAAAGTCCCATTTTAACTCAAATTGAGTTAGTGTTGACATCGGTTAGACAATCATGAGAGCTTTCTAATGCACTTTAAAATTTGGTTAAAAGAGGTCTGTCATATTTTTTTTAAATTTATAAGGTATTTTCTTATTGGGTTTAAGATATAAAATCAGTTGTTCTGGAAAATGTGTGTAACCTGACTTCCCCCTGCACCCTCCAAATGTTAACATTGTTTCTGAACATATTAGTTTGACAAATCCTAAAATTTTGTGATGAATATTAAAGATGTCACAATTCCTGGGTTTTTTTTCTTGGATTTCAATTTTCGAGTCCTTTTCTTAACTCTAGACCTCCAGTTTTGAGCTTTCGACTCTGGTCCCTTACCAATTTACAAGTGCAATTCTTTTTCATGCAACCAACCTCAAATTAAAAATATATTATCAATAAATATACCACACCGTGGTTTAAAAAAAAGTGTAGATTGCACATTAAAAACCTTAGTAAAATAATAAATGCATCTTGCTCTTTTTTCTCCAGCAACAGCTGGCATCAAAACTCTCGTCTACACTAGTCAAGTGAATGGTGACTGGACATTTTTGTTACACTTAAGAACTCAAAAAGAAGTTCAAACTTCCATTAACATAACTTTGCGACACCTGTGTCAAGTGTTTTGAATGAATTTTTTTTTTTTTTTTGACAAGGTTAATATTTATCACACACTGGCCCACCTGCCGTCTCTTCGAATGGACCGTAGATTGAAGACCACTGAGATAAAGAATCATGTATTCACGAACGAATCAGAGCCGAAGATGAATGTCAACACCTCGGTCACAAATCCGCGTACACACGAGTTGGTTTGTGCTAATGGACCTAAGGGGAAAAAACTCACTTTTTCTACCTTTCTAAAGAACATCGTTAGTGTATCAACATTCCTTTATTTTCACTTGAATACTCAAATATATGAATATAGCATATAGTTCAAGCTCAATTTAATAACACACTTTATATACTTTCATTAACATTGAAAGTAGGATAGAAGGGCAAGATCCACACACTTACCAGAAAACTGTTGACCTCAAAGTTCACAATCAATAACATAATAAAATTATGAAATTTTCGGGGTACACCTGTCCCCTTCTTCAGCAGAGGAAAGTTTAACACTAACTGGACTATGGCAGCATGGCTAGAAGTCTACTCTACTCTAACTAAACAGGTGAAAAAAAATTTATATATATATATATTCTTTAAAACACAAAATTTTATGCAATGTTCGAGAGTCTATATTGATTAGGAAATATTTTGCATATTTTACTTTGCTTCGAATTGAAAAAGTATACTTCATCACAACTCTATTAAACTTATTTTTGCAAGTTTATATTTTAGTTACTATTACTCCTAGCAGATTACCATTTTACTGTTTGTCAAACATTTCCTGACACTACTTTATGCAGTATTGATTAAAAAGTCATATGTGAAAAAAAAAAAAGAACACCTTCGTGGTTTTGTGGGCAAAGTTCCTGACCACAGATCCCAAGGCCCCGGGTTCGATCCCCAGCGCTTCTAGATTTTTCTGTGAATCGGTGAATCAGAAAGGGGTCAACTCAGGCTTGTTAAGTACAAGAGAGGAGCTACTTGAATAAAAAAAAGTATTGGCTTTGGTCTAGAAAACTGAGATTAGCAACCAGAGGCTTTGTTGTGATGACCACATGAAAAACATCTATCCACAAATGTTGGCACAATCTTCACCAACATGTGGTGGGCCTCTCGATTGTGGGCTGATGTTATGCAGTCTGTAATCATATGATAAAAAATAGTGGCACTCATTTCTCTTCCGCTCAGAGAAAATTATTGATTCACACAATAAAAATTAAATGTATACATTTCCAAAACAATCAAGCCCACCAATAAGTTGACCAGTTAAGTGATGAGTAAATTAATTGACTTTGCAGAAAATCAATTCGACATTTACCTTAATAACCGATGAAAAGATTACAAAGTTCAAGAACTAGATTATCAATTGTATGGAACGGTAATATAATTACTTTTAAAGTAAATAATTTCCACGTTTGCCTTAGCAAAAAAAGGTATGTCCTGTATTTCATCAGAACCCAGATACAAACTCTCCTAAGTCAAATGGTAAAAAAATAAGTACTAGCACAACTAATTGTTGATTAGAATTTGCTTACAAGTATGCCTAGTTACATTTTATTTGCTTTCTAGGTCTAGCCCTTCATATATTTTTGGCAGAGTAAATCATAAACCGTCGTTTTATATTTGTCAACATTATTTTACATATACTCAATAGCTGTTACAAGGAGAAATAGGATTAGAAATTAAGCTGTCCTGAGAAGAGTTAAGGTTCAGGGATTACATGAGATAGTAGAGTAAAGAAGTGTGAGATGGTATGGTCATGTAATGAGTATGTTGGAGTACATAAGATAGTAGAGGAAGCAAGACTGAGATGGTATGGTCATGTAATGAGGATGTTGGAGTATATGAGATAGTAGAGGAAGCAAGACTGAGATGGTATGGGCATGTAATGAGGATGTTGGAGTACATGAGATAGTAGAGGAAGCAAGACTGAGATGGTATGGTCATGTAATGAGGATGTTGGAGTACATGAGATAGTAGAGGAAGCAAGACTGAGATGGTATGGTCATGTAATGAGGATGTTGGAGTACATGAGATAGTAGAGGAAGCAAGACTGAGATGGTATGGTCATGTAATGAGGATGTTGGAGTACATGAGATAGTAGAGGAAGCAAGACTGAGATGGTATGGTCATGTAATGAGGATGTTGGAGTACATGAGATAGTAGAGGAAGCAAGACTGAGATGGTATGGTCATGTAATGAGGATGTTGGAGTACATGAGATAGTAGAGGAAGCAAGACTGAGATGGTATGGTCATGTAATGAGGATGTTGGAGTACATGAGATAGTAGAGGAAGCAAGACTGAGATGGTATGGTCATGTAATGAGGATGTTGGAGTACATGAGATAGTAGAGGAAGCAAGACTGAGATGGTATGGTCATGTAATGAGGATGTTGGAGTACATGAGATAGTAGAGGAAGCAAGACTGAGATGGTATGGTCATGTAATGAGGATGTTGGAGTACATGAGATAGTAGAGGAAGCAAGACTGAGATGGTATGGTCATGTAATGAGGATGTTGGAGTACATGAGATAGTAGAGGAAGCAAGACTGAGATGGTATGGTCATGTAATGAGGATGTTGGAGTACATGAGATAGTAGAGGAAGCAAGACTGAGATGGTATGGTCATGTAATGAGGATGTTGGAGTACATGAGATAGTAGAGGAAGCAAGACTGAGATGGTATGGTCATGTAATGAGGATGTTGGAGTACATGAGATAGTAGAGGAAGCAAGACTGAGATGGTATGGTCATGTAATGAGGATGTTGGAGTACATGAGATAGTAGAGGAAGCAAGACTGAGATGGTATGGTCATGTAATGAGGATGTTGGAGTACATGAGATAGTAGAGGAAGCAAGACTGAGATGGTATGGTCATGTAATGAGGATGTTGGAGTATATGAGATAGTAGAGGAAGCAAGACTGAGATGGTATGCTCATGTAATGAGGATGGGAAAAGAGAGGATGCCAAAGAAAATGTTGGAAATCAAGCAGGTAGGAAAAAAACCACAGGGGAGGCCAAGATGGGAGGAGCAGATAAACAAAAAGTGTTCTAGTGAGAGGAGAAGAATGGAAGAAATTAAAGAAGGACCCTGTCACAGGATGGAAACAGTTGTTGGATGAAGATGATGATGGATTCAAGGATAAAATAAAGGTTCAGAATTGTAAGATAGTGGATTTGACTCAACTCTAGTTTTACAAGTTTTATGTCAATTCATTACAGTATATAAATCATGGCTATTAGTAGGAAGAATAACCACTTCACTTATCTGGGAAGTGTCGGGATATGGTGGAGACAACAAAACGCAAACACACACACATTATATCCAAGCCCTAACTTTGGCTGGCCACTGCGCGCTTGCTTACCTGGGAGATGAAAACCAGCTGACTTTTGAAAGTACTGGTACGGTCTCCAAGACACAAAAATCATAAAATGTTTTTATCGAGTAGAAAACTTAACCATTAAACCCATCACATCAGTCCGAGTGCTTGAATTATTAAACAAATAACTAAACAACATTTACTGTTTTTGATTTTGAAACAACAGTAGGAACAACCAAATAACATAATATTTTACAAACTTAAAATTATAAGACATTTCATTAATCTATTTACTTTCCCAAAATTAGGAAGTGGGTAAGAAAAAAAAAAGTTTATGTAAGAAGCAAAGTTCCATCGTAACACAAAAGTTAGGAAAGCATGGGAAGTTGGTTTTTCTCAACGACGATGGTCCACATAATCTGCGGGAACTTTCAGGCATTTTATATTGTCTACCACAACTTCTAGATTATATTTGTAACTTTTAACTTCTAGATTGTAATTGTAATAAGTATGGACTAATTTACTATCATAACCAAACTCTCATTGTGTTCAAGAGTTTCTGCAACACAAGATCTGAGTAACCAACTCCTCAGTGGGCTTCAAGGAACCACCAATCTTAGGTTAGCCCCTTCACGGTCTACGCAATACAGCGGGGGCTGTACGTTTACATTTATCAAAGCTCCCACGATCACCCTACTTTTAAATATTATTTTTTCTATAAATCTTGTATTTATTCCTTAAATTCAACATTTCCTCCAATACTTATGGAAAATATACTTATAGAAAATACATAAAATAAATAAAATGTACACTTTATTTACCCTAAGAGGTAGCAGTCTAACCTTGAAGGTTTACACTATGGCCCTTTCTTATAATCTGTACCATAGTGTAATAATGCATGGTAAGCATGCCTTTTCATGACGATATAATTTTCTTACACCATTGACTGAAAATTGCTGCGAGATCGATATTTTGCAGACCCCTGCTCTACAGTAAGGCGTGACCACCACCGCTGCTACGACCCTGCTCACGATGCACCGGAAAATCGACAGAGCGGTAGGAAAAATAGAACACAACAAACTTGACTATTCACCCCGCTTCTGTTCTAGTTTCCCTTGTTGCATGAGTGTGATTAGCTTGCAGTACCAGTGTGTGTGTGCGCTCAGGAATTCATCACCTTCACAGCCTCATTATGACCAGAGTACAGCAGCTACCCGCAAATCACATCTTAAAGTGGGGATTTAGGGGGGACGCGAGAATAGGCTGGTGTTGTTGCAGTTTTAATATCAAAACTTTTTTTTTTGCCAAAATAAATCAAATATTGCTCCAGTATAAACATGAAAGTTTAATTTTCTTAACATGATGATGACCACATTTCTTGAATATGTCATGAGCATAGCGGCATTGATTTTTAAACATTCACTCCTGTTTGAATCATTTTATTTCTTTGGATAAAACAAACGAAACTGGTGAGCCAATAATAAATTGAAACAAATGTAACCTATTTAGTTAATTAACCTGATAGGTGAAACATTTAGACAGTTAGGTTAGCCTAAATGGTGATACATTAATCTATTAGGTCAGCATAATCGCCTTGTAACCAGTAGAACAAAAAACATCAATGCACCTGGCTGAACTGTTAGGTCAGCCGTGCAATGACCCTCCCCTCAAGTAAACATCTGTGAGGTGTTTTTTACCCTCTTCATCTTGATCCTGTAGCTTGAATATTTAATACATCACGATAAGCGCAGTCATACAGTTGTCAATGTACTATTGTCAACATAAACCCCTTGAGAGTCGAAGGTGGCTGCGTTATCTGATAGCTCTTGATCTTACTTGATCACACATATGTAGCCGACGATTACAGCACGTCCCTCCCAGACTCTGCCTTAAAATATGACTGAAGAATAACACCGGACACTGGACGACTCCTGGATAGCTCAGTGGTTAGAGCATGGGGGTACTAAGTCAACGGTCCTGGGTTCAGGTGCAATTTTTCAATTTAAAAGAATATGATATTTAGATGTGGCTATAACTGTAATAAACAAATATTATAGCTTGGCTATTTAATCCATCATATTCTCTTAAGCTTTAACATACACAAAACAAGAACTGACCTGCTCCTGCGATCTCGGGAGCCGTGCTTCCTGCGGTGTTCCCGGCTTTGCCTCTCCTTGGTTCCTAGCTTCGCCTTGAGACGCCGCACCTCCTCAAAGGTGTACGCGCGAGATCGAAAGTGGGCCCAGTCCACGGGGAGGTCCGTGGGGCGAGACCGTTTTTTCTCCTTGCTCCGGTCTCGACGGCGGCGGTCCCGGCTGTGCGAACGGCCACGACGGCTGCTGCTGCGCTCCTTCTTCTCCTTGGAAGAGTGTTTGGTGTCCTCGGAGAAGATCTTGTCCACCATGTTCTCCAGCTCACCTTGTTGCTTCTCCAGGTCCAAGCCCTCCGGTAGATCATGCTCTTCTCTCGCCCGCACTAAGCACATAAGAACATAAAGCTGATGAACTTGAGTTGCAAATTAAATTTTACTAAAAACAAATATTACTGAAAAAACAAACTAATGATCCACATCTGTGGTTGCATGTCACCGTAATGTTTGACTGGAGTGCATGTTACAGGAAGATCAGAATTCTAATCCCGGTCGAGTGTATCAAGAATGGGTTTTATTAAATGGTTTACCCACTCTTACTTTATACATATGTGGCTACTTTTCCTTCAAGATTCATACTTCTTCATTCCCATTCTATAAGGGTAATTAATTTTAAGCATGGTTTTTAATTAGTGAACAGTTTTTTATTAAAAATGTAAATCCAACATTCCACTTCTTCATGGGACATTTAGTACAAAACGGGAGGGGATCAGCAAGCTTAGTTTCTCAGTTCACTTTTTCTTCGATGTAAGGCCCTTCTTTTTAAAGCTTGCAGTTAAATTTTTCAAATTCACAAATGTTCCAGGTTTTTTTTTTATTAAGTTTTTAGTTTTATTCCCTTAGTTTTTCTAGACAAAAGAAAAAAAAACATATTTTTTCCTGGTTTTCCAAGCACATGGAAACCCTATTCAAGTATAACTAACCACACATATATTCCTAAACCCTTTGGAGTGTTAAAACGAACAACCTAAATTCTAACTGTGCAGATATTCTCCATGTAAAAGTAATACGAATGTAAAATGTTCTCCCCGGAAAATAATGCCAGCCAAATGGAATAGCAAAGTGGCTGGGTGGGGAAAGGGTAATACTTTGGATTATTATGTAACATTCTAGCCGGGCAGCGTGCGCCCGTTTGATAGGTTCTGGAGAAAACACTGAAAAACATATCAAAATATCACACACTTTGATTGATGAAGCTAAGTCCTTAAGAGAAGTAAGCTGATGGTTTAAAAATGGGAGAGTGCAATATTCTTCTTAGCACAGCATCTTACTACCTGTTGTTTGTATACAAATGTATGAATTGCACTTATGAGTTAGGGATGAGGAATATAAAATTTAGAGGTGTACCCAAATTTGCGCAGAGGGAGAGTGGAAAACAGTAAAAACCACCCTCATTACACCTGACTGAGATTCGAACTTCAATCTCCCCTTCATCGGTAGTCTAGTATAGTACAAGGGCGACGCATGCGGCCACCAAAGAGGGTGAATGTAAAATTAAATTATGTGTCTTACCCGTGTGAATCTCAAAAGTGCCTTTATTAAAACAATGTGGAGTTAAAGAAGATACTCACAAGGCACATGAAGTGGCGGTGGCACATAAGGTTGCCCGGGAAGAGGTATAGGGGCAGTCATGTCACCCACGGCCTTCTCCAGACTGGAGTAGCTCAACACACCCCTCATTATGAGCTCCTCCCGCTTGATCTCCTCGATCGCCGCAATAGTCGAACGAGCCTTGTCCTCCCTCAATGCCCCCTTCTTTTTCTTAGCAAGCGCATGTTGGTTTCTCAGGTTTGGGTTCCTTCAATTCGACCGGTTCGATAACTGCAATAACCGGTTGTGGCTGTGGCATCGGCGGGGGTGCTTCTTCCGGTGGTGGGGGTTGCTTTGGCTCCTCTACTGGTGATGCGACCGGCGGCTTCTTAGCGGGAGGCACCACTTTCGCCTGAGTCTTCTTGGCACCAGTCGCTGTTGCAGCTGCACCAACTTGTTTTGCCAGCGAGAATGCTAGCAACCTTTTCTTAGCTTGGGCTTTTCCAAGGACAGTTGTACGGGGAATGGTAACGCGCTGGGGATGGGGTTCTTGTGATTGGGCGGGTGGTTTGGGCAATGAAGGGGATGGAATGTCTTCTTCCAAGTTACTTGGAGAGTACCTAAAACAAAATAGTGCTCAGTTTTAGTTTTAAAACATGAATGCAATGTAATTTACACTAAACTGAAAAACTGAAAAGAAAGAACCTACATGAGTAGCCTAAATTATATCTACAAAAAACTACTATTAAAAACATATAAGATTGTTAACAAACTTATAAACTTATAAATTACTTTCAAGTGCAATATGTATAAATTCCATAAATAATTTAAGAGTTTATTCCCAAAATCAATTGTAAATTTTTTTTTAGATGTAACTTACTGGAGAACCAACTGTAGCTATCAAACTGCTTTGAATTTTTAATTTCTACTTTTTCAACCTTATTCCTGAGACTATGTTTTTTTGTTACAAAATCCAACCCGTTCACGTGGTTGCGTAGTGAAAATTATATTTTTTCATCTTGCCCAAAACAAGTTAAATCCATGGACTAGACTTGTTTTCAAACAGGTCACCTAAATTATGGGATTAAGTACGGAATCAAGAAGCTCCAAATTTAAAAGATACTTATTTGGGAATGAGGAATGTAATCATTACTTACAAATCTACTTAAACAATGGATGCATTCAAATAAATGGCACATAGGGTATTAAATCATCCTGTTGGCGTTTTTCGCAACATATGTGGCTACTTCTAACACAAGGTCACTTCACAACGTTCACGTAACGTTAAAGTTCTCCACTGGACAAGTCCTAAGTTAAATGAACATTATGTGAATGTTAAGTTAACTGTATCATCACAGCTCCCATTTAAAAACACAAGGAGAACCATTAAAATACATGACCCCTAAATGAATGTTGCATGAACGTTAAGTTGATCGTGATCCTGACATAGGCCTAAATATTTTATTTAACGGTAGCTAAGTTAGTTTGGCTTAACTTAACATAGAAAACAATGTTTAAAAACGCGGTTTATTTTAAGGGCATTATTTTGAGTGCAGTTTAGTATGCTATTGTGATGTGTCAAAGGTGTGTTATTAAATGTTATTTTAAAATAAAAATGGTACCAATCTAACCTTCCATAGTCTGGTCCACATGTTGAGAGGATGAGTGTGGATCGAGAGCAAATATATGAAGGTAGAGTGTGTAGATCATCAAAATATGAATTTTACAAGTGTCTTAATAAAAAAATAAAAAACTCTATATCAGAGCTTTGCCACGTGTTAAAATGTAGTCGGGCCTAGTCCTGTTGGTGAAAGTTTATTTGTGCTTGACGTCGTCATATCCAGCCTGCCATAAATGTGGGGGGTTTTCCACCATATACAAGTACATTAATTCAAGTTATAATCACCCTGGCCTACATTTAATATGCTAATGAGTAGGGCTGTGGAAGATATAATTTTAGAGAAAATATACTTTAATTTTGCGTGGAGGGAGAGTGGGGAAGCATTTAGGAAAAACCGACCGGGAATCAACAGCCCCTCCCCCCCTTCCAGTCACCGACAAATCAGATTAAATGAGCTTGAGATTTAAGTGTTCCCACATGCGTGTGGGGGGTGGGAGACCAGTATATTAAGCACACCATAAATGTACCTAGAAGAGATAAAAAAAACCAAAATGAGACGATGTCGTCGAAATTAGTCTGAATACAATTATTTTGACCGAATGTGTGTACATACAGCCAACTCTCGATAGCTCGTACTAAAGAGTGCAGGGGTCTGTCCGAGTTACGAAAAGTCCGTCTTATAGAGGGGAGATAAAGTTGTGCCTAGGGAATTAAAACTGATATTTATCTAAAGTAATACTATACCTTAATGTGATGAGATAAACAATATTTATCAAATAAGACACATACACAACTAACACAGTTAGGTACTGGAATGGGAAAGGTTGAGATTACAATTGTCCTATAGTAGCCTACTTGCAAATTATCTATATACTGTACTGTATACGCGGGGGCGAGACGGGAGGGGTAGCAGCGCTGCGTTGCAAGATCTCCCCCAGCCCCCTGCATTACACTACACTTTTAGCCTGCCAGCATATGGCTGGGCGTGTTACCATATAGAATTTTATTCTCGGAAAATTTTGTCCGAATTATCAAGGACCAAGTTACCAAGAGTTCACTGTACTACACTCGGAAAACAAGAACATAAGCACTGTATCCTGGGCATCCACGGTAAGAGAGAGAGGTGGAGACAACTAGCACCGAAAGGTGCTTTATTGCAAACAATGGCTGAAAGTGACTAATGTCAAACTATTCGAAAATAATAATTATTTACTATAAGTCATTTTTCAATTAAAAATATTATCAAACGAGTCTAATAATACTCCCATAAGGATTAGGCCTACTGAACTAATTGGTGTTTTCATAACTTTGAACAAAACCCCGGTATATTAATAAAACAAATACGTATTTTCTTTTGAGATTGTAGCAACAAGAGATATTGTAGAACATTAAATAGTTTACATTAAAAAGTATTAATTACATTCACACTTGTATCTTGTTATAACTGGCCAACAAAATAAATAATGTTTTTACAGCTTGTAAACAAGGCTAAAAAGCAACCAAAGTTGGTTTGTATGACATTATCAACTGCCCTTGTTTCGGCTGGTTCGCCATCTTGATTTCAGAAGAGCATGCTACATTTTAGACGCTCATTGTTTAAAAAGAAGAGTTTTAAATGAGCCACACATTCTGCATCCACCAAAAAAAAAAACACATTCGAACTGTTATTTTAATAAGTCCATGTTTCAATAATGTAAAAACAATTAATGATTAAAAATAAATTGTTTGTGTGACTGTTTGTTTGACTCCCAAAAAAGTAACAACCAATTAAGATTATGGTCTTGAAGATATATGAATGGTAACTTTTCACAGGCCTACCACCTCACCTGCCATGGATGCCCTATATATTAGGGATGTGCAAGACTTGAAAATACAAGATCGAGGCGAGAGAGAAAAAAAAATCTCGATCTCGTCTCGAACTTATCAAATGTTTCTTGAAAAAAAAAACGAGAAATTTATGAAACACATATTTAAATATGCAAATAACTGCTCTAATATATTTCCTAACTAAGTCGAGTGAAAACATATTGTTTTTAACATTATTTGATAGTAAATATAATAAGGTTTAATCGGGAGTTAATATATTTTTTCCCAATAAAGGAGCTGAAATTGGCATGCCATAACCTTAGTTTGTTAAAAGTGTAAAGTGTTTCAATAGCTGCATCGTTAAGAAAAAATTTGTTTTAAATATTAATATTTTGTTTAAAAAATAATTCTCATCTTATGCTCGCATCTCAATATTTTTTAATTTTCTCGCCTTGATATTGTCTCAAACTGGAAAAGTGGTTCTCACACCTCCCTCCTAGCTCAATACGTAATTTAAGATATACAGGAATCTTTTAGAGTATCAATGCAAACAAACATTATAAAGTTATGTTTCAGAATTAAACCCAACCAAGAGTAATCTCATGCTTTTTCTGAATTAACGTTTCTAAGACAATATAGGTCATGCATGCCCTTATCTTTTTTTTTGTGCATGTCCGTAAAGTGAGTAGAGGTAATTAGAATTAATTTTTTTACGATCAGGTGGATCGACAGGCTGACAAATGAAGTCCTAAGAAGAGTGGGTGAGAAGAGAATCATTTTGGATGTAATTCTTCGGTACAAAGCAAACTGGGTCGGACACATCTTTAGGAGGAACTATCTTCTGCACGACGTCATAGAAGGAAAGGTTGAGGTAAGGAGGAGCTTAGGAAGGAGGAGGATTCAAATATTGGATCACTTAAAGAAAAGAAGAAAATGCTGGGAGCTAAAGGAGGCAGAGGACAGACCACATTGGTGGTCTAAGTTTACTGACAAACGGAATGGACCTGTCTTAAGACAGAACAAACAATGGCGATAGTAATAATAATGTTAATAATGACAATGAAAACAATAGTTAAAACAATAATAATAAGAATAATACAATAATTATAATAAACTTGATAAATAATAGAGTATGACTGATGATGATGATAATAATTGGCATTAATGACAACAAAAAAGCACGAGAATGATAAATTTAAATGGACACATTTGTTTAAAAGCGGACTCACCTGCTGGAATCATTTGTGGCCTGGTCTTTACTCCCACCGCTTGCTGGCGCCGGTATCGGTATAGACAATGGCTGTCCTACGTTCCTCGATTTTTCAAAAGCTGGTGTTAATGGAAGAGGTATAGATGGTCTTACTTCACTTTGCAGCTGAGGTGCTTGGAAAGGCAATGGTGCTACCCCCCGACTTGGCAATGGCGGCGCTTGAAATGGTAGAATGGGTCCCATACCACTTGGGGCTGGTACTTGTACAGGCATCGCAGGTGCAGGGTCCAACGGTAGCGGTGGAGGCTGAAAAGGCATCGCGAGTCCCAGATCATTAGAAGGCTGTACAGAGTGAAAAGCTGCAGGCTCCGAATCACCTGGTGGCGGCGGTTCAGATTCATAGACATCCGACTCTGAATCTTCTGGATGAAGTGGTGACGACTGAAACATTGGAAGCCCTTGATTACCTTCAGGCTTATAAATAGGGGGGCCTTGGTCATTTCCTGGATGAAACATCTGAGGGACTTGCTCTCCTCCGGGATAAAACATAGGAGCTCGTTGATTTGGTCCCTGATTAAACATCCCGGGTCCTGGGCCCCCTTGATGTGGAGCGGGAGGATACATCATCGGTCCTTGGTTGCACTGCATCGCCGGTCCATGCGGGAACATCATTGGCCCTTCCCCTTGATGTGGTACAGGAGGATACATCATTGGTCCTTGATCGCCATGATGTGGAGGATACATCATCGATCTTCGATCCCCTGGTGGTGGGCCGTGTTGGAACATTGGAGGTCCTTCATTACAAGGACCATCGTGCTGGAACATTGGAGGACCTTCGTCGCCTCCGTACTGAAACATTGGTGGCCCTTGGTCACCTCCATGCTGAAACATCGGTGGGCCTTGGTCGCCTCCATGCTGAAACATCGGTGGCCCTTGATCACCTCCATGCTGAAACATCGGTGGCCCTTGATCACCTCCATGCTGAAACATCGGTGGCCCTTGATCACCTCCATGCTGGAACATTGGTGGACCTTGATCACCTCCATGCTGAAAAGACCCTTGGTCCCCATCATGCGGGTACATCATGGGCCCCATGTCATCTTGATACATTGGCATAGGATTTTGTAGCATAGGTCCGGAATGAAATTGATGCTGATCACTTGATGACGATTCAAAGGAATCATCATTTTCTTGCCAATAATTTTTTCTAGAATTACGCTGAGATCGTAAAGATCGACCTCGGTTACGCCTACGATTTGAGGATCGGCCTCTATTCGACGATCGGGGGTAGCGGCGACCTCTTCGTGGAGGATTGTCATAATCATGAGTGTCATTTTGTTGATCAAAGTCATTCTGTTGGTTAAAGTCGTGTTTATCAAAGTCATTTTGTTGATTAAAGTCATCTTGTTGGTTAAAATCATCTTGTTGGTTAAAATCATGTGGTTGGTTAAAGTCATCATTTTGATTTAAAAAACCATCTTCCGGGAGTGGTATATCCATGTTTCAAAATTTGTAGCCTAATGTAATTTAGGTCTTTAATATACAATACAACGTCAAACTTTTAATTATGAAACATTTTTTTAGCATATAAGATAATAGTTTGGTATCAAACATGCTCAAGTCCAGCAATTACGCCCCTCTCGAGAGAACCATTTTATATGTTAAATCAAATTCAATGTGCATTCAGGGATAAATCTCGATCAATTATTGACACTTTTCACTTTAACATGAATAAATGTTATTATTGTATAATTTACATAATGAAATATTAAAAATTCTACGAGGACAAATGGCTAGACTAAGCTACGCATATCACAATTAGTATAGAAATCTACATTATAAATTAGTGATGAATTTGTTCAAGAAACATTTAATGTATTAGAATATATTATAACTAATATAGTGAAGATATATAATGTTCACACTTCAATTAAATAACTCGAGAAAAATATTTACTTGAAGAAATATATCAACCGATAAACAAGAAACATTCCGCCATGAATCTATATCTTTTACAGTCTATTAGACTACGAAGTATGACTGTAGCTACTTCGTGGAAATTTAGCTTGTTAACGAGTCATCATACGAACATGCAGGCCGTGGGCTCAAAACAGCATCACAACTCACAAGCAGTTTTAATTTGTTATTATAGGCTTAGAGTGTGCATTAAAAAATATACTAGATATATTCTTGAATAATTCTTAATTTAATTTAAACAATACATAATACAAAATTCAAACATTCACATTCTTTATTTTGTGATTATATTACGATTGTATAAATGAACTTATTATATGTATTATATGTATTACCTAATGTCATCAATATACACTCACATGATAAGAAACAGCACATCAACTTCAAAGGACTCTCGAGAACCAGCTACTCCAGAATAATAAAACAAATAGAAATATTTTTCACTTCACGGGTTGAGATGGGGGTAGTAAAATTGAGAAAACCCACCCCATATAAAATACTGGCCTAATATGGCTTTAAATTAGAAAAAAAACTAATCAAATATATAAGCCCCAACCCCCTTTGTTGGCAAGGGGGTCCATAAAACTATATAACAATCACTTACAGGCGTAAAACCAAAACGAGGTAGTGAGAAGTAGTGCCAAAATAAATAGCTTATGAGAAATGGAATAATTAATATAAGGATTAAGAAAAAAAAGCACCTGAAAGAGGAAGGGGGACTTGAAGGAGTGAATCAGGAAAATACACCCTAAAAAAATAAAAATAAATCTATTTAAATGTGAAAAGATCCGATGGAGCCGGGAGCCACCGACACCTATGGTCGGACATTAGGTGTTACTGACTGAGCTATAGTGGAAGATTATTTCATATTGCCCAAATCTCGTGCTTCAATAGATCCTATCGAGCGGTTGCTAGCTAAAATTGGGCTTGTACTCAACTAATTTGTAGAGTGATGAGTACGTAGTACCAAAATACAGTAGAATTATACAGTTTAATCTTTGCTCTATAGGGCAGTTCACACTAATTTCCAATATTTGATTATTATTTTATTTTAACTTATTATTGAAAAATTATTGATATCCTGGTGATATAAGGGTAAGGTGACAGACTTCTGTGCGGGGGTTCGGGATTCAATCCTAGGTCCTGGCACAAATTTATATGCTTGCCAAACCCTTCCTTCACCTTTGACAAGACGTGTATTAATCACAGCTTGGGAATGTGTGGAATGCCAGGCCTCCACCGTGATTCGGTTCCCACATTAAACTGTAGGTCCTCCATTTCATCTCACAATCACCCTACCATTTCACGTAAATTATTGGAAATGGTACGAAAACATCAATTAATGGTTTTAATATAATGTATATATTTTAAAAACAAAGCAAAATTGTTCATGATTGTTTTTACATCCTTGATAATTAATAACATAGATCATCTATACGTCATTTGTTATGACTTATGTAGGACACAGCAAAGTAAAACAAAGCACAGTGGAACATTTAGAAGGTAGTGTGTCTGTCTTCTTGTTTGTCAAGGCTCACCTACAAAGTGCTCTATTGAGTGGATAGAATTACTCAAGTCCCAACATAAGTGTGTGTAACCCGAACCGTATAGTAAGACGCGGTGCCAATAATAATAATAATAATAATAATAATACTAATCCTTAGGCCTCGTCCTTGAAACAATACTAATGAGCAGAGATGCGTATCGCGTAATTCACACTCTTTAGCCAAAATGAGTCCAATCTAAGCCATAGATAATAAAGTTCTTAACTCCTTTCTAAGGCTTAAAGGCTATGATTTACATACATTTCATTTTTTTTAATCATCTGTGAGTATGGTGTTTCCATAGAAACAAATATTAAATGCAATTATATACAATTTGTAATGTGTAATTTTTGATATATATCCTTCTTAATATATGTTTTTAAAAGACCTCTAAAATTTATCATATTAGATAATGATTTCTTCAACAAATAACTGTGAATCACCTTTTGTTCCACCATCGTCAAAGTCTACATGTTCTGTTAAATTCCTCAATGTCAAACAAAATTATTTTATAAATGAAAATATATTATTGGAATATATTTTAGAGCCAGAGGTGAATAGATCGTTGGTATTATTAATAACGACATTTAAAGAAAACATCCACATTAAACAATCAACAAATATTTTATGATCAATAAATAAATATTTAGCCATTTTTAAATAAACGGGAATAGAACGCTGAGGGCGAGGTTCTTAATTTCTTTTTTTTTCTCTGTTATATTTTGGAAAATTTAATATTTGTAACCATCAATACACACAAAAACAAAATTCCAACAATAGGCAAATAAAGTTAGTTTTTTAAAATAGTTTTATATCGGCATAAGTTAATTTAAAAAAAATCTCAACTCAATCACAGAAGAACAAAAACTCTAAAAATAATATCACACAATGGCCCCAAAATTATTTTTATATACAATAGTTAACATTTTTAATATTATAAACTATCGCAACTGAGCAAAACCTAACCTCCTAGGTGTCATGAAATTCGATTCTCAAATGCTTCGACATTTACTTTGCTTATTTTTTTAAACTACCAATCTAAAATTATTTTAATTATTAATTGAGTTTGCTATCATTGGAAATTTGCTTTTGTTGACATCGTGTATGGGCCTATAGACAGTAAAAAATATTAAATTTATCATATTATGGTAAATAAATGAAAGAATTCAGCCTTCTTTGTGTACTATTAAAAAAACCACTAAACTTCAAATTACATAAAAATATATATCAGAGAGGCATTTAAAATAGTTATTGGAAGAGAACAAAAAAATGGACAAATTTCAATAATTTGTATTAATGACATAGTAACAATTTGACACACTTTTCAAACTAATGAGGTAATATAGGTCTACTAGCTATGTCATCCTTATTGTTTATTTGTACAACAGTATCCAAGGGTCCAAGAAAATTTCATTTGTTTGGGTATTTATTGGAAATATAATGTGAGGGTAAGGTTTCCAGACCAGTAATAAGAAAATTTTGTCATAAAGAAGTCTGGAATAGGTTATTCAAAAAAGTGTTATTATATATCTACTATCATAAAAAATAAAATAAGGCTATAAAGTAACATACATATTTTAAATTGACTTCTTGGTAACTACAATAATTATATTTGCAGATAAACACAAGGGGCCTGTACTTTAAAAGTACCTCCACTCTTGAATGGTTTTAAGGTGGGTATGGACATGCAACATAACATTGTAACGTAACACCGTCTTTTCACGTCACACATTCAGTTTGGACGGTACCATGTAACAACATGTCCCATTGGCTGTCTTTCTTTTGGTCCAAGAAATGCTATGCACTCATGCTACAGCAGCATGTCTGGACAGGAGTGTGTAACTTCGTAGCATCGCCACTGAAGGAATTACCAGACGCTAAAAATGACTTGTTACTGCTAATCTTTCTTGGGTTTTTGGGCGGTAACGGCTCTTCTCCAATTCGTATGTTTCCCTGATATTTTAGAACTATTTAAATCAATTAACTGCTCAAAAGTCTGAAGGTGACATGCTTGTAAAATTTGTAAGTAAGGTTGACTAACTGCTTGATATTTTAAATCTGAAAGTAACTCCCACTGTATGCAGTTCTACTTGTATGTATATAACTCCTTCTGCCACCATAATCTTTGCTTCTTTTTTACTAAATGGCCAATAGCTATTTATAGGTTGCTGCAGCAACAGACACGTCCTTCTTGCATTGAACAACACAAAACATTGGGAAGGCATAATGTTCGCGCAAGTGATACTCGTGATACTATGTTCTGTTGCATGTCTATTGTCTATAGCACGCATTTGTCATAAATCGAATATTTGGTGCGCAACAGGAAATTCTAACACTACGATGTTCTGTTGCATATCTATGTAGTTACTCACCTTAAGGCTACTGTTTCCATCCTTAGTCCTATTATTTTCTACAAGGGGTGTGAAACGAATAGATTTTTAAATGCTAAGCGAAGTCAAAGCAAAGCTTAAAACATAAAGGCTTTGGTTGTTGTTGGATACCACTACTTATGATTATCCATTATGCATATAGGTAAAGAAAAAGGTTTTATCTAGAAAAATAACGAATCACACAATTTTACTATGCCAACATAACTGGCTGTTACAAACATGATTATATGTTTAAGTAAGTCGGATAAAGTGAGATATTTCGGTTTTATTCATAACATATCAAAGTTTTCTTCTTCCTATGAAATGAATGTTTCAAAGATGCGACTAAGTCTTAGTGGTTAGTCTAAGGTAAATGAGAGTTGAATTTCAACTTTAACATTTTTTAGCACCGTGTCCTAGTACTCGTGTACTCGTTCGGATTATATGCTTATGTACTAACTAAGCTAATGGTTTTAGGGAAGAGGAAAGTTATATTTATAGGAAGTGTACTTCCATTTGCCTGTAGGGAGAATGGAAAACCTTTGTGGAAAAACCACCCTCAATACACCCGACCGAGATTCGAACCTCGATCTCCCTGTCATCGGCAGTCTAGTCTACCACAAGAGTAATGCCTCGGACAATTGAGGTTACTGAAGTGAGTTTCGACTTCAACATTTTGAAGCTTACACATGCTATTATTTTCTACCGTATTATCTTGATTCTTTTAAATGTTCAAAATGTAGATTGTTATGGATCGATAAAAGCAGGATTGCGGGTGTTTATTAACGCATGTTTGTAACACAGGTGAATTCATCATCCAGGGATTGGGTTGGCTTGTTCCCACGGGGTTGGGTCAACCTTCAGCAGTATGTAACGTTTGAGTGGACAGATGAAAAACCTTATGAAGAGGTCACTTTACGGAGGAATCTTCTGTTCTGTAGCAAATACCATACTCAGTTGGTCTTTACGGAGCGAGAGTACCAGTTTGTTTTCGTCAACAAGCAAATCAAGGTTGTATATAACGGCCCTAATGGCGAGCATTAAGAGCACACTTTCTTCAATGAGAATTTATTGTGTAACTGTTTTAGTATTTCCATCTTCCAATCACATTATGTTTATTTAGATTATCATTTTTACAAATGTGTCTAATAAAAAATGTATTTATGTAATTCTATTTTCAACACTGGACAACCCCCCTTTGAAAGACCCTAAGGTGATTAATGATCAAATCCCACTAACCCAAATTGATACCACCCGCCTAAGTGGATGCGTGGTCTAACGTGCTACCCTACTCTCGCAGTGGTCACACTGTTGACATCCATTATTCCCTTTTAAAATATTATTAAATCAATACTTTCCTTGAATTATTATTTTTTAAGTAATAAAAATATGACTAGGCCCCTAATATTTAATTTTAACTTTATTTTACCGACTAGGTAATAATAACAGGCTATATTTAAAATGGTAGATTTTTGGATTAATGAAAGGCGTAATCTTTCAGTGGTCCGCTAATCACATTTTTGAGATCAGAATATAATTGCTGTGATACAAAAAAATGCTTTAAAGGAATCGATGTTACTTTGACGGCATACACCATGGCCCTATAAGCTACACCATAGTGAAACCAATCAAGATACTGTAATCAGGCCCCCTTTCAGGGTTAACATGGGTTACAAATAAAATGTTTACATATTTTTATTTCACTACTTTGCGTACACTTTATTGCTGTTGGATTAGGTCGGTGGGCTCTGGAAATAAGGTGGAAATAAACTATGATAGGCATTTGCCCTGGGCAAAAGAGAATTACCTCATTGTTACTTTGACGACAGGTTCTTGGGAAAAGCGGGTACTTCACTTTCCTCCCAGCCGAAAAAATGTCCAGCCTATCGAAGTATGATTTCATTCCTTTTGGGTTGGACGTGGACTACTTGGGTGTGAAACCTGCGCACCCTACTTGTACAGTAAGTTGTTGTCGACGATGACTGGTAATTAACATCTCATATCAAGGTGTTGTATGTACAACATTCCAGAAACAAGTTGTTTCCTCTGCTTCGGTGGCCGCATGGTCTAAGGCGTCACTTGTGTTAGAATAGACTGCCGATGACTAAAAGATTAGGGTTTGAATCCCGGTTGAGTGTACTGAGGGTATTTTATTCCCCTGAATGGTTCTCCACTCTCCCTTCATACAAATGCGGGTACACATTTAAATCTAACCTTTCTCATCCCTAACCCATTGGAGTAATTAGTATACATGCATACAACCAGAACAGGTAGTGAGACGCAGTGCTAAAAGAAAGAGTTATTTGCTCCAGTCATAGTTCTAAAATAAATGAACAAACTTTATTTTGTTCTCAGTGTCTTCGTGCAATTGAGCTAGAAAGAAATGCCCGCAGCAATCTAACAATGCAGGTAAGGATTTGTAGCATCAAACATGCTATATTATGGTAGTGTGTTTATAATTGTGTACAGGTACCATACATTTTAAGATGGGATGGAAGGTATATTGTTAAGGCTGGTAATTTTTTTCAGTTTATATAGCAACAATATTTTGATGAATATCAACACCACAATTTGCAAATCATTGTAACTACGGCAATGTTCTTATAGAGTCTTCTACATTTCAATTAATTTAAATTATTTGAAAAAATGACACCTGGACACAGGAATCAAACTTAGGACTTTTGGTTTAGTGCGCCAACCACTGATCTATCCACGATTTTTCCCGCGCTCAAGAGTCATTCTTCGCGCATTAGTTTAAGGCTGAGTCTGTGATGGGCATGTGGAATTGTCAGCTACATACGAGGGACCAAATGAATCGCAAGCTATTGGTTACCACGGCCATATGCAACATGGTAGGACTGTTATGCTGCCACGTATACGATACAAGATTGTAATTTTAAAGCAGAAATTTCAATCAATACCAACACAACAGCTGCAAATAATTTTAACTAACAAGGGGAGGCCACGACGTTCGGATCACGGATTATCTTTAAACTTTGTACACATTTAGTAGTCCATTAGGACAACATAATGTGCAAGTAGTAAGGCGTACTACTTAGGCGTTTTCGAGAAAATCGCAAGAGAAGTTTTACGCGTCGAATATGTACCGGAGCGTTGCAATTATGAGCACGAGATGGTGGCTGTTGAGTGGTTAGCGTTCCAGCTCCGTAATCGCTGGATCGAGTCCCACTCATCTTTTATTTTTTTTCACCACTGGTCATATTCTTTCATATATATTACAATTCAAAGGTAATATAATGAAAAAATACGTATATTTGCATGAACTTTTATTGAATTGCCAATGTTATTTGGCTGTTTACTAATTTTTATTACTACAACAAATATTATATTTATAATTATCGACAAGTAAACGACCAAATGCATAAAGTTTTCCTGAAAATGTATGCCTGTCGTGATTTGCGAAATCCCTCATACCTGAAATCGGGTAAGGTACCCTGAACTGTTGTGCACGCTTTGACCTGCAGACGACACGCTTCGACCTGCAGACACAGGTTTGAAAAAACGAGAGGAGGGCCAGGCTTGGACCTGGGTTCTATTCTTATACGGCCGATGCGATAGAACAAGCATCATTCGGCAGTTAACTTGTGTAGCGGCAAGACCTTGCTAATGTATCAGGAACGAATAGTGTACGTGCGAATTTTTTGAAAATCACAAAATTTACATTTTTACTGAAAAAATGGAGGTGACTCCCGGTTCTTCGACTATTCCGTGAAGTTGAAGGAAATTTTACCGACGATGAGGATTATGAGCCAGCCGAAAAGAAGGCAAAAGCCGGATACGTTTCGTTGGAGACAAAAATAAAAGTAGTGAGACTGGCAAAAGAACACCCCACGTGGAATCGACAAACTCTCCAGATAAAAGGAACTCGAAGTTTAAAAAGAAAGGACGATTTGAAGAGATGGAAAGAAAACATAAAAACTGGAGGAACAACGATAGATAAATATTCAATAATTGATTCGTGGACCAATGACCGCTTCGTGGAGGCTCGCAAAAATTATCAGAGCCGATATTTACGAAAATGTTGCGTTACGCATGGTTTGCATCCAAATTGTCGGAAGAAAGAGAAATTTTTAAAACTATCAACGAGGTTTGTTTTTCCATAGAAACTCTAAAGATTCCTTGTGCATGCGGGAGAATTGCATTCATTCAATGTAGTAGATGCCGTTTTAATTTATGTTTTCCGTGTCTGTATGAAAAATATAATCCTGCAACTTGTAATGTCAAAAGCACATCCGACGATTAATTGTACATTACCCTTATATTCTGACATATTGTAACTCATTATATTATTGAATAAAGTTATTCACACCTTTATTTATCAATGTTTGACTTGGGCTCTCTAAGCCTGGCCCTCCCCTTATCCTTTCAAACCTGTGTCTACAGGTCAAAGCGTCCAGGTGCAAAGCAGTTCCGGGTACCTTACCCGATTTCAGGTATGAGGGATTTTGCAAATCACGACAGGCATACATTTTCAGGAAAACTTTATGCGTTTGGTCGTTTACTTGTCGATAATTATAAATATAATATTTGTTGTAGTAATAAAAATTAGTAAACAGCCAAATAACATTGGAAATTCAATAAAAGTTCATGCAAATACACGTATTTTTTCATTATATTACCTTTGAATTGTAATATATATGAAAGAATATGACCAGTGTTGAAAAAAAAAAAAAAGATGAGCGGGACTCGATCCAGCGATTATGGAGCTGGAACACTAACAACTCGACCGCCACCATATCGTGCTCATAATTGCAACGCTCCGGTACATATTCGACGCGTAAAACTTCTCTTGCGATTTTCTCGAAAACGCCTAAGTAGTACGCCTTACTACTTGCACATTATGTTGTCCTAATGGACTACTAAATGTGTACAAAGTTTGAAGATAATCCGTGATCCGAACGTCGTGGCCTCTCCTTGTAAGGCACTGGCTTGATTCCAGGAAGCACAACAATAATAATAGTAATAAAAATAGTTTGGCCAAAATAAATAGTGCTTCAGTAGATACATTTGATTTAATTTTTTACACATAGTGTAATGTCCCAACTTGTAAACCCTACGTTGTTTTGAAAAGGAAGGATGAGACTGCAGTTTTTATATTTTATTTGCATTTTATATTTAAATTCGGCCATTCTCTTTATTTCATAATATTATTTTTAATCATTAATTTGCACTTTAGAATGTTTAAGCCCTTCAGGCAGTTTGGAAGTCAATGCATTTCTTTTATTTTCAATGGGCTTACTGGGTGCGTTGTGACAATGAAACCAAATCAAAAAAAGAGATGATTTTGCACTTAGTTTTCGTTCTAAAAGAAATACACCTTTTCCTTAGTACGGAGCAGTTGCATTGTCCAGCCAACCAGAAAGCCAGAATTCAAACTACTCTCATCTGATAGGTCGAGATTGTTGGCCCATTCTGGTGCAATCGTTGATGTCATCAGAATTTGAAAAATACACAAGGTAGAAACAAACTCTGACTGTTACAAAGGAAGGAGACAAGACGTGTGTAGTTTGTCGCCACACATTTAATTATAATATAGTGTACGGTGAGTGGCGTAGGGGCGGGTCAGTTGTACAAGCTGAAGTTGTATAATTGTTATAGTAATAATGTATAAAGGAATACGTTCTAATAATAAATTAATATAAAAGTGATCAAAGTATACTTATTGTATAAGTGGGAATTTCCTTATATGATAATCACGTCGATAAGAGAAGTTGAGCTAGCTAGGGACAAATGTTGAGATAATAAGTCGTCTTTTTGTAGAGTTCTACAATTGTCGACCTATTGAGGAGCCTCACTCGTGTTCTACAGTTGACAACCCATCGAGAGGCTCTTAAGGATGTTTTATAATTGGCGAGCCATTGTAGGGCTCTTTAGAATTTTATATTTGGAGCCCAACAAAGGGGCTTTCAGCATATAGAAGCCCCTTTAGAATTGTATAATAGTAAGATAGTAATCTGTGTTTTGGTACCCGTTATCTGCATATCAAGCTAATGGGATAGAGACGAGATAGGTAGAGTTTTAAAGGAAGTGTACCCACATCTGTGTAGAGAGAAAGTAGGAAACCGTTTAGGGAAAACCACCCTCAATATAGCCTACTAAGATTCAATTGTCAATCCAGTCTAACACAAGAGTGCTGTGTTGTAAGACCATTCAACCATCAATACGGATAGTAGTTTTTGAATATTTGTCATGAGCGTAGCGGCATTTAATGAAAAACTTGTCAAATGACTAGAAAAAGTTGTAAAAGCTACAAAAAAAAATTACCAATCTTAACTTGTGTTTTCATCCATACCATCTCAAGGTGAAAGTGTAAGGAACGCAAGTTAAGTGAAGTGTTTTTGCAGTTTTTATAGCAAAACTTTTTTTGTGGTCAAAATGACTCAAATTCTACTCCAGTAGAAACATAAGGGTTTAATTTTCTTCACCTGGTGATACTAACATTTCTTTAATATATTTCAAGACCATAGCTGCATCAGATGAAAACTTTTTTTTAAATCAGGAGAAAAACTTGTCGCTAAATTCTTTTGACACCCATGATGGATATTTAACAACTGTTGAGGTCACTGCGTGAATAAAATTAAAATCCAATGTTTCTATTGGAGAAATATTTTATTTATCTGGATGCAAAAAAAAAAACCTTTGCTATAAAAACTGCAAAAACACTGATCTTTTCTCGTGTTCTTTTCCACCTCACCTAAATGTATCATAAGAGGGATAAGAACATTGTAATGATATTTTGATAGCAAAACTTTGCAATACTCTTTTTCCAGGCAACAACAGGCAACTCACAACAAACAAATACCAGGCCATTAATTTGTATTACTTTGTGAAGGAGGCAAAATCCAATTTCAAAGTGTTACATTTTTAGCCATTTAAGAAATCAAACCTGGCACCTATAGATCAATAGGCAGGTGGTCTACCAACTGAGCTAAGGTGTCAGATTCTAACTGAACATATTTTCAAAGCAAATATCTAATATATTTAATTAACTTCTCCATAAAAAAATAATTTTTTTTTGCAAATGGGTATGGGTAAATATTTTATACAAAAATCACCCCAATAAAATTGACACTTAACCTATAACATTGTTTCCCAAACTTTCATCATTTGCGTATTTCTTCCGGGGCCACGATCGACGTGCCACTTTCAGCTCTTCATAAAAAAAAAAGCAAACAATAAAGTGTTGTTATAAATTTTAGTAAAAATCTAGTGGTAAGCTAAACAAAGCTGTGACGGAGCGAAAGAAAGGCTTACAAAAGTCGATGACATCATTAACATCTGGGTTTATAGTTAAAATGTTTACCAGACTCACTGATCAGCATCATCATCATCATGAACTGTTTCCAGACTGTGGTCGGGTCAGTTTTGTAAAATTCCTCCATCTTCCTCTGCCCTTCCAACATTTCTCCTCTCTTACTCTTGTCCATTCTCCTCCTCTCACCCTCACAAACCTGCCGTTATCTGCTCCTCCCATCTCTTCCTTGGTCTCTTTTGTGGTCTTTTTCCTTCCAAATATTTTAACTCCAGCATACTTTCCTTGAGACTTATTACTATCGAAAAAAATGCTATGATTAATAAAACTTGGGGGTACACATACCACAGTTAGGGAGACACTGACCTGGTCAGTAAGTTTCCTTACCCGTCCTGTCGTATTATTGTTTCATAGTTGAAGAGTGAATTGGACATAAACCAGCACCTGAAGGAGCGCCTAGACACTGCCGAACTTGAACTAAAGGTGAGCGTGGCCGCACAGAACAAGTTGAAGCTAGCCACCCACCATGTACACCAGGAGAAACTCGCCTATCAGAAGTTTGTCAGCGAGATGCTCTTTGCGCTGTCACAAAGAGGTATCGTCAAGGTCATTGACAGCCAAGGAGTAGAGGTAGGACTAACAAAATGGAACTATTATTTAGACTTAGTGTACCCCAATGCCAAATTCAATTTCCTTTATCTTCAGGTTTTGTTTTTTGGTTTCCTCTTTTAGGAAATTGCGTTGCGTGTTTCACACTCTTCCCTGATAAGTTCTGATATAATGAAACCTAGGTCATTGGATTAGGTTTTTTTTTTTTTCTGTCTGTTTGAAGTAAACAAAAGTGCTGCCCAGGGTAACCAAGCAATGCATTGTGTGGCTACCCCAGGAAATGCTAGGTACTTCTGCTAGTAATGATAATCTTCCCCTCTCACAAACCTACCAGTCTCTTCTTTATCCCGCACCTCACTCGCCGACTACCTTCCTACCCATTCCCGCTTCCCTTTGTGTAGATTCTGGTTCAGAAAGTGTCGTCTCAAGCGGCTCAGGTAGACCCCCAGATCAACAACAGCACCAAGATGTCTCATCGTGAGCGTCTTCTCAAGGCTGTGATTGGTTCGCAGGAGCAGACCATCAGGGAACTACTCCAGCGCCCCGAGGATGCCACCAAGGTATTGTCTCAAAAAAAAAAAAAAATCTACGGTTCAATCATTGACATCGACTAAAAATAATTAGTATCACAAAATAAGTACCTAATGTTAAATATGTATAAAATTAGTATAAAGAGCCCTGCTTTCGTGGCCGCATGGTTTAAGGCGTCACTCTTGCCATAGACTGAACTGCCAATGATAGTGAGATCAAAGTTTGAATCCAGTCGGGTGTACTAGAGGTGGTTTTTCTTGGTTGGTTTTCCACTCTACCTCCACGCAAATGTGGTTACACCTCTGAATTGGACCCTCCTAATTCCATTAATTAATATAAATGCATGTAATCCCAACAGGTATTAAGACGCTGTGGGTCTGGATCTGTGAAGCTTTGATAATATCAATATCATTTCAAGTTTTATATTATTCAATTTGAAAATTTGAATCAAATCATAGTAGTTGGTGTATTGACACTGTTTTAGTAATATTTGTGTTACCCTAGGTTAATGTGGGTGGATATGTAGGGGATGCGAGGAAAAGTCTCAGTGTTTTTGCAGTTCTTATATTTATTATAAATGATTATCCTAATCCCTAAAACCATTAGCTTAGTTAGTACATAAGCGTTTAACCCAAATGGGTACTAAGACGCTGTGTTAAAATAAAAAGGAGTAACAGCTCCAGTCTAGAAGACCAAGATTAACAATCGAAGGGCTCATTGTTCTGACCATATGACACCCTATATTGAAAAATGTTGGCACAATCTTCGCCAACATAAGGCTGCCACTCAGTTGGTCGCTAGTTTGCTGGTGCCATAGAGTTGTTGTTTTTTATAATACAATAAAACCATTTTGTCTTTGCTTGGATAAAATAAAAAAGATCAGAAAGCTTTTGTGTATAGTATGACATTTTATTTGAAACTTTTCAGGGGAAACCTGTGTCGAAATTGAACTCTGATATGTCACTTTTGGACCTGGAAGATACCTCTGACACCGACTCAAAGATAACGGAAACGGGAGGAAGTATTTCAGATTCTGAAGATAAAGTGAAGGTCCAAGATCGCGGAGACATTGTTCAGTCTAGTCGAAGTTTCACTCTTCGAGATATGAAAGCAGAGCCTTTTAAAAACGTTGATGTTGCTCCGACCTCCTTGGTTGCCATCGTGCCACATCACCAATCTGTGACCCCTCCAGCTAAAATAATAGAATGTGCTCCTAATATTTCAAATGAGGAGAATTCATTTGCGGTGTTCGACAATGACGGTGTTTCTGCCAAGCATGAACTGCAGACATCAGAACAAAACTTTGGCAAATTGAATGGTGAATTAAATGTCACTGCGATTGGGGATTATGAAAGAGTTTGTGATGAAGGAGTTTTGGGGGGAATTAATGCATCTACATCTGGGGATAATGTGACTCTCCATGGCGGCAATCAATCAGAAACCAAGACAAAACCGGTCGCCTTTCTTATTAATGGAGATCATATGCAGTATGCGATTGTACGGTAAGTGTTTGTTTGGAACTATATATTTTGAAATATTCTGTCTAGAGATGAGATGCTATAATCCTCAAATCTCTCAAAGCAATAATAAAATATATTTTTTTAAACATTGTTTATGACTTATAGACATGAAAAACCAAATTTAATTTGTCATTGGCACCAAGCCTTAAAAAACTTTTTTTCAAATTAAATTTTAAATATTTTAACTTTAACCAAAATTGTACCTTTTTAAAGATTTGAATATGGATTAGAGATTCTAACAAATTTTAAAGATTTGGAGGATTCCAGAAATATAGTGTTCTACCTATCCATAAACTATTCTCTCATAGATTTATTGCTGTTAAATTTAAACATAAACTCATTGTATCACCTTTCCAAGGTAAGGGCAAAATTATGGCTGACATAACTTATTAGAAAAATGTTTTTGATTAGGAGTTTTTTTGTTGTTTTTTTTTTGTTTTTTTTTTGTTTTTTTTTTGCTTCTATAACAAACAAAATAATATGTTGGTTGATTTTTTTTCCATTTCTTGACATTCGTGCACTCGACACAATTGTTTAAAAAAAAGTTTTTTACTATTTAGTTTTGCCTTTAAAATTGGGGCTATTAATAAATTAATGCAAGAAGGTGTGAATAAGGAAAGTTAAGAGTAAATGGACCAGGATTTGCCTGAGGGCAAGCCATTCTATGTATATTTGACAAAAATGCCTTATTTATCAGGATACGCAGATTTAGCTTTGTTGAGGAATAGTTAAGAAACTGTTGTAAGAAATGCAAACATTTTATTAGAGGTTAGTAGGGAAATAGGTTTTAGAAGTGTACGCTGAAAAGACTAAGTATATGATAACACAGAGAACGCAGATTGGGGAAGATAATTTAGAGATTACTTAGAACATATTATCCTTTGACTAGGTTAATGAGTTTAAATATCTAGGAACACTTTAAACTACCAAAAACGAACAATATTAGATTGGAAATTAGGACAAGAATACAGTTGATAAATGCATACTATTAATCACTAATCAGCCAATAAGCTGTTGACATCTCCCCTGCTTTCAAGGAATATAAAATAATAATTCTACCGGTTCTTCTTTTGGGTGTGAAACGTGGTCTCTAACCTCGCACGACGAAAACAAATCTAGATTGTTTTAAAACAAGGTGCTTGAGGAAGATATTTGGTCTAAAGAGGAATGAGGCTACTGGGGAGGAGAGGATATTACATAATGGTGAGTTACATACCCTATACTCATCATAGGACATTGTTAGGATAATAAAGTCTCATAGATTAGAGTAGGCAAGACATGCAGTGCAGATAGGAGAATCTAGAACTGTGTTCAGGGTATTGATTGGCAAACCCAATGGAAAGAGCCCATTGGGAAAACCTAGACACAGTTGGGAGGAAAACATTAGAATGGACCCTAAAGAGATAGTGTGTAATGAGGGGGACTGGATAGAACTAGCTCAAGATAGGGATAGGGTGTGATGAGGTGGACTGGATAGAACTAGCTCAAGATAGAGATAAGGTGTGATGAGGCGGACTGGATAGAACTAGCTCAAGATAGAGATAGTGTGTAATGAGGTGGACTGGATAGGGATAAGGTGTGATGAGGTGGACTGGATAGAACTAGCTCGAGATAAGAATATGTGGCGTACTTTAAGTGCAGCAATGAACTTTTGAGCGTCTTATGCCACATTGTAAGAAAGGCCTGGAAATAATTTTGCTTCTATATCATTATTATTATTATTATTTGGGAGTATTAAATGTGAACTTTCTGAACCGACTGATTATATCAGAATGTAATTTACAAACTAACTCCACTCTAAAACAAACATATCACCCAGTCCTCTAGCCGTTTATACATTGTGAAAGGGGAAGCCCCAATTCCACCAATGATGATTTTTTTTACCACTCTGGCAATTGAACTTGAGACCCTTAACTCAGTACGAACACAAGTTATCGACATAGCTAAGCTGTCGAACTTTAAATTAGTAAGTCAAACTAATGTCTGAAATTATTTTTTTTTACAAAATTGAACATCCTTCACATGTACCATCTCAGCATAATATTTTAGTTCTATTGCAACCTTTATTTTCATGGTGTGGAATTAATTATCTAATGGTATGACTATTTGCTTGGCATGTTTAGTTTTCAGTTTAGTAGAATGCCTCCATCTCTACCATTCTTCCTTTTTACTCTTGTTCATTCTTCTCTCACTCACACACGTGCTATTATCTGCTCCTATTTCTTGGTCTTTGTTGCGATCTTTTTCCTGCATACTTCATCTCCATCATTCTCCTTGTTATTCTTTCCATTCCAATACTCGTCACATGACTACACCATCTCAGTCTTGCTTCCTTTACTATCTCATGTACTCTAACATCCTCATTACATGACCATACCCTCTCAGTCTTGCTTCCTCTACTATCTCATGTACTCCAACATGCTCATTACATGCCCATACTATCTCAGTCTTGCTTCCTCTACTATCTCATGTACTCCAACATCCTCATTACATGACCATACCATCTCAGTCTTGCTTCCTCTACTATCTCATGTACTCCAACATCCCCATTACATGACCACACCATCTCAGTCTTGCTTCCTCTACTATCTCATGTAATTCCTGTACCTCCACTCTTGCCTGGACAACTTCATTCCTAATCCTGTTTCTCCTTGTTACATAATGTTTAGTTTTATTTTGTTAAAATAAAAATATCTATCAAACTCTATTAAAGGTATATTCAACATTTCTAAGTCAAAGTTGAAGGTCAACTTGGCTTTTCCTTGACTTCGACACCCACAATAACCTTTTCAGTTTGTGGAATCATTTTAGATGAAGGAAAAAACTTTGATATATTATGAAAAGATTTGAAATCTCCCATTAAATGTGATATATTTCAACATATCTTTTGTTAACAGCTAAAAAACATTATTTTAAAACTGACTAGTGATTAAATGACATCTACCCGCCTCAGTGGCCGCATGGTCTACGGCGTCACTCTCGCAGTAGACTGGTCTGCCGATGACGGTAAGATCGAGGTTCGAATCATCTTTGTTGGGTGTACTGAGCATGTTTTTTCCTAAATGGTTTTACACGCTTTGTTTGTTTATATGCAGGTACACTTCCTATAAATGTAACCTTCCTCATCCTTAAAATCATTAGTGCAATTAGTACATAATGCATATACCATGAACGAGAAATAAGACATGGTGGTAAAAAATATCACCTCTCTTAGATAAGATTAGATCAGTTCATTATGTTAGAATAAAAGAATAAGTGCACCTTGTTATAACTCCAAACCTTTCTCTTTACCAAGATGCACATTATAAATATTTTTTATTTATTTTTTAGCACCAGGTCTTACTACATGTTCATGTTATGTGCTTAATTATTAATTACACTAATGGTTTTAGGGATGAGGAAGGTTATATTTAAATGAAGTGTACCCGCATTTGTGTGGAGGGAGACTGGAACAACCATCGATATACCCAACCGATATTCAAACCTCGATTCCTCCCGTCATCGGCAATCTAGTCTATTGTGAAATAGATCATGCGGCCACTGAAGCGTGTCATTCTTAATTGAGCTAGCATACAGGACTCTTAATTCTAATCCATACCTAATTAGCCAAGATTTGTTTTAAAAGCTGTGGAATGTCTGTCTTATATCTAGTTTTGTTGACAGGTATTGAGTAGACCACATCCTGGAGGCCTGTAGATGGCAATATATAGAGAAAAATCAAGTTTCCTTTGCATGTCATCTAGTTTAAAATAACAAAACATTGTGAATGTTAACTAAATTCTCGAGAAAAGCTAACAACACTAACGATTGAAAAGTTCCTTTTTTTACATTTCGTGTTTTGTTTCCTTTTAACATTTCCTTTGATGTCTTATGTTTGTTTTTTTATATTGTATTTTTGTGTGGTGTTTGGGTTTCTTTTTAGTTGATTTGTGTGTTTTACCGCTCTGAGTATGAATGGATTGTAAATTTATCTTATGAATAAAAAAGTTATGTTTTAAAATAAATTTAATAGATGGTGTTTTTTTTTTTAGCACCACATCTGACCATACGCATGCATACTAATTATTATAATGTGTTAGGGATGAGGAAGGTTAAATTGAGAGTAAGTGCACTCACATTTGCGTGGAAAAACCATTTAGGGGAAACCACCCTCAGTACTCCCGATAAGGATTCGAACCATTATTTCTCCTTCATTAGCTGTCCCCTCTTTTGCAAGAATGATACCTTAAACATTTGATCACCTAAACTGATGTTAAATTAGTAAATTCCATTTCATTTCTTGAATATCGACTGCCTCTATGGTCTAGTGGTCAAGAGTTACTGACTACAGATCTACAGTTCCTGGGTTTGATCCTCGGCTCTTCTAGAGTTATTCTGTGAAGAATGTGATCTGGAACAAGGTCAAACTCAGCTGCGTGATGATAAATAAGGAGCTACTTGAATAGCTACTCTGGTCTAAAAAAACTGAGATAAATGGCCTAAGGTTTCGTTGTGCTGACCACATGACACCCTCAATCTGTGAATGTTAGCATTATCGTTGTTAACAGCTGTGTCTGCTCGGTTGGTATACCTCGCTTGTGGGCTCACGCTTTGGAGTGTTTTTTTATTGAATATTTCAATATTATGTGACCAACTACTATATAGTATATTAAATTATAATATTTATAATATAAGAAATGTACTTGGATGAGATTAATTGGTACAACTTCTTTGGTCTAATTGAACAATATAAATTAAGAAACATAACATGAAGATAATTTATTCAAAGAGAAACTTGTATCAATAAATTATGTCAATTAAAACAGGCATAATAATGGCTAGTTATTGCACTGTGTGAACATCGGGAATAACATCGTAATCCCAATCTGAATACCTGATGATGGTGTAGTCGCCGAAACATGTCTTCACCCAACCAAGAGTTGCAACAAATTTTATAAGGAGAGGAATTAAAACCACACAGATAAGGAACGTTACTTTAATTCAAACTTTTCCTAACGACAAAAAACTTTTTCCTTTTTGGTTATACTTCTTTCATAACAATCAATAACTTATATTGTATATAATATATATTTATTTATAACATCATAACTGAATAAGCATAACCTGGATAACACATCTGTTATTTCCAGTAAATCTCCAATTAATCGTGTCTCGATAGTTTACACAAGCATACTTTAGAAACCATTTGACTCGAATAACAAATTTTTAACATTAAATCCTTACACTCATTTGTTAATTTTGTGAAATTATGTTGCTTGTTATGTCTCAACTTTCATTTTAATATGTTTTATGTTGAATCCATACTGTTAATTGTTTTTTACGTGTGTAAGTTTCACATATAACCTAGCCAACTATTTTAACTTTCTATCAATCATCTTTTTACTGTCATTGGTTAAATACCTTAAATATCACAGAACATGTCTTCTTTTACAACATATTTTTAAGCTGTTTACTAGCATAATTAATCATTCAATTAATATCAGTTAATCCTTTATTCTGCTACTGCTTAGTAGTGTTTTGGACAGATTTACATTTTTACTTGTTTTATGCAAATTAACTGACTTAATTTCTTGATACAATAGTTTTTCTTTGAATAAATTATCTTCATGTTATGTTTCTTAATTTATATTGTTCAATTAGACCAAAGAAGTTGTACCAATTAATCTCATCCAAGTACATTCCTTATATTATAAATTTCATATTCCTCCTTACTACAATTAAAATGAATATAACTAAAATTATATTAAATTAGTCGTACGTGTGACCTGGTCTCACAAAAGAAAAAAAAAAGAAAGCTGCGACTTTATCTCCATAACATCGAGCTAAGTTATTTAAAAAGCTAACCCTAAGTCACTCACTTTTTGCGAACGAGGCACTATCATGTAGTATGGCCACCCATAGAAATAACAGGTTTACGTTCTAGTGAACCCTTTAGTGGCGTCCAGATCAAAAGTATAGTCATGACTTGATAAAGATATGTACACATAACATTGATAATGTGTCTCAAAAGTAACGGCTGCAGATCATATGACTTGACATATGAATACATGAAAGTAGATCTTGTCACCTTTTTTTTTAACTGTCGGATAGGTTTCTTCCTATGTAAATTGGACTGTAAAAGCTAGATCTTGTGGAGGAAGCATGTTCTAATAAAACATATTGACCTTTCCCGTGGTTGAGATCTTTGACTTTTGTACTTATTCAAACAATCTTTGAGAGGGCTATTTCAAATACCATCTCCGGCTTCACATAGTGGCAAAAATGGTTATTAAAGTAAGCGTTATTTGGATGTCATAAGTGTAGTCACATTCCTACTATCTCACTTACAATACGCATCTGCGAAACAACAATAATAAAAATAACATATTTTATAATCATTTAGATTAATCTGATGAATCCATTTCAGTCCATGATTGACACACCTAATATTAATAACAAAAAATGTTGTAGCTTGCAAGGTGTCCAACCAGATTTTAATGACAAACAAATCTATCTTGAAAACCACCATTTGACCATCATGTTTGATAAAAAAAAATTTTTTAAAAACAATATTGTGTATATTATTTTACTATAAGATACACAAATAACACATCTGCTTGGATACGAAATAATCCGGGCCGAGATTAAAAACTCTCGTCGCTTGCATCATTTGCTGATAATTTCCTGGAAAGTAATGCAAGGAAAATAGATTTCCATACAGAGCATTCAAATCCATGAGCTAAGATTTTGACCCAAAAAAAATATGGATTAAATATAGACGCTCTTATATTTGTTAGCTACGGTTACATCCACATCTAAATATCATATTCTTTAAATTAAAAAAATTACACCTGGACATGGGAATCTAACCCGTGACCTTTAGCTTAGTATACCAATTCTCTAACCACAGGGCTATCCAGGAGTTGCGCCCATGTCCACGGTCATTATTTTAAGGCAGAATCCATCACAGATTCTGCCTTAAAATATGAGTGAAGAATAACCCTGGGCACGGGACGATTCCTTGATAGCTCAGTGGTAGAGCATTGGTATACTAAGCCATCCAGGTGTCATTTTTACATTTAAAGAATATGAAAAGAAATGAAAAATCACCAACTAAGGAATTATTGAATTTGAGAATTAATTTCAAGACACATAAAAAGTATTCAATACGATTATGTTTATCTTATAAATACAAGCGGTAAGTAACTTTTCATGATAGAAGAGCATAATTCTATTTTTAATTATTAAAGTACTGCAAGTATTTTGTTGTTAGTAATGATTTAATTGGAAACACCTCTAAAATACTTAAAATAACACAATAATTGTCACATATATAAACTATATTTATAAACAGTTGTAACCAAGAGTGAAGAAATCTCATTCTTCTAGAAGAGAAAAGAGTGGGGCGAGTGTATTTCATCAAGAACAATCTTACAGTTAGTACTAATAATAGAAAAATATTTTTACTCCTTTTCTCAAACATACAATTTCGTTTAGTTTCCTGTAACTCCACCTTATTTATGTTCTTGGTTTTAACCAAGTATTTGTTGTTGTTTTTCCATTGTCTCATACCACCCAGTTGTTTGTAACCAATGTAACCATAAATAACCCATGTGACCAAGTAATATCTATCCATAGCTATGAACCTCTCCTAGAGCTAAGATTAACTTGACTTATTGATAAAGTTTTCATGGTTGAAGTAGATGTAGATGTAGTGTTAGCAACTGTAGTTTTAAGACTAAAAAGTTTGTAAACATACGTACGGATTTCTGTACTCATAACAAACATGATAGTGGAGTTAATGCAGAAGTTGAATACTCCAAGAGTATAGAACATGATATAAAGTGCCTCTCCTTGCCAGAATTGCTGCCAGGGTGTCCATTCTGTCATAGTCATAACTTTTACCATGAGAATGTTAAACGGAAAATGACACACAAAAAATACAGCAGTAATCACAAGGAAGATCCTAGCAGTTTTTTCTCTAGATTTTATTTCGTCATTCTTACTCATAGATGCTGACTGGACTATTTTTTGTGTAATTTTAAAGAACGTCATTATGTAAAATATAGCGATTAGCGAAAACGGCACAACGAAGACAAAAACCACTTGTAACACAAGAAGTGAGAACCAGTATGATGTCGATGAGTTGTCCAAATAAATACAACCGGCTGCCTCTTGAACATAAGATGTGAAGTAGGAAGGACTAGATAATGAGATTGCACAAATCCACACTGCAAGATTCACCCCGACAACCCGCCTTTTGGTGCTATCCACGTCCGCCGTGTGGCTCTGAAAACAATTGGCTATCATGTGATATCTTTCAATGCTGAGTGCAGTCGACATATATGAAATAACAATGAGATAAAATAAGGAATTGGCATTGTATATCTTGCATCCCAAATCACCGAGCTGCCATTCTTCTGTAAGTAAGTCGATCAAGTGTATTGGCTGCACAATTAATAGCATAAGGGTGTCGGCTAGAATCGTACTAAATATGTATAAGTTTAGTGGTTTCCATAACGATCGTTGCTGGCAATAAACGAGAAGAAGAGAGGAGTTTAAAACCAATCCAAACGCTATGATTAAAACAGTTATTAGTGCACTTATGCTCTTATACACTGATAAACCTTGCTTCAACTCGTTGTAACATTCACCATAAAATAATGGCTGTAATCCAGCTTCCAGAAAGTTTTGCACACATCTTGGGTCGTATATTATATTTTCATCTGTGTAGTTGAAATATGAGCAGCTGTCATTGGTCAACTTGAAGAACAGCGGAGCCGTGAAGTCATCTTGTGTAGTGTTGCATGTGATACTAGCTTTATCTTCTCGGAGATAACTCGCAATGAAATCATTAAAGTTGTTAAATATCCTATTCACAAACTCATAAGTGCAACAAGGTAATAATCCTGATTCATTAATTGGTCGATCACCAATCCATAACTTTGCTTCTGCACATTCGATAAATTGCCGGTCCATTTTAAATGGATAACACACTGTGTCACTTTCGTTTTCTTTCATTTTAATTTGTTCTAGAATTTAGCAACATTGGTTTAAAAAAAAGCTATAAGCTACACTATGATAGAACTGTTAGCGGAACAACTAGCTAGCTGTTTCTTAGAAGCTAAACTGAACATTTTTATATTCATGCTAATTATTTATAGTTTAAAACAGGTTTTTCCTAGATTCAACCAATTGAAGGATTATATCCTGCAGACTCATCTACACAAGTCACTTTTTATTTTGTTACTAAACTCAATTTTTACTACTCAATATCAAACGAAATACCATAGCATTAATAAGATGTTAAAATACGAGTTTCTGTAATTAAAAAGATGTAATAACAATATAAAAAGTGTGTGTGAACTTGTACAATTTTCTATCTTTCACATTCCATCTTTTTCGGCATTGAAAAAAATAATTGCGACCCAGGTTGCTAAAAAAAACATTCCAGGTAATTTTTTTCAAGCAATGTACACCTATAGAAATGAAATATTAGAGGCAGCATACTGATAATACAGTGAGAATTCTGTGTTTTCTGAAAAATATTAGTTTTGTTTTTTATAAATGCAGCCACAGTTCATTAGACAACCTTTGAAACATTGTTTCGCTTGCTGTATACCATACAACAAGTTTACACAGAAAACTAAAATATAAACTGTGTCCAAGTTTGTTTGCCTCTGGGTGTACCTATTGTTTGCTGCCGACCAAGGACAGGATTTGTAAAGCGGTTAGCATTGACCTTTAGTAAGCACCAGGTTATTACATCGTGTTTTATTCATGTGTTTGTATGAAGAGGATGTATCCTGAATGTTGGTTGTTTCTTTTAACTAGTGGTTCTAGGTTTGATTTCAATTTATAGGTGTCAATTATTTCAATGAAATTAGGTAGTATTGATTTTCATTTATTAACCAAATGACTTGTAAAAGCCAAGGAATTATATGTTTTTAAAAATTTGAAATATTGTTTTTAAATTAATTGTCCTCGAATAAAAATTTTATCTTTTTATATTTCTCTTATGCATTATTTTGGCCAACATCCGACAGTTCCTCTGTTGGTATAGCTCGCTTTCAAATTCATGCCTTGAAAGGGTTTTTTGTTTTTTCTGGCGGGCCAACGTCATTAATTTTCTTGTTCAACTCTTTGCGCACACTATTCAGTAATAACTTTTTTAAATATTTATTGACTGTCCCTATTTGTCACTTTAACATTTTATGTTCTCACACTTCTTATGGATGTAGTATTAGAGCTAATATTGAACATTTTGTCAACAAATGTATGAACTTCTATACTCATTACAAGAATAACGGTAGAGTTACTGCAGAATGGCTGCCAAGGTGTTCATTTTGTAATAGTCAGAGTTTTTAGAAAGAAAATAAATAATATATATTTTATATGGAAAATGGCAGCAATTACAAGAACAAATTTTGGTAGTTTTCTTTTTCTTTCTATTTATCATTTCATTGTTCATGTTTATATAATCTAAAATATTTAGTGATTTAAAAAAAAAGTAATGACATACAATATAACAATTTGTTAAAACGACACAATGAAGACAAGAACCACTTGAGACACTATAGAAGGAAGGACCAGTACGATGATGAGTTGTCCAAATAAATACAACCAGCGGCTTCTTAACACAAGATGTGAAGTAGGAAGGAATAGATAATGAGATTGCACAAATCCACACTGCAAGATTCATCCAATCCCTCCCCCCTCTACCCTCGCCGTGTAGTCTCACGTGCTACTCTCGCAGTAGATTAGACGGCCGATGACAGTAAGATCGAGGTTCTAATCTCGGTCAGGTGTACGGAGGGTCGTTTTTCCACTCTCCTTCCACACAAGTACGGGTACACTTCCTATGAATGTAACCTTACTAATCCCTAAAAACCATTATCGTAGTTTGTACATAAGCGTATAACCCAAACCGGTAGTAAGATGCGGTGCTAAAAAAAAATCACCCCAAAAACATGCCTTTTGGTTCCTGCATCAGTGGTCTCGTAGTCTAAGTCATCAGTCTCGCACTAGTTGCGTTGATTTGTAGACCAGGGTTTGATCACAGTCAGATGTCATGTAGTTTTCCTTTAAGTGGTTTCCTGCTCTCCCTTTGTGTGAATGCGGATACACGCCTTCTAAATTCAACCTTCCTCACCTCCTCTTCATTATAATAAATATGTGGATAATACAAACAGTTTGAAGACAGGTTACATAAAATGGTGCTTTCGATGCCACATGTTGACAGAATCAGTTAATTGATTGAAAACATAAATGGTCATAATTCAAGAATACGCATCTCCTCTGGTTTTATTAATGTACATACCACAAAAACATCATCAAAGTGACACTTTTCATAGGTTTTTTTTTATGAAATCTATAAATATACCAAAGAACAAATATTTACAATTACCAATCTTTTTCTTATTTATTTGTTTTGCTATGTAAAATATTGTTGGGGTAGCCAAATCATTTGTCCTGAAGGTTTTTTAAAATCTAATGCTGATCGCACTAGGGAAGAATATATCCAGGGGAAACTAGTTTATATGGCCCTTACTTATCCGGATGTCCGGGCTGAAATCTCACATTAATCAACTGGTACAACAAAAACTTATTATTTGATGAGTGAATAGTGTTTATAGCACTATTCAAAGGTTTTGTAATTTGTCATTGTGGGAAAAAATGGTGAGTTGAAAAATAGCAGTATTTCACTTGCTTCATATTATCCAACAACTTGAAATAAAACAATAGACTGTGACAGTTCTAGATTGTTTGCTTCTGAGTGTACATATTGGTGTCTTAAGATCGGAGGCACCAAACTTGGTGTGGTTGGCATTGATGTATAGCAAGTAGCATTAAGCATGATGTGTTTGGCATTGATGTATAGCATGATGTGTTTGTTTATTTGCGAGCATCTTGTAATATATTGTGCAATTCACATGTTTATAGTGTAGAGAAACTTTTCTTAGATCATTGGTTCATAATATTACTATCCGTGGTTCTTGATTCAATTCTCGTGTCAAGCTGCCAATTTAATTTTCGTTATTTTTTCCCTTTTTCAATTCCTAACTGAACAATAGCTGATGGCCGAGAAATTGGGGATTTTAGTCAACAACAACAATAATAATAATAATAATAATAATAATAATTTACTTAATTTCTTTATGCCTTATGGCATTAGGAATATGTAAGTTCATTGATGCACTCACAAAAATACACCACCTATCCCTATCTTGAGATAATTCTACCCAGTCTGACTCATTACACCCTATCCCTATCTTCAGATAATTCTACCCAGTCTGACTCATTACACCCTATCCCTATCTTGAGATAATTCTACCCAGTCTGACTCATTACACCCTATCCCTATCTTGAGCTAGTTCTATCCATTCCATCTCATTACACTCTATCCCTATCTTGAGCTAGTTATAACCAGTCCACCTCATTACACCCAATCTCTATCTTGAGCTAGTTTTATCCATTTCATCTCATTATACCATAACCCTCTATTGAGATAGTTCTATCCAGTCCACCTCATTACAATCTATCCCTATCTTGAGCTAGTTCTATCCAGTCCATCTCACTACACCCAATCCTTATCTCTAGCTAGCTCTATCCAGTCCAACTCACTACACCCAATCCTTATCTCTAGCTAGCTCTATCCAGTCCAACTCATTTCACCCTATCCCTATCTTGAGCTAGTTTTATCCAGTCCACCTCATTACACCCAATCTCTATCTTGAGCTAGTTCTATCCAGTCCACCTCATTACACCCTATCCCTATATTGAGCTAGTTCTATCCAGTCCACCTCATTACACCCTATCCCTATATTGACCTAGTTCTATCCAGTCTACCTCATTACATCCTATCCATATATTGAGCTAAAAGCTTAAAAATGTTGTTATAAAACTTGTACATTTAAGGCCATTTTTTGAGTGACAAACAGCTTACTTCCCACATTAACGTTATATACAACTTATAACAACTAATATAAGGATATGCTATGAGAAGGCTGGATGTTAAGGGAAAGTAAATTTCCCTTGAGAAGATGATGTAAATCAGTCTCTAGATTCAGATTTGAAGGAACACAGTTTTATTAATACCCGACACAATTGATTGGACATAGGACAGAAACACATTGTTTTAACATACATCACTAGTGCCAAGAGTCATAAGTTTCTGAATACACAAATAACAAATTATTACCTGCTTTGGTGGACGCATGGTCCAAAGCGTCGCTCTCATGGTAGCTTAGACTTCCAATAATGAGATCGGGGTTTAAATCTCGGTCACTTATACTAGTTTTTTTTTTCTTTCCCAAAATGGTTTTCCACGCTCCCTCCATGTAAATGGGCGTACACTTACTCTAAGATTCAATCTTTCTCATTTATAACTCTCTAGCGTGATTAGTACTTATGCATACAATCCGAACAGGTAGTAAGATGTGCTTAAAAAATAAAAAAAAATATTATAGACGCTTTTCCCTGTCCTCGCCCCCTTGGGAAGGCTCTCGAGGCTTCGTGGTTGGCTCCCAAACCCTCAGGCTATGCAGACTGTATATTTGTTTCGCCAGAGTAAATTAGATGTTTAAAGAACAGATCAATGACAGAGCTCCCCCTTCCCTTCTTCTCTCGTGGCACGTGTTCTCGATAAACTATCGTAACGTTGCCGCGGAAAACTGTAACACCAAACTCAAATGGGTGCGCATCTGATTCATCAACAATAAGGTCCATATTCGAGACCAGTCTGGTTACCACTAATGAATACATGTCCTATTTTTTATTTCTTCTTTCATTTTTTTTTAATGTGTCCCTTTAAGTAAAATCTTGGGGTTTTTAAAACGTTAAGACTAAGGGAAACAAACCTTTGGGAGGATCAGTAAGATGCATTCATTAGTTGATATAGCATCCTTGATTTTTACCCTGAAGGCGCGGGGTTATTTCCCCGGACAGTGATGACAGAAAGGATATATATACTGTATTTCTCATCTTCTCTTCTAGAGAGTGCTTATGGTTTTTCTTAAGTTCACCTTCCCCATCCTGTTCCTTTAGACCGTATTATCTAAGTACCGTACCTCCCAGTAGGTAGAGCTAAGGTCACTTTAGTAAAACATACAAGTAAAAAGAACTCTATTTTTTAAAATTGAAAATTAAGCTAATACAATCAAATTTTCATAGAAAACAAACGTTTTTTTTTGTGATCAACAAAGATAATATTTTATTATATTATTAATATTGATTAAAGGTATTGATAATATCTATCAAAAGTGACAGCTCTAGGTAATATGACTTGACATATGACTACATGAAAGTAGATTTAGGAACTTTCCTAGCTCTCTAATAAGGTTCTTCCTATTGAAATTGGACTGTACATGATGATGTGTTAAGCAATGTATTGTTTACCAATATAAAGATATATTTGAAAGTAAATAAAGTTTGTAAATATATTTCCATCTATGTATTAGGCTATTATTATTAAAAAACAACATCTGTAGAGTAATTTATGTATTTGATCATCACTCAATAATACAATACACTATAAAACTAAACATTAAAAATCAAGGGGCATTATAAAGTAGTTATTGAGCTTTGTATTGATTTATTTATTTACCAAGGATAACAAAATTGAGTCGTAAGGACACAAATATTTCGCTAACTATAATATCTACCAAGTAGCACGTGGAATATTTTATAACATACGAGCACATGCCTTGGTGAGCAAACAGTCTAAGGTGTTAGAACCACATTGTACTTGGCTGTCGTTGACAGGAATATTAGAGATTGAATCTTGGCTGGGGGGGGAAGGAGGGATAGTAGTAGATTTCCTACAATCTACTCTCCTCAGATTCCCCAAATTCTCCAAACTTTATTAATAATAATATTCTTTAGATTGAAAAATGACGCCTGTACACGGGAATCGAACCCTGAACCTTTGATATTTAGATGCAGCCACAGCCGTAATTAACAAATATATCATAGCTATTTAATCCCTTATAATAATAATAGTTGTGCATTAATAAAAATTCACATTTCCTCCTTTCATCCTATAAAACAAATCAGGTTTAATAACCACACAAAATTGCTGCCTATACTTTAATTTAAAGTCACAAAATAAACTTATTTTAATAATCAATGAATCTTCACTTTGTGTCTTTGAATCAAATAAAAAATACAAGTGTATAAAAATAGTGGCAAGGTCATTGCTAAGGCTTTGGATGAACAGACTTTTCAAGGGTGGCTGCGATGTCGTCTTCGTCTTGACGAGAGTCTATAATTGGCCCAGGACCATGTGTTGTTGTCTGGAGCTAATGTGACTCCACGCAACTGACAGTCTATTTTGGTTTCAGGACAAAAACCTCCAGCGAACTCGCCTTGGGTTGAAAATGTATAGAAAGCTACAGTGTAATTTGTCACAAGAAGGGAATTTTAGAAAATACAAATTTTTTTATTCTCAACGCTGACAACATTTTACTATATTATGGTTATTTTATAAGTATTTATATCAAAAGCCACAGCTGCATGACTTGATGTATGAATACATGAAAGTAGATCTAGAAACTTTTCTCTAGCTGATTTTTACAAACAAACCCGCCTCGGTGGTGTAGTTAGCTAACACGCTAGTTTCATGTTCAGCTAGACTGCCGATGACGGGGAGATCGAGGTTTGAATCTCGGTCGGGTGAACTGGGGGTGGTTATTCCTAAATGGTTTTACACTCTCCCACCACACAAATGTGGGTTCACTCCCTCTAAATTCAACCTTCCCGATTCCTAACCCATTACCTTAATTAGTACTTAGGCGAATAACCCGAACAAGTAGTAAGACGCGATGTTATAATTTAAAAAAATTCTACAAACAAAACTATATTCTGTCTTATAAAAAAAAAAGCACAACATAATAAAAATATATAACTTTATGTGTAAACAAAAAGCAACAAGTTTTGGGGGACTTTTTTTTTTCACAAAATATGTTTTTATGATGTTTATTTTTTTTAGTTAACTGTAGGAACCACAATAAAATATAAAAATATAAGTTCCTAATTTTTTTTTTATCTTCCTAATAAAATATAATTTTATTTAATAATTTGACGGTTTAAGCTGCCCGTGTCCATTCCAACACAGATTCGTGGTAATCTTTAATTATATGTATTTATGAAAACCTTTGATTGGGCATTCACCGCTTTATATCTCAACACAGCCCTCTCACTTCCTCCCACTCCCCTTCCATCACCCCCCCCCCTCCCCCACTCCACATAACTGGCTTGGTTCCAGAACTTTGTGAACTGTTTATTTTCAGTGCGGGACACCACTTCTCAGAATAGACCAGCTCACAAATCAGGGGCTGCTCGCCGGTCAAACTTACTGGCACGCTGCTCACTTTGTTCGCAGAATGACGTTCTAACATTAGTCACAATATTTGCGCTTTTAAATACTCAACAGCATTATGAATTTCACACACTTAATTCTTATTTCGTTGAACCCTCAGTGTTGGTAGGCTTTGTCATAAAAGTACCTTGGTGTCACCTCAATTATTAAAAAAAAAAAATTGCGCATCAGGTTGTACACATATGTACTAATAACGCTAATGAGTGTAGCATGGGAAAGGTTGAATTGTAGAGAAAGTGTAGCCACATTTTCATGCAGGGATAGTGGAAAACCATTTAGGGAAAACCACCCACATTACACCCGACCAGGATTCTAACCCCGATCTCCTTGTCATCGCCAGTGTAGTCTAACACAAGAGTTACACTTTAGATCATATGGCCACCGAAGCATGTCACTTCATATTTCTAATGTTTGTTAAACTTTGTTTCAATCTACTTAAATATTGTAATCAATCATAGCTATAATGGTTTTAAAAATAATTATACATTGTCGTGAGTGGTTTTTCATAATTATTTTAACTCTAAAAATGTGTTTTATTAAATTAAAAAACTAAGTACCATAACCTAAGGCCTACCATTTAGTTTAAAGTAAAAAAAGAACATGTAATTTTTATAATCGCTTTATTGATGTATTAAACTTATTTTTATTATTTATAAATTTTTGTGTTCCTAGTGAAATTTTAAACTAAATTTACAGTTTTGAAGCCGTCAATATTTTGAATATTCTTTTTATATATTCTTTATTAAAAACAGAAATTATTACATAAGTGCACAGTTGTAGAGTTTTTCTGATGTAAATGTATTTACACTCCTAATAAATTTAAATTATAGTTTAGAACTTTATTTAATTTGATCATTATATTATTATGAATCATCAACCAAAAAAAAAATACAAAATATGAATCTCAAGTTCTCACGATATGGAGTCAAATTTAATTTTGTTTTGTCATAAATTGCAAGGAAAGTTGGAAGGGGTTTAGGAGCAGGAAGGAAGTAAATGGCAGCCCATGTGACAAAGTGCTAGGAAGTGTTCTATATTGGTCTGAATGTCGCGACGCAGAGCACTAGTGACGTCGTCACACTTTGTGTTTCGGAGCCAGTGAGACGCAACCGTGTTAAACAGAGGTAGATTTAGTTTGTTGAGTGAGCCGACAGAGTGAAGACTTCTGGACGGCTAGAAAGACGGCGCAAGAGCTGTCTTTATTACATTGTAAGTAGTCTAATTATTAGGTCATGTTTAACATTATCAAATATATATGTGTAATAATACTAAATAAAATAACATATAGGCCTACTAAATTATTACTATGATTAAGATTTGTTCCAAAAAAAAATTCATAGTCCATAAGTAGAATAAATAGTTTAAGTTCATATTGTTATCTTATGCTTAAACATATGCCTGTTTATAATTAATATTATTGGTGAAAATTTCATATTTATGATAAAATTGAATGTCTTTTGAGTTTAATTATAAATAAGTATCTATATATACAAATTTATGTTGTTTCTGTATTTACCTGTCTGTCGTAGACTTGGCGCTATATTTGTACTAAATTAAAAAAATTAAAGTATTCCAAAATTATTTGATAGCTTCGATTTAGGAATGAGGAGTTTGCAGATGTTAATACTGCAAAAACACTACTTCACTAAGATCACGCTATTATTTGCTGTCCAACACCTTAGCAAAGTCGGTAGCGTGTTTTTCTATTAAGCTAAGGGTCCCGGGTTCGATTCTCGGCATGGCCGAAAAATGTATCATTGATGAAATGTGGGTGTACCCTTTCACAGCAATGGCCGAGGGTTGGGTGTTGTGTCTGTTCTAGATTTAAGTTAGTTTGTAAGTCGTGTGCTGATATAATCCATTGGTTCAGAAAGTGCACATTAAATACCTCAAATAAATGAAAGAAAATTTTTAAAAAAATGCTGCTATACAGTGAGCTCTTGGCTGCAGCATTACATAAGTGTACATTGTTTTTTTTAATCAGAGCTTACTCACAGTTCTTGGCATAGGTCTAAGGTGTGATGCTGAATGTATTCCTAGGAACCGTGAAATTCTTATTTGGAGCCTAGTGGACTCATCTTGTTCAAATTTTAATTTTTTTTTTTAATTATCTTTAAACAAGAGAAATTTGACAATTATGGAAAAAGGTACAGTTAATATTGTTCTAAGAGAATGAGTCTTACTCCACATGTTTTTTTTGACTGTTTCAGGTATAAAATAAAACACATGCGATACGACATTAAGATTAGTAACGTGGGAGTTAGTGACGTAAAGACGTGATGGGTTCCTCGGCGAGCGTGGAGCAAGAAGAGCAGGATTCCTTTTGGCAATACAACAATCAACACAACATTCAAAATGTATGTTTAAACCAAGCAAGCAAACAACCTTAATTTTTGTTGGGGGGGGGGGCTTTAAATTTCTTCAAACCCAATAATCTTTACTTACAGGTTGGTTAGAAATTTTAAAACACTATTTCAGCAATGTATCTCTATAAGTGCGAGACTGGTGGGATTTTATTCTAAACCATTATTAGGAAGCCATAAAAATAATATTTCAAATAATAAATCTACAGCTATAAGTTTTAATTACTTTCATCGTTTTTATAATAAATTATTAGTAGGCCTACTTAATTTTTTGGATGAATATTTTCTAACACAATACTGTCTGTTCAAATACACTTGACCATCAAAATATTTACATTACTCTAAATATACTTTCAAAGTAAAATTACATGTTGAGCTTATTGCCTAGTTATTTTAATGAAATGTTATTAGAAAATATTTTTTAATATAACCATAAAAATAAAAACCTTTTTAATCATTCTCATAGATTTTCCCTAATAATGAAGAAAATACACATTACATTCTAACACATAGCAAATTAAAATAGTATATATGACTATGACAGGAAGATCAGGGTTTGAATCCTGGTTGGGTGTGCTGGAAGTGGTTTTTTTCCAAAATGGTTTTACACTCTCTCTCTCTCTCTCTCTTTCTCTCCACACAAATATGCGTACACTTCCTCTAAATGTAGCCTTCCTTAACTCATTAACATAATTAGTAAATATGCATACAACCTGAACAGGTAGTAAGACGAGGTTATAAAAAAAAAAATTTAATGTTTTTATTTGTCTATGACAAACTTTATTGTAAAAGTAAAATAAAAAATTATTATTATATTTGCCTATTATACAGTCTAAGTATAATTATTTTAAAAAGTTAGTTTACTAATAATAATAATAATAATAATAATAATAATAATAATAATAATAATAATAATATGATGATGATGATGATGATGATGATGATGATGATGATGATGATGATGATGATGATGATGATGATGATGATTGTATTATCATCATCATTACTATCATCATTATTTAATGATTCAGAAAGTATTCCATAGTTAAAACGGAATATAACATGATTGGAAGTTGATAGGCCTAATTTAAATTAATAATAGGTACCAGTAGTTAAAAACAAATATAGCTGCTAGAACTAGACAAATTACCTTATTCATACCACACATCTAAAAATATTTTAATGTATTTTAGTACTTCTTGAAACATTGTATGATTAAGTCTTATCTACCTAAAAAACTTGATGATTAATAAATGTGAGATGTTTTTGAACTTCTAAGTTTTTTTTGTTTTTTTTTACTTAGCTATTGTGTATGGAATTAATAATGTCATATATTTCAAATTAAACTGTAGAATTATGTTTACTCTAATGTTGTTGACTAGGACTTGGAGAAATAAGGCTTTTTTTTCCTGCAGGGGATATTATTTTTTATTTAAATCATTAACATACACAGATTTATTAAGCTATCATTGGTATATTTATTTTAGTAAGTTTAATAGATTTGAGGTAAACTCCATCTATTAAAATAAGTATTTAAAAAATATATATAAAAAAAAATTATGTATAATGATAGCGATAACCCGCTTCGGGGGCCGCATGGCTTAACACGCTACTTTCACAGTATACTAGACTGCTGAAGATGGTGTTATCAGGGTTCAATTCCGGCCGGCTGCACTGAGGTTTTTTTTTCTTAAATGGTTTTCCACTCTCCATCCACACAAATGTGGGTGCACTTCCTCTAAATTAAACCTTCCCAACCGCTAACACATTAGTACATAGGCATATAATCTAAACCGGTAGTAAGACTCGGTGCTAAAAAATATATATTTAACAATATGATGATAACTGATTTAACTGTAACAATTGTGTTTATCAAAAAATTAACTGTAACAATGGTGTTTATCAAAAATAATAAACATCACTGTTGACTTTTACTCGGTCAGTAAGTTGTTGACATCTCACATGGTTATAAAGAACATAAAACTCAGAATCTACAAAACTATAAATTAACCCTTTATTCTCTGTGGGTGTGAAACGTGGTCTCTTACCGTACATTGGGGGAAAAAAGTAGGTCGTTTGAAAACCAGGTGCTTAGGAAGATATTTTGAAAGTGGAGGAGATTACATAGTGATGAGATACATATCCTCTACTTATCACAAGACATTGTTAGAGTAATCAAGTCTCATAGATTAAGGTGGGTAGGACATGCAGCGCAAATGGGATAATCTAGAACCTTGTTCATACTACTGAATGGCAAACCTATTGAAAAGACCGAGTTGCAGATGAGAGGATAACATTATAATGCACCGAAAATAGATAGGGTGAAATGAGGTGGACTGGATAGAACTATTTCAAGATAGGGATATGGTTTAATGAGTGTGTACTGGATAGAACTATTTCAAGATAGGGATAGGGTGTAATGAGGTGGACTGGATAGAACTATTTCAAGATAGGGATATGGTTTAATGAGGTGGACTGAGTAGAACTAGCTCTAGATAGAGACAAGTGGCATAGTTTGTAAGTGTAGCAATGAACTTTCCAATTACTAATATACTACATACATATATATACTACATAGAGTAAATAAGTTGACCATTAGATTATAGTGACAATTACTTTTATAATAAATATTTTAGATTTTTCCAACAATAACAAATAATTGTAAGAAATAATCAGTGATCCTTAGATGAAAGGCAAACAATTTCTTGTTTTGTTCAGTTGCTATTGAAACATTGTTATACTATTAATAACACTTTAGAGTTTTGAAATTAGATTATGAAATCTATTAACCTGTAAATGTTATTTATCTTAAGGTGCAATAGAATCTGTCAGCTAACAGACTATATTTTACTAACCAATGTCTCACCATCAATCCGACATCTTAGCTCAGTCGTTAGCGTGTCTGCCTACTGAGCGAAGGGTCCCGGGTTCAGTTCCTGGCAAGGTCGAAAATTATCATTGGTGAAATGATAAATTGACAGCTGGGGACTGGATGTTGTGCCTGTACTAGTCTTAAGTTAAATTATAAGACATATGAAGCTATGACAGGCCTAGCAAGCCGAAAGTGGAAAATACATGGCTTGAATAAAAAAACTGAACCAGACCACACGCTGGAAACATTAATGGATGTAAAGTATGTATTTCACTATCATTATCTTTGACAAAGTACAATTTGTTAGTTCTGTTTACTTTTAATTTTATATATACAGCCATAAATTATAAATCTTATCTGGTTGGTCTTGTGCCTTTAGCCCAGCATTAACATTAATTGTGTATAATATTTTATGGGAATATTAAATTACCTGCCTTGGTGGCTTAGTTGGCTAACGCGCTAGTCGTGTTGAGCCCGACTGCCGAGGACGGGGAGATCGAGGTTCGAATCTTGGTCGGGTGAACTGAGGGTGGTTTATCCTAAATGGTTTTACACTCTCCCTCCACGCAAATGCGGGTTCACTTCCTCTATTCAACCTTCCCAATTCCTAATCCATTAGCGTAATTAGTACTTAAGCGTATAACCCGAACGGGTAGTAAGACGCGGTGCTAAATAATAATAATAATAATAATAATAATAATAATAATAATAATATTAAATTAGTCAGACAACTGTATCCCACTATTTGAAAATTCACACCATTAGTCATATGTTCTGTGATGTAACACTCACAATAGACTGGATAGCCGGTGATGTAAGAGGCCGAGGTTCGAATCTCGGTCAGGTACACTTGTGGACAAGGAAGGTTTTTTTACATATTTATCAGTTTTTATTGGTATTTTCATTTGAATACATTTATTAAATTCTAGATCAAACAGGTTTATTAAAATAATTTTAATCTTTTATAATGAATATGTTAGTGATGCGTTATCATTGTAGTTTTCTCTTCTCTCTTGACTTAAATGTAGACATATTTCCTCTAGAGCTACCTTCCTTATTCATAGCCCTTAAACTAAGCTGTTAATAGCTCTGGTTTTAAAAAATTGCGATAAAAATCTCTTTTTAAAAAACTGCTACTATGTACAACTAAACATAACTTTAATTTTGTTACAGGTGTTGGACCAAGAAATGCAAAAGGAGAGTAACCTATCCAAAGGATTAAACTCTCCCGAGGACTCATCGATAGTGCCAGGACAAGAGTCTACTGGGACAGACACGGGGGAACATGCCCCAACAAGAACCAACTCCTGGCGGAAAAGAGAGCAAGATTTGATCAGGACTATTCAGCACTTGGCCGAGGAAAATATGAAGCTGACCGTAAGCAAGAGGGAACTGGAAACGCATCTTTCAGACCTGGAGTCGGTCCGTCAGGATGAGTTGGAGATTGTGCGTAGTCTTAAAACCGAGACGGAGAGGAACAAACAAGAAATACAGGAGCTTACATTGCAGGTTCTGTCCGAGCAGGCAAATAAACAGGAGACAATCAAACAGACACAACAGGCTCGGTCTGAACTGTGTGAAGACCGAGACAAGCTCTTTCAACAATTGGAGAATTTGACAACAGAGAGAGAAAATCATTTTAAGGAGATGGAAAAGTTGAAAGAAGAACTTTACATGAAAAACGAAACTTTAGTAAAAAGTACTTTAAATTTGAAACAAGAAAAGGAACTTGGAAAATATTTATCAATAGAAGCGGAAAAGCTGAAAGATGAAACAAGGAAATTAAAAGCAGCAATTTTGAAGTTGGAAGAAAAACCACAAGAATTAAAGTTTGAAACTGATGGAACCCAGCAGGCCGGCTCTTCTCAAGTTACCAATTCAAGTTGCCAGTCGACAGAAAGAGACGTAAGGGTAGCAGAAGAAATAGAAAGATTCAAGGAAGAGATGAGTATCAAGAGAGAAGCAAGACAACGAGCAATATCTGCCGTTTCATCCGAGATGGAGCGCTTGAGGAGTGAATTGAATTCAGAGCGTGAGGCAAGGCAGCATGTGGTCGAAGAATACGAGAAACTTAGAAAACAGTTAGATCTAAGAACTAATGGGGATCATAACGATCAAGACTTGCACGATGAAAGAGAAAGGAATAGACAGCTAGTTTCTAGAAATGAAAGTTTGCGATGCGAGATAAAGGACTTTGAAGAAACTTTAACTTCAAAGAACAATGAAATAGATGAACTTAAGAAACAGATGGAAGTGAAACGAGAACAGTGCCACAAACAAATACTAGCACTCAAAGACGTCGTGTCTGTTAGTAAACAAATGTTAGCCATACGTGAAGGACAAGTGAATCAATTAGAAGGGAAGCTGCAAGACATTGAAACATCATATTTACATAAGAGTGAGGCACCACACGATGATGAACGTGTCAACACTGCAAGGAACGAAGTAATAACAAACCTAAAGCTTGAATATCAGACACAGATTGAAAACATGAAGACTCTGAAGTCACTATACGAGGAGAGAATGACGATTGTAAACGAGGAAAAAGAGAAACTAGACCAAGAACGAAAAGAGATGTCTGAGCGTCTTGAGGCCGAGTTGGATAAACGCGAAGAACTTGAATCAGCCATGGAGGAACTTAAATCTGATTTTGCCGGACGTGCCGATCTGATATCAAGTTTGCAGACTCAGTTAGATATGGCAAAGGATGAAACTGAAGCTGTCTCTAAAGAACTCACACTGATTAATAGTTTATTCACACAGATGTTAGTCAGTAGTAGCACAGCTGACATAGATCTGGATAAACTAACGCGATTGTTACAAGAAAACCACAATTTGATATCAGAGATGACCATGAAAGAAGAAGGGAAGGAAACAGCTGCGTGTTTACCCAAATTACTATTAGACTTAATCGTTGAAGTTGATAACAACTCAAACGCTATCAATTCTTTACCTAGTGAGGACTTGGATAAGGCCACAGATGTCGAAGAAACCACCACTGAAGAGCAAAAGGAAAATAAACAACGTCCATGCTCCTCCTGTGAAGAAAATGGTAAAGGGGAGGATTGCACTCATAACTTGGCAGCAGAAGACATTGCCTCCAACCTTCCAAAAGTCTGGAAAGTTTTGACGGAGCTTTTAAGTCACCACGTAACACCAACTGAACGTCCTTCCGAAGACAGTAAAGATGTCTGCTATAAAAGTGTGGACACACCATATGGACCGCGGCTGGTAATCAGTGTCAGCAAAACATACCTTAGACTGAAAGATTTGATATTGGAAAAGAAATCCTTAAGGAAAGAACTAACAAAATTGAAGCAACTAAATGGTCATTTGGAGATCAAGCTCACCGAGCAAGAAGAAAGGCTGGCATTGGTTTCTTCAGAACTCCACAAAACTTGGAGTGTTGTCGGACGCATGAGAACCCAACACCAGCAACTGCACACCCACGAGAAGATTCTCCGATATGAATTGCAGGAAAAAAGAAAAATGTTGACAGAACTGAAACAAGAACTAGAATACTGCAGAGAAAAGTGGGAGAAAGCCAGAGAGAAAAACACCCAGTCGGAGGCAGATTGGCGCCAGTTGAGAAAAGAATTTGCGGCCCGTAAGACTCAACCTAGCAGTTCGTTAAACAATTCAGGTGAAAGTGGATTCTCTGATGGTAAAGAGGGGGACAGTAGTGGGGAAGATAATTGTGTCGGGAAGACCAGTGAGGACCCTGTAGAGCCCACAAGTTTAATAGTAGATGAAACAACAAAATCGGACCTTCAAAGTTCATCAACGACACAGTTTTATGTTGCAGATGTTTCATCTGAAATGAGAAGCTCTAATTTTACAGCTCAAACTGAATCAGTTATCTCTAAACAGCCAAACTCACCTCTTAAACCGTACATTTCACCCACTGAGCCAACATCTTCTGACTCAATAAGCAATGGCATCGCTGAGGAGGTGTGCCAACTGAACCGACCATACAGTTCAGAGTCGGAAACATTATCTAGCTTTAATAATAATAGTGGGACTGTACAGTCATCCATACAAGTAGTGTGTCCTGTGGAGGGATATTGTAGTCTAGAATGTTCCACCATTTCTCTACTGTCTCTACTGAAGCAACAGCTTTCCTATTTTTCCAAGAATCTGGAACAAATTACATCGGATTTTAACTCTGAAGATAAGATGCAGGCATTACAATCAATATTTTTTCTACCCGATATTAAAGTTCCTTTCCATACTGAAGAACCGGTCTTGGACGATAATCCCAGCAACAATGATACGACATGTGCTAATTGTTTAAAAGAAATACCTAATAAAGATAAAATCAAAAAACAAAATGAGACTGAATGTTCAAAAAATAAGACTGCTGCATTAACTCAAGCTTCTCAGCAACAAAGGGTTTTACGCTGTAACAAATTAACTCCTAACAATGAAAACTCTGAAGTTATCATTTCATCAGAATATTCTAAAGATAGTAAAACTGTGTCAGAAGATAGAATGGTCTCGGAAGCCAAACCAAGTACATCTGGAGCGACACCAGAAAACAAGACTGTGGATAGACTCGGCAGGACACCAGAGCAAGCGTTGGCCGCTAAAGAAGCAAGGCTTAAAAGGTTGGAAGAGCAATGCCAGCAACTCGTGAAGAAAGTAACTAAAACTACTCACCGAAGCGTTGCTTTGTCCAATCGTCTGGAAGAGCTGCATGAGCATTATGGAAACGGTGACGATGGCATAGAAAGTTCAAGTTTTCAGACCAATGGGACAGTGGCTAGAAATGCTTCAAGTGCATCAACATCTGATTCTCCATTAGTCGAAGGCAGAACTGTTCTCGGTGATAAAGAAACAGATGTAAGAAATAACGTTTATGGTGTAGACGGAAGGAGTAGCCTGAGAATACCGACGCCCCCACCTTTTTTACAAACTCTACCAATATTTCGAATTCCGGTCGAATCAACGACATCGCTTGAGCAGTCTACTGTTATAGAAGTGATGGCAGCATGCAACGAATCTACACTCCCCAGAAATAGCGACACAAATATTTTACAAATTAGTTCAGCCCCTGACGGACATGACAAACAAAATGATAGATGAATTTTCATAACTATAAACAGTTAAGAGAAAACCCATTTCAATTTGACCTGAATAAAATTTGTTAAAGTTAAAAAAAAAAAAAAAATGTACAAGCTCTCGTTTTTAGGAGGTCAAGTACAAGACTACGCCAGAACATTGTGTGGCAGGCAAAGTAGCCCACACGCTTGAAAGCAGTCGTTTTGGTGCCATGCTTGGTACCGCTTTCAAGTGTACGATTTGAGTTCTATAATTTGTATCTTCGGTTGGAATGTTTGTCTTTTTCATTTGTTTGTTGGAGTATTATCTACATTTAACTCTCCATAAAAAGTGATGACTCCGGTAAACCTCAATTAATGTAGGGATAAAATAGACAAAAACGTTGCCGATTCACCCATAACAATTAACACTACTTAAAAAACAAACAACTATAACTACTTACAACAAATTATACACAACACTTGACAAAAGATTAACAACAAATTTGTCGTGAGACTACTTGACTCACAACTACCAACACGGATTCACTCTGGCACTTCTTGCTCCACTGAGCATGCACACGAGCATGATCCCTAACCTTGCGATACACACCGTGCAAAAATATTACACCTCCTGAATCTTGATTGCCGTCGTGAATGGCATGCAATACACGTTTTCTACCACACACAGGTATAATTCCACTGTGTGCCACAAGTTTGTGCACTGCTGACATGCAGTGGCATGTACGTGTATGGGCCGCTTGAGGTGGGATGAAAGGGGATGCAAGAAAAAGCCTGGGTTTTTGCAGTTTTTATGACACTTTTTTTGGCCACAATAAATAAGATATTGCTCCAGTACAAACATAAGAGTTTAATTTTCTTTGCTTGGTGATATCAACAGTTGTTGAATATCCATCATAAACATAGCAAGTTCTCATTAAATTCCGGAACACCTTTTGACAGATATTCAAGAAATTTCGAGGTTACCGTATGAAGAAAATTAAACTCTTATGTATGTACTGGAGCAATATTTTATTTATTTTGGGTCAAAAAAAGTTTTGTCATAAAAATTGAAAAAAACACTGGGTTTTTCTTGCGTCCATTTCCATCCCACCTTAAGTCATTAGTCATTACATTACTGGTAGCTATCTAAAAGTGAAACTCACACTAACAATCCTTGTGTTGAAGTACCTTTAAACTTCAAATAATAATTCTAACAGTAATAAACGATATAAACTTAGCTAGTTGCCGGTATTACAACTGTAAAAATAGTAAAAAAAGGCTCTTTAAAGAATAATTTCAAGTTTTTGCTCTAAACATTGATCAAGTATACCCACACATTTTATACAAAACTCATTCTTGTTTAAGAGTTGGTCTGTGAACGCTACTAACTCTACGAGTAACGCTCCTGTTCAGGTAAAATTTTAACTCTCTAATTTAAAATTATGTTGATTATCAAAATGATCCTTGATATTTCAATATGATATTGTTATATATTTATGCCTAATATCTGTTTATATTTTAATTTTTACTATAATATTTATTTATATTTTTCTTTACTTATAATAGATGTTTTAAAGACTGTTAAATATGTACCTATATTATTTTAAATAAATGAAGTGAAAATATATTTTAAATAAAGAGGATGTTTTATCACTATAGTATGTTTTTATTTTTTTATTTTGAAGGTATCAAATAGTGCATTCAATGAAAATATTCCTCGAATACAACATAGGAAGAATAGAAGCCACAAATATTATTAAACTTTATTTAGTGAATTTGTTTATTGTGTCTTAGTGCCTTTGCTGTCTATAAGTGATAAGTGAATAATCTAAACCAGCTTCGATGGCCGCATCGTCTAAGGCGTCACTCTCGCAATAGACTGGATTGCCGATGACATCCATCAGGGTGTATGAAGGGTGTGTTTTCCTGGACGGTTTTTCGCTCTTTCTTCATGCAAATGTCCTTTAATTCAACCCTCCTCATCCCTAACACATTAGCATAATTAGTACATATGTGTGCAACCTGATCAAGTGTTAAAACACTCTGCTTAAAAGAACAAAACAAACAAATCTAACCTAAGGGTGAAATGATTTGGAGGGTGAGTTATAAGAAAGCTCGCAGTTATTGTCTGTAGAGAAGATGAGAAGTCACTCCAGAGCACTCAGTCGAAGGTTGAACTCAGACCATCTCGGTAAAAGCTGGTCATAGCACCCTCACTTCAACTTAAAAACTAGTTACTTTTAACTAGCAGTGCTAAACAATTCTTAAGGCGGCCACCTCGGTCAGTGAGAAAGTATCAATCGCTGTCGGGGCTACACAACTTAAAATATAGTGGTATATGTCATTCTTAAGTCTCTCCAAACTTATATTCCCTTTCTCTCTTCACCTTCAACCACATTTTGTCACATCAATAAGAAAGAGGGAAATGAAGACTACCAAACTTATTATCTCGAGGTAAAGAGGAAAGCTCGCTACTAGTTATCAAATATCTTAAAATTTTATGTTGTGAGCCTATAAAAAAAATTACTGTATTTGTTAGAGAAAGGTTAAATATAGAGCCCTTTTTCATCAAGCCTGGACTCATAGATCCGTAAATATGATTAATAAGTCGAGTAAAATGAGCTAATGTCACATTTTCACACTTTTTTTTTTTCTAATAATAAAACTCAAAATATAAGGCTGCCTAGGAAAGAGAGCCCTGTTGGAATCTTTTTACTTTATTTTGGTGTAAAGCATATTTGAAATACATTGTAAAATTAAATATTGCATTAAAGCTTAATGTCTGTGTGGCAATTTCTCACCGAGGCGGCCCCTTTAAGTAAAAAGCTTTCAGGAAAATAAGGTTCAATTTGCTTGGCATCAATATACATTCACAAACTTACTTGAATATTTAACATTATAAAATAAATTCAAGCCTTTTCTGTAAACTCTTTTCAACAAATGTATAACATTAAGATACATTATTTACCCCATTCCCACTACTCCCAATGAGCATTAAAAAAAAACTCCAAATAGTTTTTTTTGAGGCATCCAATGTTTAAACTAAGTTCTGGTACAGACATCCCACTGGAAAAGTCCCTTATTTTATTTTGGGAAATATTGCAACCATGAGCTCCATGCTTTGCTACATTTTGAGCTCTAACAAAATAAACATAAATTAAATTTTCAAACTGATGGGCACCGCTACCCAGTATAGGTAGTTTAGGTCACAGTAACTTTAGCATAACCAATAAAGGCTACTTCAACCAAATATTTGTACATTAACTTTTGTCAAAATCTGTTGAAATTTTTTTATTTTTTTATTTACAGTCAATTTTGGAAACACTTCAGTTCCATTAGTATTTAAAAAATTTAAAAACTCGTTTAAAACATTGATACCAATAGGCTAATAGCCTAAATAAACTTATACCTTTTAATGAGACTTAGTGGCTTAACTAGGGAGAGGCAGGTGGGACACGTACCCTGGGCGCCAAATTCATTAGCAATATTAGCAACAATATAAGTTTAATTTTTTCAAACAATAAAAGTGTAGTTTGTTTGTATCATTTTGTAACTCGTATTAAAACGAGTAACCAATTTGATTTTCAATATAAGAATTCAGCCAAATTTTAATGAACAATTTTCAAGGCATGCCTTTATTTATTATCCTTTAGCGCCATTAACCCCCTTCAACCCTTGTTGCATTCAAATATTACATAAGCACAATTTTTGGATATTTTTAACCCCTCCTTGTAAGCAAAAATAAGCAAATGCTTGCCTCCCCTCCCCCTCTTGCCTACGTAAGATTTGACGACCTTTTTTTCACTTGTCTGCAGGAATAACCATTCTTTTTTTCAAGCAATTTTGATTATAACTTGAACAGGTAGTGAGACGTATTGATAAAAAAAATATCATGAAATACAAATTGCTGGTAATTATTAACCTAGAGGTGTAAATTAATATTGCAAAATAATTGACAATTAAAACTGGTACACGATGAATTTAAATTTATTGAATAGGTAAAATTAAAACAAGTTATAACATTATAAAACTTTAAAATTTTAATCAACCTTTAATTGAAGTTATAGAAAAAGTATTATTAGTGAATACAGAAATATTATATTTATTAAAAAAAAAAACACCCTAAACTCCATTTAATCTGATGAACAAGGTCCTTTAATCCATCATTGTCTCAACACTTTCAATTATTATGTTTCTATTTGGGGGGAGCTAGGTCACTCAATCTTTGGCTTACTTCTATCTCTAGGCTTCTACACTTCTTCCTCTTTGGAAGCTGCGTCAGCTTTGTGTTTATTAATTAACCAATTATAATTTTCTGTTTACCTTTCTTCTAATTTATTTTTATATTTGTGGAATTTATGTTTTGGTTCCCACAAAACTG
>CABFWB010000375.1:182149-192278 GCA_902151455.1 Timema bartmani | reverse complement strand
CGCACTTACGCTAATGTGTAATGGTAGGGTGATTGTGGGATGAAATGGAGGACCTACAGTTTAACGTGAAATCCGAACCACGGTGGAGGCCTGGCATTCCACACATTCACAAGTTGTGATTAATACACGTCTTGTCAGAGGTGAAGGAAGGGTTTTGGCAATCAGATAAATCTGTGCCGGGACCGAGGATTGAACCCCGGACCCTCAGCACAGAAGTCCGACACCTTACCCCTAGACCACCAGGTCACTTCACACAATTAATCATTAAGATGTATGAAAGGTTTATATACTATTCTGTTTACAGAACTGCTATAAGCTATATTACTACTTTTACAGTAAAATAATATATAATTTATTACATGTAATTATTACTGTGAAGCCTATTGTTTCAATCTGAGCTAGTTTTTTTTATCACCGCGTCTTACTACCCGTTCTGTTTGTACGCTTATGTACTAATTACACTAATGGTTTTAGGGATAAGATAAGGAAGGTTATATTTTTATAGGAAGTGTAACCACATTTGATTGGAGGGAGAGAGGAAAAAACCTGACTACAACCGACCGAAATTCGAACCGCGATCTCCCCATCATCTGCAGTCTAGCCTACTGCGAGAGTAGCGCCTTAGACCATGTGGTCACCGAAGTGGGTCTGAGCTAGTAATGAGTAATGGCATTTGGAGTTACATAATATATTAACACGTTTACAATTAGTTTAGGCTAGTTCCTGTCCAAGTGGAAGAGGGCGTTGATCCTCATCTGGTCCCCGCGTGTACCCCACCACCAGAGGGGCAACTCTCTAGCCCCAGCGGTTAGGTTAGGATGAGGATTGTGTTTTGTCTTACTCTCCAGCACTTAGGGCACTTGCCAGGCTGTCGTGTCAATTCGCGCTTTGGCTGGACCAGCTGACCAATGTGCAAAGGGTCAAGCCGTTTCCAGAAGTAACCGGTTTCGGGCCTACTTACTTTTAGGCCAAATGACTGTAGGCCTACTGCCGCGTCTCCAACATATACACGAATATGTGGGGCGTGCGTATTTTCATCTATAGTATGATAATGGTAGGAAGAACCTTTTAGTAGTAAATAAATATATTTTTCATGGTCAGCATTGATTACATTTTAATTGTGTTATTCTATAGGCATCGATAATATCTACCAAAAATTACAGTTACAGATAACATGACTTGACGTATGAATATATTAAAGTAGTTATAGTAACTTTCAGATACGGTTCTTGCCAAAGGTGGACTGGGCCATTCAGGGCCGGTTTGATTTTGGATGCCGCAACTTATTTAAACTAAAAGTTATGCATTCAATTTTTAATAGTGTATTATATTAAATATTAATCAAATATTACAGTGTGAAGGTCTCATATTGCCTAGAACACACCATTTGTGAAGATATACAATAGCATTAAAAATGTGAAGTAGTCACATTTGTTTTTTCTCTTCTTGGTGTTGTTTATAAACAATTTCTTAAGCCAAACGTAAAATCATTTGTTAAGTGAATACTGATGTTGGATGTTGACTAGCTTTATAATCTACACAAGTAGCGGCTGGAGGATCATTTTACCAACTTAAACATATCAAAATTAGACTCTCAAATATTGTCCAACAATGTAGAAGGATTTTTGAAGAAAGAAGAATGATGTGGACTGAATTACGACTTTAGGGTTCGGCCAGACTGACAAGCGTGCGAGCGCGCAAGCGACTGGGTGGCCAGACTGACGAGCGAGCGCGTGATTAGCAGATAGCTCTCGATAGTTGTTGACGAGGAGGCTACGAATCTTGGCTCAGTTAACTGAGGATGGTTTATAACAAGTGATTTATTGTTGTGGTTTTCTCATCCTCTCTCCACGCTAATGATTCTTATTTGTAAAGGCCTACTTTGATAATATTGAAGTATTTTAACATATCAGTTTTATATATATATATATAGGTATGGTTTATGATCTTACCAATTAAATTAGGCCGTTAGTAGCAAGTATGCTAAACCTATCGATAGTAATAAAAATGTCGAAATGAGAAGTTTTCCTAACACTCAATGAACCAACATAAAATAATATTGTCTAGCGCCTGTAAACTATACTGTACCGGCCCGAGCATGGGCTTGCTCCAGTCTGGCCACCTCTCATTACAACCAATGTGTTCTAGTTTATATTTTAGTCGCTCACTCACTCCAGTCTGGCCACCTCTCATTACAACCAATGTGTTCTAGTTTATATTTTAGTCGCTCACTCGCTCCAGTCTGGCCACCTCTCATTACAACCAATGTGTTCTATTTTATATTTTAGTCGCTCGCTCAGTCTGGCCACCCCCTTAATCATAGATAATGTTGAAATATCCACGGAAATTCAGAGGCGTAACTAGCGTTGATGGCGCCCAGGGCAAAATAAAAAATGGCGCCCCTTGAATTTGTCTGCATTCTTATATTGGTACTCAAACTGGTTACTCGTCTTAATACTAGTTACAAAATAATAAAAAAAGAAAGTAACTTTTTATTGTTAAAAAAATGGAAACTCTTATTATTGCTAATAAATTTGTCGACCAGGGCACGTTTAGGCCTACCACCTACTTAGTAATAATATAAATACTTAATTTCACCACTTCAGCTTAAACTGAAACAAAAGTTTCAGTGGTATTTATGAATCGTCATATTTGTTGTCTCAGACCGATTGTAGCCCGCCAGTCCACCCCTGTTTCTTACTAACATAATCCTACTATATAGCAGTGATGACGTAACATTTTGGACTGCTACCCGGCTAGTATGAATGCTAATACCCAATCACAAGGCCGTAGTCAGGGGGGGTTTTCGGGGTTCAAACCCCCCCGAAATTTTATGATCAAAATATATATATCTTTATTTATGGTTCAAACAATATCAAAATTAAGGTAAAGTACAAATTAGGGGGCTGTGTTACCATAAGCTTCCAGAGGTGTTTATTATTTAGAATTTTTTTCTAGCCTTTGGCAGTTATGGTGTTATGTTGTCATAAAAAAAATTTCAGATAGCTTCTAGAACTGTTTAATAATTAGAATTTGTCCTAGCCTCCGATAGTTAGGGAGTAGTGTTGCCATAAAAAACACTTCAGATAGCTTCTATAACTGTTTTTTATTTATAATTTTTTATAGCTTCCGTCAATTGGGGGATGGGCCCACCAAACCCCCCCTGAAATTATTGGCTGGCTACGGCCTTGGGTGGCTGACCTGAACAATGGATTTTTCCGGTCGCTTCCAACACTTTGACGAAAGAATTAGAACAAACGTGTCAGATTTTTCCACCCTTTTTGTGACATTAATCGACATATTGTAGTTTGGCGCGTACTCGCGTTTCGGCGCATGCGCCATCTCCCAACAATAAGAAGGTGCGCCGGGCATTCCAGGGGGAAACTTCCAGAATACAACTATGCGATAGTTAGGACGCATGTAACTCCTCGGAATAATTGGAAAATAACGACATCTTGTGATTGACTCTTTGTTACACCGTGTTGTTCTGTGTTGTATCATGTTGAACGATTGCTATTCGTTGTTTGAAATAGTCAGATAATCATATATTTAATTTTCAAAATTAATCTCTAATATTTCGTATTTGGCGTATTCCAAAAGTTGGTTGACTTGAGCTACAAACCTTCTAAATATGGTATGTATAAAAACTAAATTCTTATGAGATTATCGCATCATTTTTCAAATATATTAAAATACTTATTTAAATTAAATGTGATAATTTGTTTAAGAGCACATGATATACCTATCGTGAACATGGCAAATTTGATACAAGATTACGCTCAAACAAAAAATTTGTTTTCTGCATTATTCACTTGACAACAATGAAATATTGATCGGTTTAGTAGTTTTTTTCAATCTTAAAACAATCATTTTTCAATTTTAATGTATTATTTTTTAATACGGCAAAAAATCACAACTTGTGAATGTGTGGAATGCCAGGCCTCCACCGTGGTTCGGATCCCACGTTAAAACTGTAGGTCCTCCATTTCATCTCACAATCACCCTACCATTGCACATTAGCGTACGTGCGTATAACCCGAACGGATAGTAAGATGCGGTAATAATAATAATAATAATAATAATAATAATAATAATAATAATAATAATAATAATAATAATTTTAATAATAATAACACGGCAAAATTGTTTCAGTGGTATGAATCCCACTGTCTTTTAAAAGTAGAATATAGAAAAACGCACCCAGATACAGCGACGTGTGGTTTAAACAGTATTACCTACGCAAGTTAGGTCATGTCGGGAAGGAAAGTGGGTGGGCGGCTGAGACCAGCTATTAACCGAGAAACGTGTAAAATAGTATATTTCAACAATAAACAAAACACTGAAACTTATTTAATTTGAAAGGGGGGACGGGAAAGAGAAGAAAAGAGTTTTATATTTTATGTTTGATTAATCTTAGATTTACATTTTAAACTTTAATAATATCTAGAGTTTTTTTAAAATTAAAAAGTGTTATATTCTAATCAACTTTATATGTGTTTTTTTTGTCCGTCTCATTTATGTTATCAACCTAAGTTAAATAATATTAGCGACATCGCTTCCGTTTAAGGGCGCCGCATACTTGTAAGTCTTGTCAGGCACATTATCCCCGCTAGTAAGAGAGATAAAGAGTGTCGTCCTGCAAGTAGGTCAAACCAGGCACATTATCCCCGCTAGTAAGAGAGATAAAGGGTGTCGTGCTGCAAGTAGGTCAAACCAGGCACATTATCCCCGCTAGTAAGAGAGATAAAGAGTGTCGTGCTGCAAGTAGGTCAAACCAGGCACATTATCCCCGCTAGTAAGAGAGATAAAGAGTGTCGTGCTGCAAGTAGGTCAAACCAGGCACATTATCCCCGCTAGTAAGAGAGATAAAGGGTGTCGTGCTGCAAGTAGGTCAAGCCAGGCACATTATCCCCGCTAGTAAGAGAGATAAAGGGTGTCGTGCTGCAAGTAGGTCAAGCCAGGCACATTATCCCCGCTAGTAAGAGAGATAAAGGATGTCGTGCTGCAAGTAGGTCAAGCCAGGCACATTATCCCCGCTAGTAAGAGAGATAAAGGGTGTCGTGCTGCAAGTAGGTCAAACAAGGCACATTATCCCCGCTAGTAAGAGAGATAAAGGGTGTAGTGCTGCAAGTAGGTCAAACCAGGCACATTATCCCCGCTAGTAAGAGAGAGATAGGCTGTCGTGCTGCAAGTAGGTCAAGCTAGGCACATTATCCCCGCTAGTAAGAGAGAGAAAGCGTGTCGTGCTGCAAGTAGGTCAAGCCAGGCACATTATCCCCGCTAGTAAGAGAGATAAAGGATGTCGTGCTGCAAGTAGGTCAAACCAGGCACATTATCCCCGCTAGTAAGAGGTAAAGAGTACCGTGCTGCAGTTTAGAAGTCAGGAAGTGGGTCAGCTGGCCAGTGTTGTGTCTGTCGTCATAGCGGCCGCCAATGATTCATTGTCTGTTCAAGCGATATTGTATTTTTAACACCGCGTCCTACTGCCTGTACAGTCATTACACATTATTATGTACTTATTACTATAATTAGTTAGGGTTTAGTAAGCTTTAATTTAGAGGAAGTGTACCTGCATCTACGTGGAGGAAGAGTGGAAAACAACCTAAGAAAAATCACCCTCATTATACTCAACCGGGATTCAAACCCCGATCTCATGGTGATCGGTAGTCGAGTCTACTGCGAGATTGACGCATCAGACCATACAGCCACCTAAGCAAGTTTAAAGCGATATTCCTTGTCCGGAGAGTACTTCTACTTTTGTAATCAGTAGTTTATTGCTAATAGTAATAGAGATAGATTTTTAATGATGTACACTTGTTCTATCTCACTTAGAGAACAAAATGATACTATATTCAGTTAGAATGTTCTGGTGAGAACATTCACTGGTATTGATACACCATATATTCAAATAGACTCTTAAGTTACTGCACCAATACTCACAGAGAGAGAGTCGTAGTCATTATATTTAAAGCTCCACAACGCATCAAACCAAGTCCATCCTTGTTGAAGTCTTATATGCTAGCCGGGTGCGGCCAATCTCGATTTCATCTGCTGTTAACCAGAGACTAGTTTTACAAACTACTTTGGTTGTGAAGTATATAATATAGTATGTGCCCTTGCGATTAGTGATTTATTACCGGTATATAGTTGTTATGATTGGCCAATAATTAACTTAGAACAATCTGTTGAATGTATATACAGGCATTTGATGATTAGGCAACAATGTATTCCTTCCAAAATCCTTGGATAGTTTGAAATATCGTGCATGTATGAATATAATAATGCTGGTAAATACTACAACTTTTTAATCAATTCATTGTCACTTTTCTTACGACCTTTAAATATACGCTAGTATGAAAATATAATGCTAGTAAACACAACTTTTTAATTAATTCACTGTCGCTTTTCAACGACGCGGAAATAAAAGCTAATTTTAGAATATATATTGGGGGTTGAATGCAACTAGTTGGTTAATTCACCGCCGGTTCGTTTAAGACCCCGGAAATGGTTCGTGTTATTGTTTCAACGCTGCCACCGCGCGGTGTTTTTTGTTCAATCTCTCTTTTCAATCTCCTAGCACGCTCTACTCTAGTTGGATGGAATACTGACGGGCATTTACTCGTTATTAAGTCGATACCTTTTGTTGTAAAGAATAACTCATAACTCTAAATGCACGACTGGCGCAAAATAATAATAATTATTATTATTATTAATTAATTAATAATATATATAATAATTACCAATATATATATATATATATATATATATAAATGTCCTTTGGTTAAAACTTTTCTAAGGTTTTGTTTAGTATTGATATTATTTTCATTCTGGGATTGACACTTTAGCCTGCAGTTCTATGACTAGATTGGTCTAGCATATATCTAGGGTACTCCGTGTCCTGACAAAGAGATTCAATATTTGAATATACTTTCACCTTGTGGTACAATTAGTAAATATCCCTATGTGTGTGTAGTATTAGGTGTAATCTCCTGGTTTAAGTTTGTGTGTAACCCACCTCGGTGGCCCTGTGGTCTAAAGAGCTACTCTCGCAGTAAACTAGACTGCAATGATGGGGATATCGAGGTTCGAATCTTGGTTGGGTGTAGGCCTACTGAGGGTGCTTTTTTCTAAATGGTTTCACTCTCTCCTTCCACGCAAATGTGGGTCCACTTCCTCTAAAATGTATATTCTTCCTAATCCCTAAAACCATTAGCGTAATTAGTACACATGTGTATAACCCGAACGGGTAGTAAAACGCGGCTCTAAAAGATATTAAAAAAACACCTACATGAAGTGTTTGGTAAAACACCACTTTATCAAATAAAATAGCAGGGGTCAAACTAAAAATAGATAGGACTTGTATTTTCCCTTGTCATGATTTTTTTTAAAACTACTTTCTGTACATAATATGTCATAAAATTTGAAACTTGTATTCTCGAGACTGGGAAGTTGGGCTTTGCATGTTTCCTCTTTTAAATAGCTTCAGGAGTTTGTTATTACTTTTGGCAGAATGATCATCGATCAGCAACTTCTAGCCTGCATTGGTAGTCACGTGGTCTAATGTGTCATTCTAGTATTAGATTGGTAAAGTTACTAAAACAATTTTTCATCTATACATAAAATCATGTGATCTTAAAACTGTCATTTTCAAAAGATAATAATTTTTTCTATCCCTGCGTTTCACTACCTGTTCAGGCTATACACATATGTACTAATTACACTAAAATGTTACGGATGAAAAAAGTGGAATTTATAGGAATAATACCCATATTCTTGTGGAAGGAGATTGGAAACCCATTTAGGAAAATCACCCTCAATACAATCGATCGAGATTCGAACCCCAATCTCCTGACCGTTTGCAATCCAGTTGTAAGAGTGGCAGCTTAGATATAATTCAACCACCGAAGTGAGTTAATATATAAAGTAAAATGTTATCAATGTCAACTGAAAAACAATATGTCTGTATTTTCTAAACATTCCAGAATCAGGTGCCTTTATAATCCTAGTCCGACACCTTAGCTCATTCGGTAGCTTGTCTGCCTATTGAGTCATGGGTTTGATTCCCATCATGGCCGGGAAATGTATCATTAATAACATGTGGTTTTCCTATTTCACAAGTGATGAATTAATGGCCGGGGCCTGAATGTTGTGTTTGTTCTAGATTTAAGTTAGTTTATAAGTCGTGTGCTGATATATTCAGTCGGTTCTGAAAGTGCACTACCAACTTTGGTCCATCCCCGTTCATCCACAGAAATAATAATGGGTATGGCCATGTCCAGGGTTAGGGAAGGTGGGGGGTAAATGGGCCCCTGTTGCTCAAGTCCTGGGTAAGATGTAGATATTCATCAAAAATGCATTCGTGGTTTAGCATTAGTTTGCAACTTGTACTTTCTCTAGCTAGTGTAGTCCCCTTGGTGAACACACTGTAATATTATGTCGGCTGGGGTTTGTCCACTTATTGATTCAGTAGTGTATGCTATGTATGTCTACTAGGAACTAACCCAGCTATCTCTTGGTACAAACAGCGCTGGGGAATGTCAGAGGGGAAGTTCAAACAGTTATGTTATCACTAAAAGTGGAGAAAATCTGTTGCACAAAAATAAAATAAAAATTACAAACAAATCTTTTATTTAAATTTTGAGCTTTTCATTTTATTCCTTCCTTCCGCCTCAAATGGACGACGAATTATTGATTCAGCCTGTAACCTACTTAACTAATAATATTGATTTTGTTGTTAGGTACTGTTGAGTTTTTTTTTCTTCATCTAGAAAAGGTGGTTATATTTAAAGCTCTGGTCAAGTAACATTTTTAACTTACTTCCTCAGTGCAAGATCGCGATATCTCAAAAAATTGTTGTTTAGAAATAAATGAGAAAATAACTTGAAAATAATAATGACAAAACATGAGATAGCTTGAATTTATTTTTATCAATTAACGTAAGCCAGATAGGCATTCTAGTTTTTAATCATTATGAGTAATTTTTTTAAACGTGTCCGGGCCTTGATGTGTAATACATTATCTTATCAAGAAAAAATGCTTTAAGTTATACAGATGTATTTTACTATCAAATTGCAGTATAAAACTGGAAAGAATAAAATTGGAGCCATTTGTATATGTCGCTAACTCAAAACATTTTGATTTTTGAGTTTTAACAGGATTATTATAGGCTATTATACTGTCAACTAAGTTTTTTATTTTACAGATCTTACTATAAATAGATTATCCTTGAATGTGCTAACATAACAAGTTAAAGAATTTCATTATAAGTACCAATACCTTCCTTAATATCATTACTGTGATTTTTTACTGGTTACATCTACGTATAAGGTCTTTTAAGAGCCCTTCTCACTTAGAATGAAGAAAACAACAATTTGATACATTTTCTGGTTCTAGCGTACACTTGTACCCAATATCCCGGCTAATTGGCCGTTAGCTGGGGTCACAACAATGCTACTTCGAAAACATATCATACATTAGATCCATTAGTGACTCCCATTCTTGACTACTTTCAGTGCGTTCACACCCACTGAGTCAATTTAAGAGACATTTAAGTTGACCTCGGTGGGTTTTAGGGTAAAATACCCGCCACAGGATCCCAAAGCTTGTGGATTTTCCTCGAGCGATAAAAATCCATAGCACAACCTCCTTTGCAGGGGAAGTAAAGCAGTTGGTCTCGTGTTGGCTGTGGAATGTAAAATAACTCTGGAAGGTATGTGAAAATACCTTTGGTTGGCCCTTTCACTCTCGCTCATAGAAATTATCTTGTGTTGAAATAATAACTAGGCGGTTCAGAAAGTGTAAGTTAAATACCTCAAATAAATAAATAGAATACACATTTACACTAAGAAAGGCAAAGCTACCATGAAATAACAGCTCCCTTCCAATATTAAATATAAATTAGAAATATGTCGAATCCTATATTTCTCAAATCCGAATCTTAAATTTCTTTTGGATCTTGAATCTTTAAAGATGTATAATTTTAGTTAAATTAGAAATAGTTAAAATTTAATAAAAGAAAAAAGAAATGTTGTTCAAGACTTGGAGGTGCTGACAAATGATTTTTTTTGTCATGTCTGTTATGTAAACAATAAAACTTTTTTTTAGTAAATTAATTATTTTAATACAATTT
>CABFWB010000375.1:152610-182142 GCA_902151455.1 Timema bartmani | reverse complement strand
CCCCCCCCCCTTTTTTTTTGCTACTCTCTCAACCACACAAGTCTACATAATTCCTTTTACCAATTGTTCAAAATCGTTATTTGAAGTCAAGTACCCAGTTTCCCGGAGTATGAGAAGCGCTAAATTTGTAATATACATACCTTTTAAGGTGGGGAAAATTAGCAGCTCTCTGATTGGCCAGGATAGCATAGGGATTGAGGGGAAGCTAACCCCTCCAAGGTGGCAACTATGAGAGAACGAGGACTAACGTCTCAGATGTACATGAGGGGCTAACAACATGAATACGAAAGGGGTTCCCTCAAGTCGGGTGCGTCCAACCCTGAGCCATGCGGGTTGCGGACATGAGCCCTCTTGTGACATACATCTGGAGTGGCATAGGCAGGCGTCTAGTTCATAACTATTAGGAGGGATGAAACTAAATACTTTTCACTTTAATTTAGAAAATTAAATCTTTGTTCTAACCAATAAATAACATGACTAATATGATAGTGGAATTATATATTGCTCAAAACTTGGATTTTTTATTTCTTTGAGTGAAAAACAGGTTATTGGGGAGGGGGGGGCGTGTCTCCTCCCTTACTCCCACTAAAGATGCTCATGGGTATTGGTACAAATCTGCTGTATTGGTCACTAGCACGATACCAATAAACACCCTCTAGAGTAAACCGATGAGTAACGGGGGAAACGGTCGTACAGTAATATCAACCCGTTATTATCTTTGTTTCAGAGGGAATGTATCTCCATACATATCGGTCAAGCGGGGGTGCAGATGGGCAATGCATGCTGGGAACTGTATTGCCTGGAGCACGGCATCCACCCTGACGGCCAGATGCCTTCGGACAAGACGGTCGGCTTTGGGGACGACAGTTTCAACACGTTCTTCAGCGAGACAGGGACTGGGAAACACGTTCCTAGGGCTGTGTTTGTTGACTTAGAACCCACTGTAGTTGGTGAGGATGTGTTTGTAGTTTTCATAGGAAGCGCAGCCACATTAGCATGGAAAGAGGATGGAAAACCACAATGATAAATCACATGTGGAAACACTATCTCCAACCTAGTGCACCAAGATGATAATATTTTATCTTTTTTTTTAGCACCGTGTCTTACTACCCATACGGGTTATACGCTTATGTGCTTATTATGCTGATGGGTTATGGACGAGGAAGGTTGAATTTAGAGGAAGTGAACTCACATTTGCGTGGAGGGAGAGGGAAAAACCATTTAGGAAAAACCACCCACAGTTCACCCGACCGAGATTTGAACCTCAATCTCCCCGTCCTCGGCAGTCTAGCTCAACACGAAACTCACGGGTCAACCAACTACGCTACCGAGGCGGGTTTGCAGTCTATTCAAGCCTAAACTCACCAGCCAACATGTGGAATGTTAACCACATATCAAACTCTATGACATGTTACAGATGAAGTAAGGACAGGAACGTACAGACAACTATTCCACCCTGAACAGCTAATAACGGGGAAGGAAGATGCTGCCAACAACTATGCCAGGGGACACTACACTATAGGTACAATCACAGCTTCGACACAAGCATGTTTAGTAGAGTTGATTTCATGTTCGGGATTTATTGAAATATACGCAGGAAACAACTGTTTCAATACATTCTATTAACAGTGTAATTTTTACTAAATAAGATGTCCGACACCTTAGCTCAGTCGGTAGCCTATCTGCCTGAGCAACCGGTCCTGGGTTTAATTTCCAGCCTGGCCGAAAAATGTATCATTGGTGAAATGTGGGTTTCCCCTTTTCGCAGTGATGGATTAATGGCCGAAGCGCTGGGTGCTGTGGTTGTTCTATATTTAAATTAAATTATAAGTCTCGTGCCAATATAATCAGTCGCTTCAGAAAGTGCATGTTATCTCAAATAAAATACATCTCAAATAAAAAGGAATTAAAATGATACATCTTGCAGTCGATTAACCGGGAAATTGAATGCAAGATTATGATTGAACTGAAAAAAATGTTTCAAAGTGCGTTTTTCTACATTCTCGGCAACATTGAGATTAGTATCAGTTGAAGAGTTTTTTCAATTAAAAAAATATATATATATTTTAAATTTTGTTGTATCTTTTAAGATATGGCAAAATGATTTGACTGGTCTTAATCAAATTGTTTTCTAAAGTGTAATACAAAAAAACTGCACCAAGATGTGACATCTGGTTTTTGCTGTTTTACATACCTAATTTTCAGATATCATATGTGGGGTGAGACGGGCTCTTAAGTATGCAATATTCTACTTGTTAGAGAAGTGGGTATCTAATTGATTTATTTTAGTAATTATAGTTATAATCCTTAGGAATTTTCAATATTCAAGATAATAAAAACATGTTGTTTTTTTCCTTCAAAATTTTGAATTGGAATTTGTTTTAGAGCTAAAACACTGTTTATTGGTGGTTCAACCCCAATATACTTCTACGGAGAAACTTAGCAACCAGGCCCCAGACCATTAATTTAGCACTTAACTGAATGTGTGAATGTCATGGTGAATACAATTTATCTAAAAATGTTAACATATTTTAGTTACTACTTCTATTTTCTATTATTCTGTTACATTCCTATTTCCTCTTATGTTCATCATTTTTTACCATGGTTTGGATTAGAGTTCTAGATTCGATACTTGAATATAAAATAAATATTCTAATTCGAGATAGGAATCTGTAAAATAGTTTATTCGACCCATCTCTAATATAAATATTATAATTCTAGTGTGTAACACATACATAAAATAATATTATTGTTACTAGAAGTTACTATTTATACCCATTCAGAAGAGCTACTCTCCTTCAGCGATCGTCTTTAAAAAAATGTTTCAGGTAAAGAATGTATCGACCTGACGCTGGACCGCATCCAAAAGATGTCGGACCAGTGCGCCGGACTGCAAGGTTTCCTAATCTTTCATTCGTTTGGTGGAGGGACGGGTTCCGGGTTCGCGTCCTTGCTAATGGAGAGACTCTCGGTGGAATTCCCTAAAAGAAGCAAACTCACCTTTTCTATCTACCCCGCCCCGCAGGTAGGAACCGGTGAATGATGGATGCTCTCGCTATACTCCTACTGTAGATGTCAGTAGTGGGCACAGGCACATGGTAGAACTCTTAGAGTAGCGTAGCTCACCGTTTAGAACGAGGGACTAACTTCATATATAGTTCATCCACAGCTTATAAGACCTTTCCATGACATTTAGAAAGTAGCTCTTAGAGCTATTTAGATGCAACCGATAGAGATACACTAGCCGGATCGATTCTGACCCAGGAGGTCGCAGTTTGGTCCCCGGCTAAGTGCACTGGAGATACTATTTTTTTTTAACCCCCATTGTGCTTCACCATTAACTCTGCAAATAAACGCTTGTGCATTTCTTGATATTTAAACTCCTCTTAGATTATATAGTGCAGTGTTTTCCAAACTGTGGCACGCATACCCTCAGGGGTACGCAAATTACCACCGAGTTTATTTAATCATAATTTTTTTTTAATGAATTTAAGTTTGATAGACAAATTAATCCAAATTTTGATTTTCTGTCATCGACCTTTCTTTCCCCTCTGTCACATATTTGTTTATCTTACCTCTACTGTTTTATTAATTTTGTTTATTGATTGTTTATATGTTTCAAGATAGCAGGTCTTTATTTCCTTTTTATTTTCGTTAAGAGCTGGAAGGATTGCGTGGTCTAGATAAGCCTGGGAAACACTCATCTGGCACAATGGTGAGATAGCATGTAAAACAAAATGCTTGTGCATTTCCTGATAGTTAAAACTCCTCTTAGATTGTCCAGCACAATGGCACAGTAGCATGTAAATAAACAAACATGTATACATGCACTCGGACAAGTTGCTTTCGACTTGTTGTTTCAGTTTGGACAGATGTAGATTAAAACATTGTTACAACATTGGTATGGATACAGCCGTGAGTTAATAATATCAATACCAACAGTTAAATTAAATATGGTTGAAAAATTATGATCCTGAACACAGGAATTGAACTAGGGACTTTTGACTCAGCATGAGAATGCTCTACCATTAAGCTAACCAGCATTCGTCGTGTGTTCACGGTCATTATTCCTTCATAGTTTTAAGTAGGACTTTAAACTATGAAGGAAGAATGACACGAGACATTTCCTAGACAGCTCAGTGGTAGTGGTAACATTGACACGCTAGTTCAAAGTTCCCAGGTTTGATTCTCATGTCCAGGTGTCATTTTTCCAATTAATTTAATCAAATCAAAATATTGTTGATGAATATTTCTAAGCTACTTGTGAGTACTTACCGGAGCATGTGAAAGCATTAGTCCTGAAAGGTCCAATAAGTGATGGATAGAGTATATATGTGAGTAGCAGTGACTGCAATTTAATGTCTCCATTCTGACAGGAGATATTTAATAACAACATAAAATGTGTGAGAAAAGAATAGAAGCTTGTTTGTATGTATTTTTTTGTCATATTTATTTATAGATTATAGATGATTGTGTGAGGTCTCCCGCAACAATCTATCATAATTTATTCCTGGCCCATGTTGTGTACATGGGCGCTTAAGTGTCAGTCATTCATCAACTATAAGATTCTTCGGGGGATTAAATTTTGAATCCTGATGGGGAAATTACTGGTAGAAGTTTATCGGATTTGAATACAAATTAGTCGGTGTCCAATATAATCGGAAGGGTCCCAGATGCTAGTAACCCAGGCCTGTTGACTGATTTATGAAAACCTGATCTCTCCCTGTTTAAAAACAATCGATATTAATAAAATTAAGAGTTTGTTTGTCTGTTTAGGGTGAGTATTGCACGATATTTACCGCACTCAGATAGCTAAAATTTTAAAACTACTCCTGTGCACCTTGAAGCCGGTATTTTAAAATTTTGAATATATTTTATTTTAATCAATTAGAAACCGGGTCAAAAGCATAAAGGCTATGGGCAAAGCAGGGCTTAAATACACTAAGATTAAAGTTAACCTTCCATGTTCAATCATTGAACTAAAAATGTTTCTCTCGGGCACCACCGACTACTTAGACTAGGTTTTATATAAATACTTGTAATTACAAAATAATTTGATATAAATTTTACTGTAATCTTGTGTACCCGCTTCGGTGGCCACATGGTGTAAGGCGCTAATCTCACAAGAGACTAGACTGCCAATGATAAGGAGATCGAAATTCGAAGTTCTGTCGGGTATACTGAAGTTTTTTTTTTTCAAAATTGTTTTCCTATTTCTCTCCATGCAAATGTGGCCACACTTCCTATAAATATAACCTCCCTAGTCCTTAAAACCATTAGTATAATTAGTACATATGTGTATAACCTGAATGGGTAGTAAGACACAGTGCTAAAAAAAAAATATTTAAAAAAATTACATGTCTATGAGCGAACTATTGACTTTCACCTGTCATGTTGTTATAAATAATGTGTGTGACACTGTCCATGTGGAGATTTGAATTGGTGGTTACTGCTAGCCCACCTTCATAAAAATATGTAATAATTATTAATTTGCTAGTGACTATTTAAACAATAAAGTTGACTGAATTAAAGCCCATAAACTAAATACAGTATCATAATATATTCCACCGTAAGGCATAAAAATAATAACTAACTGATTTACTTCCAAATAACTTAACCTGATAATGCATGTTTAGTAAATTAATTTAGAATATTTTTTTTTCTTCTCTCAAAATTGTAGTTTTTAGAGCTATAACAAAACAGAGTACATATAATTGAAGTGTTTGTACATATTGGTTGTTTTTCTTTATTATACAAACTAAACTTATTATAAAATCATTAATCAAGAAAAGAAAAATACATACATTTTGTCAATGTATATTATATATAGAGTTTTAATGAATTTCTGGGGCATTTATCACAATACATTGATGTGTCAAAAATTATGGGTGTGCTCGAAAATATGAGTTTGAGTCAAGTTTTAAGCTTTTTAAACTTGACCTGAAAATTTTTACAAAACTTGAATAATCTGAACAGGTAGTCAGAATTAATTTTTTTCCTTTTAGTTTATTCAATTTTAAGATTATTTTATGAAAAATTAAGAGTATCTAAATATTTCCTTTTGTCTATTTAAAAAAAAATTGTACATTAATAAAACATATTTAAAATCCGAATTTGTGTGGTTATAATTTTTTTACAGAAAAAAAAAATCACTATGAAAAATCTATGTTTGTAATTGCCGATGACGAGACTAGGGTTCACTTCCCGGTTGAGTATATTGATGGTGATTTTTCCTAAATGATTTCCCATTTTTTCCTCCATACAAATGTGGATACATTCTCTCTAAATTCTACCTTCTTAATTCTTAATACATTAGTGTAAATATGAGGATAGCTCGAGTAAGTAAGACGTGATGCAAAAAGGAACTAGTTTTTGACTTTTTTGGATGTGCGTATAACAAACACAGACATTTTGTTTAAAGCACATTACTGCTTGAACAAAACTGCACATAGAAACTTACCGTGTTCTACGAAGTTTACATTGAAGCTAAGATAAATCTGAGTTACTTAAATGATCGAAGGTGGCAGACTTATTGTCGGTTCAGTTTGGTTCAAAGAAATACCATGAGCCTGCACTAAGTTTATAAACACCTAATATCATAAAGAATTTATTATTTCTCCATTAGAAACATTGAATTTAATTTCCTTCACATGTTGACATCAACAGTTGAATATCTGTCAAGGGTGTCCTGGAATTTAATGAAAACTTATTATCTTGATTTAAAAAGTTTCTCACCTTATGCCTCTATGCTCTTGACAAATATTCACCAACTGTTGATATCACCATGTGAAGAAAATTAAATTCCATGTTTTTACTTGGGCAAAATTTTATTTATTTTGGCCATACAAATGTTTTGCTATAAAAACCGCAAAAACACTGCTCTTTTCTCACATTCCCTACATTCCTCAACTTAAATTAATTAAATTAAATTAATATAGAGGTATTCATAATTCAATTTTAAGTGTGATTGTACAAATTACCTTTTAATTTTTTCCACATTAATATCGACCTTCTTTATATTTCATGGGGAGAAAAATTATGTGGCCGTGCCTGAGACTGAACTAGGAGAAAATCCACTGATTGACAAATCTACTGGTTCCTATCTTTGGAGGTGTAGGCAGGAGTTAAGGGTAGTTTATTTAAAATGAGTTGTATTAGATTTATTACAAATTAATAATCTTGATTTTTCTGTAAAGTATTTGAGTTAATTAAAAAGTTGTAAGAATATAACCTAAGGAATGTTATAGATTACAGGTAAGTTTAATAATTTTTTCTATTTAATTTTAATCATAAATATTTCAATAATTATTCATTAACCTTAATGATGTGCATGTTTGTATAGAGATTAAAAAATACATCAAATATTACAGTGTTGATTCCCCAACAAAAATAACATCATTATAATAATTTTTCAGATGAGTCAAAGAAAAATATATCATTTTTTGAACGTTGAATTTATCTTTGTAAGTATATGGATTCTTTGGACAGATATAGAGATATTGAATTTCTTTTTTAGAAAATTATATTTATTTTTTATACAGCAACTAATTTATTCATACATATGTAACGGCCAGAACAACTAAGAAGTTGAAAAGGTGCTGGTTTTGGCTTTGCCCAGATAAAACATTATTATTATTCTGAAAATTGAAAAATGACACCTGGACACGGGAATCGAACCCGGGACCAGGTGTCATTTTTCAATTTTCAAAATATGATATCTAGATGATGATATCTGGTGTAATTCCCACTAATAAGCATAAATCATAGCTCTGGCTATTAATTATTATTATTATTAATTTATTATCAGTTTATTATTAGTAAAAAACAATTGTGTTTTTAAAACACTGGGTCACCCTCAGTGGTCTTGAGGTAGAGTGCTTACCTTATGACCCGATGTTTGTGAGTTCAAACCCAGCCGGTGTCGTCGACGGATTTTTCTTTAGTGATAAAACCCATAGCACTACTCCCTTTGGAGGGGAAGTAAAGCGGTTGGTCGGTCTTATGTCAATTCTGGCATGTTAAAAACCCCTGAAAGGTATGTGAAAATCGGAAGACACTTATAGAAATTCTTGTGTGCTGATATAATCATTCGATTCAGAAAGTGTACGTTAAATACCGGAAATAAATTAAAGATTCTAAAACATGTGTATTTCAAGAACTAACCATTGGTGCAGCGTAGATATTTTATTTTGTGAGCCAAGGTGAACAATAATAGATTCTGTGTAGGGCATGGACAAAATATTACATTTTTATTATCTACTCGATATTAACAGACATCACTTTCTCAACAATTTTTCAGGACATTCGTTGTGTGATTTTTTTTTTTTTTTTAATTCCTGAGACACCATTCTAGTCAATTCTAGTTAATAATGATAGCTCTATAGTCCAATTTTCTTAGCAAGAAACTTAAACCTGGAAACCTGGAAAAGGTACATCTATTTTCACGTATTCATTCATCAAGTCATATACTCAGCAGCTGTCCCTGTTGATATATAAACAATATTTATAAAATAATATTAATAATATAGAAAAATGGTATTATTTATCATCATCATTATAAAAACAACAACTGTTTCCGGCTTGTGGCCGGGTCATTTTAATAACATGCCTTCATCTTCCTCTATTCTTCCACTACTCTTCGGTATTTACTTGTTTCATTCTTCTCCTCAAACTCGCACACTTTCTGTTAACTGCTCCTCCCATCTCTTTCTTGGTCTCCCTTGTGGTCTTTTTTCCACACATTTCATCTCCATTGCCACATGTTATCATTGTTGTCCGCAAAACAAACAAAAAATTATCTCTCATAGAAGTTTCTTTCTACCAAAATACTACTAGATATCAATAGATAAATTGTTAAATAGTTGACACTTTTTTCTATTAGATTATTAGTTTTTTCATTGTCATTTTAAAGTTTCTTTTGTGTGTGCGTGCACGCTTGACACTATTCCAAGTGTTTCATCGTTTATTGATGAGATGTTCGCGTAACAGCCCCTTAATAATTTTTTTTACCGGTGAAGGGGAGTCGACGGGTGAATGCCGATCGTGAAGTTTCTTGGAGAGACTTATCAAAGGAGTGATTCTGGTCTCAATGGGAGCATGCCACAGCATGAATAATGAATCCCCAGTACTAAGGCCGTGCCTTGCGGAGAGTATTGATTATAACTGCGGGAACAATACAAGGTGGAATTCCTTTCACCGATAGTATTTTTTTAAATATCACCCTTTTTAAGAATACAAATTAGGTGTGTATACATGTCTAGGTGTATTAAAAGTTCAATCTTCACAGAAAGACCCTTAGCTTACAGCTAAAAAAAAAAAAGCTACTAAATCAACTTTTGCTTATTCTTACGTCAAGTCGTGTGATATACAGCTGTAAATTTTGATATATATTATAAATACCTATAAAACAATATTAATAATTTGGTAAAATGTTAACAAACACCTTAGCTCAGTCGGCAGCATGTCTGCCTACAGAATTAAGGGTCCCGGGTTCGATTCCTGGCATGACCAAAAAATGTATCATTGGTGTAATGTGGTTTTCCCCTTTCAAAGTGATGAATTAATGGTTGGGAGGGCTGGGTGTTGTCTTTTCTAGATTTAAGTTAGTTTGTAAGTCGTGTGCTTATATAATCAATCTGAACAGTAAGTGCACGTTAAATACTTTAATTAGAATCGAAGAGGATTAGTAAAGGTTGACCGTTAAAAATATGATTGTATTTTCTAAAATGTTTTTCCATACAAAAATCCTATCATAGTTATTGATGCAAATACCACACATATAATTCAAACATAACTTTAAATAATATTCCAAGTTTAAAAGAAAATTGACTTTTGATATAAATTTTAAGATGCAATGTAAAGAGGTTGTGTTACTGACCTTAACCATGGCCTAGGGCCAGTTTCATAGTCAGATTGAGTATGCCTCGAGTGTGGCGCTACACTAAATACAAGGCAATACCTGGCCAGTTTCTCATATGAAACTGACCTATTCTATTCTAGTCTAAGTAAGTGTCGCCATGTTTTTAGTATAACGTCAAACTTGAGGCGTACAAAGTCTAAGGGCCAGTTTCATAGTCAGATTTAGTACGTCTCAAGTACGGCGTTATACTAAATACAAGACGTCACCTACCTGAAATTGAATGGAATGGGCCAGTTTCATATGCGAAACTGGCCCATTCCATTTTGTTCTAGGTAGGTGTCGTCCTGTATTTAGTATCGACTCGCACTTTAGGCGTACTAAATCTGACTATGAAACTGGCCCTAACTATAAAACTGACCTTAAAAGTGTTGATTGAAATGATTGTTAACTAAATCTACGTGACTGAGTGGATACAAACTAGTTTTTATATGTTGGTACCTGGTGTTTTTGGGTTCAAACCCAGCCGGGGTTGACGGATGTTTTTTGAACGATAACAGTCTGTAGCACAATTTCCTTCGGAGGGGAAGTAAAGCCGTCGGTCCCATGTCGATTGTGGCATATAAAAGAACCCTGGAAAGTATGTAAAAATACCTTTCCCGTCAAAATTAGTAGGCCCTTTCGTTCTTGCTCATAGAAATTCTCGTGTGCTGATATAATCACTTAGTTTAGAAAGTGCACGCTAAATACTTCAAATAAATAAATAAATGAAATAAAGCACAATGAGAGCGAAATTAAAAATAGCCTTTTGCCTCAAATAATTAAAAATATAATCTTGTTTTATTATTTGAAACATATTTTTAAAAAAATACAAATTATAAATATGCAAATAATGAAATTAAGAAAATAGTAGGATAGAAAAATAAATATTTATATTATTTCTTACATTAAAAGCATCTTAGTTTACTGACATGGTGAAGTTTCACTTTGTTGCCCAATCAGTGTTGTTAGCTTTAGTTTATGTGTCTATCTTTGTTAAATAAAACCTACTCTACGGCTTATTTGGTTTTATTTACTTCACACGGCATGCTAGTTAAATAAAAGAAGATAATGCATATAAATTAACTAAGCATGAATAAATTCAGTTCGTTCCATCCAAAGTTATAGCTAATTTTTCACTATTTAAATAAAATGTTACAATTTCATTGCATGTTGAATTGAGTATAATGATATTACTTTATTACTATTTATTTTTAAAAACATGTTTATTTTTGTGTGTTTGGTAATGAAATTTGAAAATGTATTCATTGTATTTGAAAGTTTTTTTTTTTAAAAAGCTGAGCACATTAATTTATAATTTTTGCTAGGTCCAAAATGAAATTTTTATAGATATAAAAATATAATCTAAAAATGAAATTTATCTTTCCAATAACAATTAGAATATCCAATCATTAAAAATTTTAAATTAACAGAGCTTTCTTCACACAACTAAATAAAGCTGACGAAGACTCGAATCTAATATATACCTGCTGTAGGTGTCCACAGCAGTTGTCGAACCATATAACGCCATATTGTACACACATCCAACTCTGGAGCATTGTGAGGTCGCCTTCATCGTCGATAACCAGGCCATTTACGAGATCTGCCGAAAGAACCTCAACATTGACCGACCCACGTACACTAATCTTAACAGGCTCATAGGACAGATTGTATCCAGGTAAGTATCCTTCGTTTACCCTGAAACTTACCTTAGATGGTTCCACTATGGTGTGGCTTATAAGATAGGGCCATTATGTAATCCGTCACTACACCATGGCCTCATCTTATAAATCGCGCCATAGGGGAACCATCCAAGGTAATCTTGATACCTTTCAGGGTTAACAAAGTAAACCTTTTAATGTGTGCATAACTGTTGTTAATTTTTTAGGTTTTTTTTTCCTTTTATATAACTATTTTGACTGTTAATATTCTGTGTCAATGTTTCCTAAGCTTTATCTTGTCCTATACCCCTTTCGGGGCCATGGTCTCACTAACGTAATCTGTCCAGCCAGCTCTTCATTAAAAAAACAACTCATGCTATGTTGTAAAGTATCGTAACACGTTAGGGGCTGAGAGGGTACATAACGAGAATGGGAAAGGAGAGAATACCAAAGAGAATAATAGAGGTGAAGTGTGTAGGGAAAAGACCTCAAGGGAGACCAAGAAAGAGATGGGAGGAGCAGGTAACAGCAAGTGTGTGACTGAGAGAAGAAGAATGGTGGAAGGCTAGAGGAAGATGGAGGCATTTTACCAAACTGAATCAGCCATAGGCTGGAAACAATTGATGATGATGATGATGATGATGATGATGATGATAAGTTATTATTGTGATGTGTTACTTCCACCTTATGTTATTTTGAAAATTGAAAAATGACACCTGGACATGGGAATCGAACCCGGGACCTTTGGCTTAGTACGCCAATGCTCTTCCACTGAGCTATCCAGGAGTCGTCCCATGCCCAGATGTCGTTTTTTCAATTTTCTGAATATGTTATCTAGATGGTGAATTCCTCTCTAAAATTAATAACAGCTTCGGCTATTTGATTCCACCTTATGTGCCCCGCGCAGCTTCAGCTGGCTCGGCCTACCTCCTGAACAAGGATATGTATAGGGCTAAAAGGGAAGGCAACTAACCAAAGTGCCGACTTTTCTTGGTCAAATCTCACTTTCTTTACAGTATAAATAAATGGCTGGCCGCTCTAAATTTTAATATATCTTTAGTTGCAAGTTAAACAAAGTTGTAATGGAGGCTTAGAAAGGCTTATAAAAATGTATGGAATCATATCAAATACTGCGCTAATTTGTTTATAAGTTTTACTATTATATAAAATAGTTAATGATTAATAAAACTCACAGGTGTGTTGAGTACCCTCTGAAATCCTTCTCGTACCTCCGGGGGTAGACTTGCTATAGTTTTGGGACACTGTTATAGGTTATAAATACTGTTAAAATATTGATCATGAATTATTGGCACCTACTTTGGTGGCCACATGGTCTAACGCGCTACTCTCGGAGTAGACTAGACTGCCAATGTCGGGGAGATCGAGGCTCAAATTATAGTCAGGTGTACCGAGGGTGGTTTTTTTCAAAATGGTTTCCTACGCTTCATGAAAATGCGAGTACACTCCCTCAAAATTCAACTTTCTTCATCCCTAACCCATTAGCATAATTATTACATAAGTGTATAACCCGAATAGGTAGTAAGAGACCAGAGAAAAAAATTTCAGCACCAATACTATATATTTATATATAGTTTGATTTGAAAAATTAGTTTATGTCTAGCAATTTTGCCAATAAATTGTGAATTATTATATTTGTTTAGTCCGCACAAATAACACTACTCATTGGAAACATTAGATTGTTTCAAATTTACTTTGACACGTTAAAGATACATTTCAAAATGTCATGTGGTGTGCAATGGAGTTATTTGCTCCTTATTTGTCGTTGAAGGTGATTACAATCGGATGTCTCATATATTTCATTTGTTTCCAGCATCACCGCCTCTCTGAGGTTTGACGGAGCTCTGAACGTGGACCTCACCGAGTTTCAGACAAACCTAGTCCCGTATCCCCGGATACACTTCCCTCTGGTATGAATGTTTTTATCACGCACACCCAACATTATTGGCATCGTTTTATTTAGAAATATATTATAAAAAAATAACATGCATCAGTGGTCAAAATGGTCAAAGGCGTCAACTTTCGCAATAGATTGTAGTGTTATCAAACTTATTTTTGTTCACGTACCCCCACATTTTTTTGGTGCTTATTGCAAATTACATATTTCATTATCTACACCTAAAATAAATTATTATAATAAATTTAATCTAAAATAATGTATTAAATAAATAGAATGGTGTAAATGAAAAGTGTATGTGTATACATTTTAAATTTGTACGTGCCCCCCTGAAATGTCTTTACGTAACCTTGGGGGTATGTGTACCCCAGGTTGAATATCTCTGGACTAGACTGCCAGTGATGAGATTAGGATTCGAATACTAGTCTGGTATGCTGAGGCTGGTTTTTTTCCCCTTAAATAGTTTCCCATTATCCCTCCACACAAATGCTTAACATTTCCTCTAAATTCTACCTTCCTCATCCCTTTTTTTAAATCTAAGTCGAAGATGATATTTGTTTCAAAGACAAATTGAAATTTCAAAGCCTTACACACCCCTATACTCAAAATTATTGAATACAAAAATCAAAAACAAATCATGGTAATTAGAACATTATCAACGATGTTTTGTTAGTTCATTTTATTCCAGTGTGTGAAACAGAATATAGGGAATGAATGTCAACAGAAATACACCAGCATCTGTGTGGAGAGAGTACAGGGAATCACACCGTGGAAAAACAAAACACGTGCTATGCACATATCTTGGGACTAAATTCTGGCCATTTGGGATGAAAGTCCAAATTGTTTGCACACATGTAAATTGTGTCAACTGAGGTAAGAAATATAAATAAATCATTTGTTTTAAGGCGACCTACGCACCGGTGATATCAGCAGAGAGGGCTGGGCACGAAAACATGACAGTCGCTGAAATAACCAAATCATGCTTCGAGCCTCACCATCAGATGGTAAAGCTATAGCTGAAGAATATGTTAAGTTGACTATCCTCTCATCCATACTGAATTTCTTAGTGGAAACATTTTTTCAAAATAGATAAAAAATTAAATTTACTACATAATTTACATTTAGATAAAATATATATTAACTTCCTAGCAATGCAATCTAATTTGTAACTATCAATGATTTCTTCAGTTTTATAAATAGAAAACAGTTAATAGCTTTAAAACTATGCCTCAAGATAATTAGTGAAATCAAATACATTAAAAAGTCTCGATAGTTTGAGTCAAACTAATGAGAACTCAAGTTACACGGGGTGGTCAGGAAAAATTAGAAAAAGTTTATGTTTCTAAGAGTAAAAGTGATCAATATACATTTTTTGAATCACAAAAATCATTTCACAAATATAAACATATGTAGACTATCTATTATTAAAATTTAAAACAAACTGGCGAGTGTTTTCAGATTTGATTTTATAATCGTTGCTATTCCGCATAACGAAGCATCATTCATCCTATGTTAAAGTACATACCCCAGTCTTATCCCAACTTTGAATTAAAGACAGTGTTTTTTTTTGCAGTTTATATAGCAAAACATTTTTTTAGCCAAAATAAATAAAATATTTTTCCAGTAGAAACATAAGAGTATAATTTTCTTCACATGTTGATATCAACAGTTATTGAATCCCTGTCAAAAGCATGGTGGCATTTTCTAACAAACTTTTTCAAATAAGAGAAAAAGTTGTCATTAAATTCCAGGACACCCTTGACAGATATTCAAGAACTGTAGCAATATTTAATTTATTTTGACCAAAAATACGTTTTGATATAAAAACTGCAAAAAAACACTGACTTTTTCTCGTATCCTCTACACCCCTGTCTTAATGAACTCTGTTACTTGTTCATGTGTTTCCAGGTGAATTGTGATCCCCGGAAAGGGAAGTACATGGCCGTGTGCATGTTGTACCGTGGCGATGTCGTGCCTAAAGATGTTAACTCTGCCATAACAATGATCAAGAATGAGAAAACCATTCAGTTTGTTGAATGGTGTCCAACAGGGTTCAAGGTAAACATTTACATGGAATGTTATAATAACTTTAAGGAAGGAGCACTTTTTAAAACTTTGCTATCAAATAGAGAAATACAAAATCATAACTTGTCTACCTAACCTCACTCGTTGAAAAGTACAGCCTATTATTTAGGGTGATTCGTAACTTTCTGTACAAACTTAAATGGGAGATAGGGAACATTGAAACTAGGGATGGGACCTTGAATCCCTTGAATCCTTAAGGAGATTTGAGAATTCGAGAAAATTTCAGATTCAAGATTCAAATCCTTTAAAAAAAAATCAATTTATCAAGTAAAATTTATTTTAGAGCTCTAATACTACTTATCAGTGGTTCAAAACCATAGGATAAACTTCACAACCTGGCTCCGGACCAGTAATTTAACACTTCTCTGAATGTATGAATGTTATAATGAATGGATTTGAAGGAACAATATTAACATTTAATTACTATTTTGTATTTTCCATTATATATATATATATATATTCCCTCTTTTTTATTCATATTTTCCAAGATTCGGATTTTGATTCGAGATTCGAAAGTAAATTGGAGATTCAGATTTGAGATTTAGATTTGTAAAATAGTGAATTCAACCCAACTTTATTTAAAACAAACATTTTTCATAAGTGAATGGATGTCTGCAGACATCACCTTTTGGTGCTCTAGGACGTTATCTATTTTCATCTGTCATCATTTGTAAACACCCACCGGAACTCAAACCCTTGATAGGTTCAGTGTATTTTGAAAGTGACGACCATTCGACTATCGAATTGGGTTGCATGGTTGTTGTGTTGGACTATGACCCAGGAGACTTAAGGTTAAATCCTGAAGGGCTAGTGCACTTCCTTTTACCTCTTTTCCTTATCCCCCCTCCCTTAACTTAACTCACTATTATCCTTACTTTGTAACAGATCGATAAAAATAATAAAGTGAAACTTGTACTGTTGAAAGGTTGGTATCAACTACCAACCCCCAACGGTAGTCCCAGGAGGGGACCTGGCTAAGGTCAAGAGGGCAGTGTGCTGCCTGTGCAATACGACGGCTATCATGGAGGCCTGGATGAGGTTGGATCACAAGTTTGACCTCATGTTTGCTAAGAGAGCGTTTGTTCACTGGTACGTCGGCGAGGGGATGGAGGAAGGTGAGTGAAACCATTGGGGGACCATCACACACAGACATTGGTCATCGGGTACAATCTTAGCGGATGACTTGGAAACCACTTAAGAGCTCATCTCGCAGACGATTAATTAGGGAAATTAGATACGAGGATACACTCAAACCAGAAAATTTATAGAAATATGGTTTTCTGCATTATTCATTTTACAACAGTGAAATTAGGAACAGTTTAATTGTTGGGGTTTTTTCCCCCTTATTTTAAAATAACTATTTTTCAATTTAATTGTATTCATCAAAATATGGTAAAATGATTTCACTATTCTCGACTCCACTGTTTTATAAAGTAGACTACAGAAAACCGCAGCATAATGCACCGTCTGGTTTGAGCTATACTACTTACCCAAGTTATATGCTATCCTTCAGTTGGGATGGACTCTTGAGCAAGAAATTAACTCCAAATACTTAAATAGCTATGGATTGGTTTTAAAATGCTTATCGTTTTAGGATTCACCTACTTTTTCTGTTTGTGATTCCTGCACCCAAATTTCATTTGATTCCACAAACTGAACTAAAGCCATTTTGACCCCGTTGTTTTTGCCTCTGTGTAAGATGGGGAGTTACAAAAGTTGTCATCCAGCAGGCCAGCAGACATAAGAGGTGACAAGAATGTCGCTTAATGAAACTTAATTTAACAAGTTTTATATTAAAAATTAGAAACTAGTTTTGTTAAGCATATTCAATTCATCCATATAACTACAAAATCAGAAACAACATTCTAAGAACTTAAATTGATTCTGGTTCTTCAAGAGCCCAATTCACGGCTGATTAACCGAGATATTAAGTACATGGTTAAGCTCGAACCAAATAACAGATTGATATGGGTTTTTCTGCATTCTTTGCTTGTAAGCATTGAAACTGAGCTCAGTTTAATAAGATGCTCATTTTTAAAATGACTGCTTTTCAATGTTGTCATCTTTATGAAAGTATGGTAAAACGGTTTCATTAATTTCAATTACACTATTTTATAAAATATAAAACAGCACCAAGATCTGATGCCTGATTCAAGTTGTATTACATATGTAAGTTAGGTGCTTTCCATGGGGTGAGATGGTTTCCAACCCATCCCTTAGTGCAGGCGTGAATCAACGTTTCGTTGCAATAAGTTATTGTAATGCCATCTATCAATGAACCACTGTACTTCTAGCAAGTATGAATACCTCATATTGAAGCTGATAGATGAAGATACCAGTTCACTGCAATACCATGACCATTAATAAATTAATAAATGAGTAGTGAAAATATTTATCAGATAAGAGTATACAAGTAAAAAATGGCTGCTGGGCTTGCGCAGAAAGCTTTGCTATATGTGCACCAGGGAATGGGTTAAGTTAAGACTCAATATAATTTAGTAGCCTACCTAAATACCATCCCTCCCCTACCAGAATTCCTCGGGCCTATGTTGGCTCCTCTTACCACTCGGCTATTTGTTTGCAAGTGTTTATTTGGTTTCGACTTTTTTTAAGGTGAGTTTTCCGAGGCTCGAGAAGATTTAGCGGCCTTGGAGTTAGACTACAAAGAAGTCCAGGAAGACCTTGTATCAGATGAAGAAAATGATGAATACTGAATTGATAAAAAAAAATGGATGTATGTTTTTTAAGTACTGTAATTTCATAAACCTTGTATTAGATGAATTATTGCAGTTTTTCTCATGAGATACAACAGAGAAATAAATTGTGGTCAGGGAAAAAAAAAAAAAAAGTTGTCGACTGACTTTTTATCTGATTGTTTCGCACTTTGACACTAAATCTCATTTATATGTAACAACTAAAATGTTCATACCGTGCTGACTTTTGCTCTAATAATATTCAGTACACCAGAGGGCATATATTAAAGTCTCAGTATTTAACATAGAATTGTGTGTTTATGAATTAAACTAAACTTTGTAATAGTAATATTATATTATTTAATTATTATGGCTATGTTTTTCACTTTTTTATTTTTATTTAGGTATTAATATACTACATAATTATATACATCACTGTTCAAATATTATTCTTAAATACTAATAAAATGAATCAGTGCCTAATGGCTTGAAAATGTATAATAAGACAGTGTAGAAACACTGTACAATAATGTAAAGTATTTGATAGTGAAGGAAACAAATCTGAAAGGATAGTTAGGTTAGGCCTGGATAGAAAAACACACTTCTATCTTCATTTCTTCTCTTCTCAAACTATTGCACTATATTACACTTCACACATTGTTGAATGTAGATGTTACTTTATCATTAGAAAATATAGTTATATTGCCTGTTTTTCTTTGTGTTTTTTTTTCAATGTGTATCTTCTATTGATAAAGGAACATCTCCGAAAATTCAAACTATATGTGATGTGTAATTTTGTGAAATAGTTTAAGAAGACAAGAAATGAAGAGAAAAGTGTGTGTTTTTATATCTAGGCCAAACCTAACTATCCTTTCAGGTTGACTTCCTTCACTATCAATTACTTTACATTGTTGTACAGTGTTTCTACACTGTCTTACTATACAATTCTTAAATACCATCAATTCTTTTAATTAAATCAAGTACTATACACTTTGTGATAGTTATTAAAACGTGCATGTGTGTGCGCGTGTGCACTGGTTTGAGTAATTTCATAGCTACTTATAAGCAGGGCCTAGATTTTTATGATGTGTCATCTTTTTTTGTTCATCACAGATAATGCTCATAAGTGGGCCCTACATAAACGCTAATCGTTATCCTCTGCTTATAGATATGTATATTTTAAAAATCTTTTTTGTCATTTTGGAATCTATTAGTTTGTGTCATTTTTTAGTCTTCATCCAGTCTGTGTTTTACAATCTTCTCCTGAAGAAGGGGACATACCCCAAAAATTTCATATTTATGTGTTTTGTTTTTAATTGTAAACCTTGAGGCCAAACATTTTCTATTATTGCCCTTTTAGCCTCTTTTCAATGTTTAATTTAACACAGACGTTTGGTGCCATTTTTTCTTTGTTGAGTCATTTGGGCCATTTATAAACAGTTTTGAGTAATTTTAAGGCATTAATATTGGATAAATATATTTTTAAATACAATCTATATTTTATAAATGCATAAATACTTGGACTTTTTTTTTTAACACAGTTGTCGGAACAAGAAGATAATGTAGTCATTTTAATTTTTAATTCTCTTTGCTTGTGTGGTTGTAAAATACACATCGACTACAAGTAGGATGGAGAAGGTTGCGTTGGAAGGGGGTTATTATTAATGAAAAAGATAATTGTAAATTGATGTTATAATTATTTATCAGAATTATATAGTTATTTGTTAAAGGCTTTTCACTACATTGTATTTTTAGTTTACAATTTTGTAAAGTGTGTATTTGATATATTTGTGTGCATTTATTAAGAGTTTTTATAAAAAAAAAAATTGCTGTTTTTTTTTATTCTTCGGTCATTTTGTTTTATGATCTCATTTAGGTCATCACAATCCTAGCTCTGCTTATTAGTATCACACGCTGCGATGTGTCATTATTGTGTTAGAAACTGAGCGCTGTTTGATCCGATTTAATCGAACACATTGTTCATCCCCTCCATATAATATCCAAACACTCAAGACAAACGCTCAATGCACAATATATTGTAAGAAACGTATTATATGGGTCTACAACCACCAGAAATGTGATACAAGAGAGTCAAACTTCAGACTCCTCTTTGAGAGACACTCTTGATTTGAATCTTAGGTGGGACAAATTTTAGACCCTGTGCATGGGGGTGATTTGAAGCGCGCTCACTATAAGTGTGGTCTGATCAAGACATGAGTTTACATAAGAGAGAAACTTTATGTGTGTTATGAGTAACATATGTTTGCTCCAGTGCAAGATTACGGCTGTGACGGCGATTTTGAGATAAATGAAAAAGCTGCCTTAAAATAATAATTATAAATAAGAGACAATTGAAATCTTTTTGGTAATTGTTTTTTAAGTGAACATAAGTTATCTATATATATTATGCAGACTTCAGTTGTCTTGAGGTAAAGTGTTCACACCTTAGGTTCGGATATCAATGGGTTCAAACCCAACCGAGGTTGACGGAATTTTCTTGCGCGATTAAAATACATAGCACAACTTCCTTAGGAGGGGAAGTAGAGCCGTCGGTCCCCATGTCGACTGTGGCATATAAAAGAACCCTGGAAGGTATGTGAAAATACCTTTCCCGTCAAAATTGGTAAGCTCTTTCACGCTCGCTCATAGAAATTCAGTGTGAAAGGCAACAAGGAACCACCACACTTTCTGAACTACTCTAACACTAATTCTAGCACTAACCAGCAGCGGATGGATAGATATCACGTCAAACCAACCTTCTGATTGTTGATTTAAGAAGAGGAAATTTGAATTAAGTTTAGTTTCCAACAAAAATAAGTAGTTTCTAATTATGTATTTATATTAGTGTCACAAATTATCTAAAAAATTCCAGAGTAAGCCAATTGCCACAAGTTGGGTATTTTGTACATACCAAACAGTACGGTATATAACTGAAAAGGGCAACATTTGTGACATTTTTATGTATCTATCACTAACTTAAAATTCTTGATTTTAGAATTTTGGCAATCTTGTACTGGAGCAGTAATTTGTAGAGCTGGGCAGTTGGCCGCTCGATATGTGATATGTAGCGAGTATGATTTACAAACTGTTTTGTATGAATATTCAAGTCAAAATGTAATATAATAGACATTAACTCTTCATTATTCCATGTGTAAAGTTTATTTATTAACAGATGTACTTTGTAGATTATAATAATGATGATTGGGATGGATATTATTTTTATGAATAAGACAATTTTATACTAACCATTGACAGAAGGGCAAGCAAGGTTTACACACTTGCCATAAAACTGTAGGTCTCAAAGTTCACAGTTAAAACACATAATTATATAATTTTCAGGGTACATCAGTCCCCTTCATCAGCAGAAGACAGTAAAACCAATTTATTCAATAATGCCACCTAAATTTTCAAAGCTTTAAAATTATGTGTTTTGTTGTGTTTTAATTGTGAACTTTGAGGACTACAGTATTCTGGTGCGTGTGTAGACCTTTTATCCTCTTTTCCAGGTAAAATTTAAAATAATCCTTTGTTTACATACCCACAATAATTATCATTACTATCTCCGTTTATTTCCATGTTTTTTTACTATAGTAATAATGACTTTAATTACTATGATACCAGTGATAATGATTTTATTCCCTTTAAGTTATTTATGCAAAATATAATCCGTCCAAAAAAATAATAATGTTAAATGTTTGTTACTATAGTATAAAATAAAGTTTTTATCTTAATGTTGTTTGGTTAAATTATTGAACTAATGTCCAGTTTGGGGTTAGAAATGAGGGAGAAAGTTATTTTATTGACATCGAATGACTCTTATGGTGTACATGATTATCATATTTTAAATGCTGGCTTGTAGGTCTAAAATATATTCTTTAATTTGTAATATCACACCTCCGCATGGGGAATTCGAGCTGTAACAAACCAACACTTGAAATACTGGTTTGGTCGACCTCGGTGGTCTTGGGGTAAAGTGCTCTTCCCAGGACCCGATGTTTGTGGGTTCAAACCCATCCTAGGTCAACGGATTTTTCTTGGACAATAAAAATCCGTAGCACAAATTCCTTTGGAGGAGAGTTAAAACCGTCGGTCCCATGTCGATTGTGGCATGTAAAAGAACCCTGGAAGATAAGTGAAAATCCCTTTCCTGACAAAATTGGTAGGCCCTGTCGGTTAAGAAAGAGCGTGTTAAATATCTGAAATAAAATAAATACTGGTGTGAAAATAATTTGGTTACACCTTTTCTGAAAAATGTGTACACGACAGCTTAAACAAACGGCAGAGAAAATATCAGGGTCTAACCACTGTTGAGATAGAGTGTTATTTAGTTTACTGTATCTCATGTTTATTTAACACCATGGTAACCATCCGCGTGGTATAGTGGTCATTACACCTGGCTATGAGCCTAGGGGTCTTGGGTTTGATTTTCGGCTGGTAACTTGGATATTTTCTTGAAAAAGGAAATACCCAAACCGTCACTGGGATTTGGTTAATTAGGCTTGAGTTAGGTTTAAGTATTTCCACTGGTTCCACACCCTCATACTCACTATCACCCTCATACTCACTATCACCATAATCTCATCACATTGGTACATGGAAAGAGCCTCCCCGGAAAGGTTGTAAGATTAGTACATTCAGGCGTCGCCTGGACAACGGTACATTAGTACTGGATAAACTTTTCACTACTGGGCTACGAGTGATGCCCAGAGGCGCAATATTATTATAACACCATGGTTAATAAAAACTCAATCTAAGAGGTAAGGATGAGAAGGATTGTTCTAATAAAGTGCACCTGCATTAGCATGGAGAAAGAATGGAAAAAAATCAAACAAATAACATCTGGAAAATTGGCCCTACACACCTAGGATGAAATTAAAACCTCAACCTCTCCATTACTGGGGGTCCAGTATGTAGTGAACCTGACACCCTAGACCTTGTGACCACTGATGTTGGTATTATTCAATAGGGAGTTGGGGGAAAGATAAAAAAAAGTCACAAATAGGCCTACAGTTTTAACAAGCATTGCATACTCCTTGCAACAACGCCAAACTGAGCAAATTAGTGACCTAAGATTTCACTGAATGTACCGAGATAAATTATATTTTGATGATAAATCAATGTAAAAATATAAATCTGAGGATTGGATTAATTTAAAATTCATGTGATTAAAAACGGTAAAAGTTTCATATCTTTATTTGTGCTATCCTACACTAGAGTATAAGTTGCGATGACAAGGGTCAAACTCATGATATCCCTTGAAAGACTCAGTTTCCTAGTGGGAGGCCACAGTAACTCTACCAGATCAGTGGTGTACACCGGTAACATCACCCAAGGGGGTGTGGCTGATAAGAGATAAAAAGTTGAGGTTGAGGATGTCTGGATTATGTCACTCTACTATCACTTTAAATTAAGGCTGTTTAAACTAAAAACTATTGTATAATCTTTAATCAATTTTGATAACAAAGGAAAAAATTAGTTAAATCAATAAATTATACGTCTTTTTTTTTAATTATTATTATTTCAGGGGTTTGTTTGGTGGTTTTATATAAAATAAGGGCCAAGAAATGGATCAGAACATATCAACAATTACTTGTCAACTTTCTAGTTAAAAGGGCATTATCTCCAGATAGAGGTGGTTTGCTCAATCTCCAACAGAGTCCAGTTGTAGCGCAGATACACCCACCAGGAAAGGTCGGCGGGGAAATACGGGGTACATATGTGTTCGGCCAGGGCACTGCAGTGTTTGGTGTATTTGTTCACTTATGATGTCTGTTGTAAGTGTGCTTCTTACTTTCTTTGGAGTAAAGTGGAACTTATAATACGTCAAACATTTTAAATTTTTAACAAAAAAAATAGACATATTCATTAGAAATTGAAATTAGTAAACGGCTAATTATAATTTAGTGGATTGTTTCTAAAATTTAATTTACTTGTTTTATTAAAACATTAAGATAATCCGACACTTTTAAATTGTGCTAGTAGTCTAAAATTGGTCATTAATTAATTAAATATTCCTCTATACAATATTAGTTTAGTAACTGTAAAANTTGAAATTTTGTTCAATTTATGTATGGTATCATATATTTTGGTCAAATTTGAAGAGAAATTATTTAAGTGTTGTGTTTTTGTATCTTTGTAATTTTGTGCAGGTTGACCTAAAATCGCTCCAGCTACACTCCCAGCAATTGTATCAAAATTTAAACTTGTGAATTTTCAAATCCTAACAATATTTAGAACTGGTAAAATTATTGTATTTATATAGAATTAAGGTGGAAGTGTAAGATACGTTAGAGAAGGGAAGTGGTTTTGTTGCTTTTATAGCAAAACATTTTTTTTCTACCAAAAATAAATCAAATATTGATTCAGTACAAACATAAGAGTTTAATTTTTTTTTCTCGTGATGATATCAATAGTTCTTGATATCTGTTAAGGGTGTCCTAATATTTAATGACAATTTTTTCTCCTCATTTAAAAAGTGTCTAAATCTAATGCCGCTATGCTCATGATGGATATTTAACAACTGTTGGTATAACCATGTGAAGAAAAGCTCTTTTATGTTTTACCGGAACAATATCTGATTTATTTTGGTCAAAAAATAAAAAGTTTTGCTATTAAAACTGCAAAATCACTTAGTTTTTTACACATTATTTACACTCCAAACTTAATTTTTATTGTTTGCTTTTGAGAAATATTTCCCTTTGTTCCAATCTAATCACTCATGTATAATGTTTCCAAGCCATCAGGTGATTATTAATTTTATGCATTATTTTGATACTCAGAATTAAATCATGCCTCAGCGACTCCATTGAGGCAAGTTAAATAAACATCAGTACAATGAAGATATATCTACAGTTCCACATCATAGCCGCCATTGCTATTTTCCATTTGCAGTGTGGACAAGCAGATATCTATGAAAATCAGTGAGTATTCATCACAGTCCAATTTTCATAGGAAAGGGCCAGTTATAAAATAGAAACAAATATTTTGGCAGTCTATATTGATAACATTCTACAATATTATTAGTGTTATTTTGTAGGCATTGATAATATCTATCAAAAGTGACAGCTGCAGATAACAGGACTTGATGTATGAATACTTGAAAATATATCTAATAATTTTTCTAGTTGTTAGAGGACAGCAAAACAGAATAATTTCTGGTCATGTAGAACTCACAAAAGTGATTAGTCAGAATTAATGGCCAGTGAGATAAAAGATTCCAGAGCGAGTTTAATATTAGTCGTCCAACACTTAAGCTGTATACTGAGCCAAGGGTCTCGGGTTAGATTTCTGGCTTGGCCGAAAAATTTATCACTGTTGAAATGTGAGTTTCCACTTTCACAGTGATGAATTAATGACAAGGGGCCTGGATGATGTGTTTGTTCTAGGATTAAGTTAGTTTATAAGTCGTCGGTTCGGAAAGTGCACGTTAAATACCCCAAATAAACAGAGAAAAAAATTAGTCACACAAATATGAATAGTTTAGTAGCAACTAAATTAATTGTACTTTCAGAGTTTATTTGCTTATTCAGTAAAATAATATATAATTAATTACACACATAGTAGGCTGTAATACCAATGGCATATGCTATTTTCTTAAAATATGAAACTCAACTACCAAACATGATCACATGAAAGTTCTTGGTAGCAAAAGCTTCCTTACATAGTTGCAGTCTATAAGAAAGTGTGTGCAACTCGATTTTAAACACTGGACTCAAAGGAGTGTGGCATTTAAATTCTAAAGAGGAATCTTAAAGAGAGCTTTGTTGTGTGAATAATTTGGAACACACTTTGATCAAGAAGTATCGCACATTAATAACAAAATAACCCGCTTCGGTGGCCGCGTGGTCTAACGCGGTAATCTCGTGTTAGACTAGACTTCCGAAGATGAGATCGGGGTTTGATCCCAGTCGGGTGCACTGAGGGTGGTTTTTCCTAAGTGGTTTTCCACTCACCCCGCACAAATGCGGGTTCATTTCCTCTAAATTAAGCCTTCCTAATCCCCAACCAATTAGTGTAATTAGTACATAAGCGTATGACCTGTACAGGTGGTAAGACGTGGTGCTAAAAAAAATTGTTTTTAATTCTAGCTGACAGTTTTTAAAAAGCATATATTTATTTATTTTTCAGAATACATTTTATTATTCTTAAAACAAATTAGTTTTTACCAAATACTTGATTGTATCAGTAACCACATGCTCTACAGGCCCACATAGCCTTAACGTGTAGCCAGCAATAGTGTCATAGAGTAATATTCATTCTTTTGATAACATTAAATTCTAGGTTCCAAGAAAATTCCAAAGTTCATACTTGATGAAAAAATTATTGATCAAAAAATTTGGTGGTCAATTTACAAAACTAATCGATAGTGTCTATGACTTGTTATATGTGGATGGTGACTTGGGTTTGTGGAATATGAGTCAGTCACCCTTTCTCGTCAAGTTTATAAGAAGATAAGGAAATTGGATCATTTTAATTAAAGTATTTTAATTGTAATTTGGTTTCACATAAACATAATAAATAAGTGTATAATTTTCTATATATTATAATTCTGACCCGCTCCAGTGGCTGAATGATCTAAGGCGTCACTCGCTAGACTGGCCTGCTGGTGACGGTAAGATTAGGGCTTGAATTCCATTTGTATTCCATATTGTGGGTCGTTTTTCCTAAATGGTTTCCCACTCTACCTCCACGCAAATGCTGATGGATTATGACTAAAACACTTCCGTGCTCATAATTACCCTGTTAGAGTAATTATAAAACATATGTATAACCTGAACAGGTAGTAAGACATGGTGATAATAATTATATATGTAATTCTGTTTGAAATAAATATAATGTGAAAATATAAATTCTTATTATTTTTACTATTACTACTACTATCCTAATTAATAACATAAGATGACATTAATATTGATACAATATGTACCAAGCGCGTAAGAACATGGAGGCTAAAGGAGTGGATTGGAGACGCGAGGCAGAGGGAGAAGCTCGGAGAGGTGACAGGAATGGAAGAGGTTGTGCCATACGACCTGTAGAGGTGGAAATATCCAGTGATGATCGTGATGATGATTAATGTCATCTGACCAAGAATATAAATAAGGTGTTTTACCCGTATGCCCTGCATCTGTTTCCCTTGGAGCAGTTTGACCGGTTTTATTTTACAAGTTGTGAAGGCCTTAACACATCACTTTTGTGTTTAGACTGTATTGCCTGTGACCGGGAAGTCGGGGTTTGAATCCTTTAGGTTCTTTTTTTCCCCCATACTTGGCTTTTCACTCTCATCTCCACTTAATACAGGTACATTTCTTTTAATATTCCACCTTCCTCGTCTCTACTCCATTAGCATAATTAATCCATGTGTATAACCCCAACAGTAGAAAGACTCGTTGGGAAATTAAAAAAATAATCTTTTACTGGTATTTTTTTCAGGCCCAGAATAGTGACAGAACATGGCCATCTTTATTTGATCAGTGGTGAGAATCGCAATATCACGCTTCGCACATCCGGTCGTGGATACGTCAATCTAAATGGCGAGAATCTTGTACAGCTTTCTTCAATGGTAAATAAACATTTTAATGTCAGATAAACTACCTTAAAGTAAGGTCAAATTTTTTGGTATGTATAAAAGAGAAAAGGGGTTTGATAAATCTATATAGGTTGAACAAAATAAGACCAATATATATATTTTTTTAATATTAAAATATACACGGTTTAAAAGTTTGTCAAGTCATCAATCATAGTTAGAGTTTATTGTAATTTAATAAAGTAAACATAAAGAGCCCTCCTGACCCCACAGATAATGTACAACTTACGGCCGCTACATGGTAGAACACAGCTATACATTGCAGATGTTTAGAAATTTGCATAATTTAAGAAGTTGTTTCATATATTTTTAATAATAAAATTTAAGTGAAAATTAACATAAGATTTCTGACAAGTTAAAAAAAAAATCATGGCTGCTAGATTCCTGTTTTAAGCCTATTTTGAACACCCTCTTATTATTATGTCTAATTAAATTTTGATAGTTTGCTTTAGACTACAAATTTAGGGATAGGGTTGCTCGAATCCTTAAGGATATTTTTGAGATTAAAGGATTTGAGAAAATATCAGATTCGAGACTCAACTCAATAAAAAAATATATTTTTTTTCAATTTTTTAATATAAATTTGTTTTAGAGCTCTAATACTGCTTATTGTTGGTTCAGAACCAATTATAATTATATTATGAACTTTACAACCAAGCCCCAGTGCAGTAACTTAATGCTTTACTGAATGTTTGAATATTGTAATGAATGAATTCTAAGAAAGTATGTTAACATTTAGTTACTATTTATATTGTTCTATTATATTTCTATTTTCTCTTATGTTCATCACTTTTTACCAAGATTCGGATTTAATTTCTAAATTTGAGATTCGAAGATAAAGTGGAGATTCAGATTCGCGATTCAGATTTGTAAAATTGTGTATTCTAACCACCTATATATTACATATATTAGTAAAGTGTCAATGATGGTAGTGGTCCATGTTACTCCCCTGTGATTATTTCACAGAAAACTATTCATCCAATGTTCTCGTGTCGCTGTTGCAGGCAAGGAACGCCTCCGAGACGGTGGAAAGAATACGGAGGAACGTGTTGGTAACTTTCCAACAGAGCCTCAGTGATCTGAAGAGCACACTAAACGGACGGCAAGGTATCGCAAGAAGAGTCGCCGTCATCGAAGCGTCCATTAACAACGGCTCGATAGGGGCTGCGGGTGGATCACCTGCCGGAGGAACGGGAGGAATAGGGGTAATTCAGGGGATAATCTTATATTATAGTCTTAGACATGTGAGTGGAATAGGGTTTATTTCAAGAACCACCATCATATCAAATGTTTCCGGCCTGTGGCTGGGTCAGTTTAGTAAAATGCCTCTCTCTTCCTCTATCCTTCCACCATTCTTTCTCCTTTAATTTCTTCCATTCTTCTCCTCTCACTTGCACACTCTTTGTTATCTGCTCCTACTATCTCTAGTTTGGGCTCCCTTGCGATCTCTTTCCTACATAGTTCATTTCCAGTATTTTATTTGGCATCCTCTCCTTCTCCATCCTCATTACATGACCATACCATCTCAGCCTTGCTTCCTCTACTATCTCATGTATTCCAACATCCTCATTACATGACCATACCATCTCAGTCTTGCTTCCTCTACTATCTCATGTACTTCAACATCCTCATTACATGACCATACCATCTCAGTCTTGCTTCCTCTACTATCTCATGTACTCCAACATCCTCATTACATG
>CABFWB010000375.1:133115-151591 GCA_902151455.1 Timema bartmani | reverse complement strand
ATACCATCTCACCCTTGCTTCCTCTACTATCTCATGTACTCCAACATCCTCATTACATGTCCATACCATCTCACCCTTGCTTCCTCTACTATCTCATTTACTTCAACATCCTCATTACATGTCCATACCATCTCACCCTTGCTTCCTCTACTATCTCATGTACTCCTTGTTAACTTCATTCCTAATCCCGTTTCTCCTCGTGAAAGCCAACATTATCCTCACAAACTTAATTCCCATGTTCTCCACTTTCCTTGTCTCCCTTGCATGCAATGTCCATGTTTCTGCTTCAAGTGTGACAATGGGTACAAAGTTTGTCCTGTACAACATTTCCTTACACTTCAAGGGCACTTTTCTTCTCTTTAGCAGGTCTCTTATGCACCTATAGAACAACTCTCCAGTCTGTCCTCTTCTCATTAGATCCTCTCAACTTCTACCTTTAGCCTCAATCAAGTTTCCAAGATATTTCACACTATATACCTTTCTCAGCTCTACTACATCCAAATTTAAATCTTTACTAGTCCTTCTCATATTCCTTGTCATTACCATCACCTCGCCATGCTAAATTTCATTCCACACTCTTTCAAGTCTTCATTCTATTCTTGTAGTTGTTCCTATACTTTCTCTTCCTTCTCCTCCCCAAACCATCAAGTCATCAGCAATCATCATGGCTTTCATTCTTCTCTCCCCAAGTTTCCTTGCCACTTTATTCTTGACCATTCTCGCTACCATTACAAATAGTGGTGGTGAGAGGGAACTCCCCTGCTTAACTTCATCTTTTATTTGTAACCACTCCTTCCACCATCCTTCTCTGTCTTAACGCAACTCATGTTATCCTCATACATACTCTTCACTCTCATTAAAACTTCTCTTTCCACTTCAGCCTCCTCCATTGCTTTCCAGACTTTATTTCTCTCCAGACTATCATATGCCTTCTCCACATCCATAAGTACCATTACCATTCAAGAATAATGATTTATTTTTAAATATCCTTTTATTTTATGTTTTAGTTTCGAAGTCTTCGCACTCGGTTGAATACGATGAACAGAAGGGTAAGTAGATATATAGCAAAAAATTATAACTTTGCCGATAAACGTTGGCCAAAATAATAAAACATAGGGTTTACATATTTTGAGAGAATATTCATGTATTATTAATCTAATCATCATACAGTCTATGTGTGGCTTATTCAATTATAATACGAACACAACAATCAGACATCAGAACCATTATTTTACCACTTAGACATACTCATTTTCACATTATACATTTTTGGCTCTTGCCAGGACTTAAACCGAAGACCTTCAAATCATTAGGGAGATGCAAACCTGATTGAGCTCGGTTTTGATTTATTAAACATTTTCAAGAAGTTAGATTTTTTTAAAATTTTGTTATTTCAGGATAGTTCCGCTAATCTTGAGCCATAAGATAACTTTTTTTTTTCTGAAACCTTGGGAAAAAGATAAATTAACAGTAATTTAATTCTTCAGATACCCATTTATATCAGAATCAAAGAGGAACAAAGCTTGTCTAAAAGTCTTGTAGAATTGTCCTATATTAAGTTAAACAAAGTTCTCAAATATCCGGGGTGGTAGGGGAAAAAAATTGGTCGGGATGAAGAAAAAAAAAACCGGACAATCCCGGCTTAAATATCATGCACAATTTGCTCACTAACATTAAACTTTTTCATCAACGACCCTTTCTCATTAAAAAAAAATCATGTTTTTGTTCTAAAGTAAGAACAACTTTTTTACGTTAAGACATGGTAACTAAGGTTTAAAAAAATGAAAACAGGGGAGTGTTGACCTGTTGCGGGATTTGAAAACAGAATCTGACTAAGACACATGTGATGCGTCCACCTGCTTTGCTTCAAAAGTAAACACTAGATAGATGCGCGAAAATAACAATGAGTAATTATGGTCTCTACTTAAGTTTGTTGATGTGTTCGCAAGTTGTTATTATGTACAGTTACCGAGGACAGCTATATTGTACGGTAGTGTATATAGTTGAATTATTATTAAATAATATTTTGAAATACTATTAAAAAACGACATAATTTTTATACTAATAATTGTTATGTGAATCTACCCTTAGCTCAATACCTTGGAGCGCCAAGTAAGGCAGATCGTGACCTTACTCAACAGAAACGAATGCGGGAGTAGTCCGTGCCTTAACGGGGGAACCTGCGAAGATAAATATAGCGGCTTCATCTGTCGGTGTCCCCCGAACTGGGAGGTGAGCTCTTCTTCTATCGTCAACTATTCTGTTCTAAGTGCCGTTACGGCAAAATAGAGTCCGACTTTGTTTACATTCTGTACATCCATCCTTGTAATTGCTTTGTTGAACAAAAGATAAAGCTTGGCTACGATTATCTTCATAATTATTATTTTTACAGGTGCATTTATGCAAGTCAGGTTAATAGCACCTGGTACTTCAATTAAGGGCCGTTCATGTATTATGTAAGCACCTAATGGGGCAAGGCAGGGTTCAAGCGGTGCTTATTTTTGCTGACAAGGAGGAAAAGGGTGTGTGTGTGGTCATAACATTGCTTACTTAAGACAGAGAGACGGACAAGAATGGTGCAGTGACCCAGACACCTCAAATGGACAAGTACTGTAATAGTTAAAAGTGTCGAGACATGATTCACAACTCTAGCTAAACCACAACCAACTTTAAACATTATCTCACTTAAAAAAACAAACACGAGTATCCAAGTCAAGAAAGATTTCAATGTGAATACCCGAATAAGGTTTCAAGTGGACGATTATCTTGAGTTGTGCTGAGAATGGGAGCATTAAGATGTCTAGTTAGCTGAGATAGTAATAATATTAGGCTAAATACTAACAAAACTTTTAATAGTACACAAGTTTGGTGTTAATTGGAATGAACATAAAACTATTTTATATGACCCCCTACATACATGGACTAGGAAACGTGGTTTAGAGACTGATATTTTCCACTCTGAAAAGTTCAAAATTCCACATATTTTAGTAAATCATTAAATGTCAGGGAAACAAACGGTAACTGGAATGGGTGCATAAAATGGATCCTTGTGAATCAATTGATGCTATTCCTCCCCTGATTGTTCTCCTACTGCCAGACAGCTCCACTCAGTAATGTTATAAGCCCACTTGGTTTCTGACATTAAGGAATTTCTTCTCAACTATTCTAGCGCCTTAAGCGCTAGCCTATAAATTCTAAGGATCTACACAAGTCGGCAGTTTACATGCCATAGTTAATGGTACCTGGTACCTCCTAATTACAGTAGAGTTTCAACCAGTCAAGTTTTCCTTGATAATTCTACATTTTTAAGTCCTTGACCACTTAAAGATCTCGTAGAAAATGTCATATCCATGTTTAGCGCTTTTACCATCTACACCATTAATGTTCTTAGATATGTTTTTATTTGTTCTCGCATATTGTATATCTTGTTTGATCAGGGCCCGCGGTGTGATATGGATGTGAACGAGTGTGCGAGGTTTGCCGGGACAGACCTGGGCTGCCAGAATGGAGCAACCTGCGTTAACAAACCCGGCACTTATGAGTGAGTCCCATAAATCTCAGCATTAAACAAGCTTCATCAATATTTTATCTTGTTGTAAGTAGCAACTGTGTTATTAGAACACGGACAGCAGCAAAGTTTGGTGTGCATCAGTGTGCTCGACTTTGATCCAATCGACTGGAGTTCAAATCTCTGCTTATATACTATATAAAATTTCTCATAAAATATGATTTCCATATTTTCATCAGGTGAATGCTGGTTTATAAATTATTTCTCACTTCCTGTTATTATATAGAAGATACAAGTTTCTAAAACTGAGCACACCAGTGCTAAAACATATTAAAAGATGACTGTTACCGCACGTCTATAACAGACTCTGCCTTAAAATACGAGTAAGGAATAACACTGGGCATAAGACGACTCCAGGATAGCTTAGTGGTTAGAGTACTCTCATCCTAAGTCAAAGGTCCTTAGGTTGGACTCCAGTGTCCAGGTTTAATTTTTTCAATTTAAAGACTATAATTCAATTTAATATGAATTAAAACAAAAGCTAGTTTTGTTAATGAGTTAGGGTGACCTGGATGGACTTCTGTACTGGGGGTCTGGGGTTCAATCCTCGGTCCAGGCACAGATTTATCTGATTGCCAAACCCTTCCTTCACCTCTGACAAGACGTGTATTAATCACAACTTGTGAATGTGAGGAATGCCAGGCCTCCACCGTGGTTCGGATCCCACGTTAAACTGTAGGTCCTCCATTTCATCTCACAATCACCCTACCATTACACATTAGCGTAAGTGCGTATAAACCGAACGGGTAGTAAGACGTGGTGCTAATAATAATAATTTCAATTTCCTTTATTATAGTGATGGCCAACACTCGTAAGACCTATAACAGGCCAGCACTGAAAAGTACACAAGTACCTTACAAATTTATATAATTACATGAGAAAATAAGATAAACAATAATAGCTAAATAATTATATATACTGATGAATAGTGACAAAAAAAAAGTAATTAATAATGATAAGAATAAAAAACAGCAATAATAACAAATAACTAAAGAGTAGTTAAAAGCAGTAGTAATAATAATAATGTTGTTGAGTTTACTGTGGGTTTTTTTCCCTTGAAGGTGTGTGTGTCGTCAAGGCTTCTACGGAACTCACTGTACTCTAAAAACAAATGACTGTTCTGCTTCATCATCATCTGATCTCTGTGGACATGGTGTGTGCGTCAACCAAATATCTGCAACCAGAGGGTTTACTTGTATCTGCAAACAGGTGATGTGTTGCTTTGATTGGCTGGGATATAAAAAGATGGATTAAGTTTGTGTGATGTAAATAACATATTTTAAAAACCAGCAGGACATACTTTGGTTTCCACATGTTCTAAGGTGTTACTCACGCAATATGCTAAACTGCTTATGACGGGGGAGATTGGGGGTTCGGCTCCAAGCCAGGTTTACTAGGGTGGATTTTCCTGAATAATTTTCCACTATCCTTCCATGCAAATGCGTGTACACTTACCTTCCTCATCCTTAACACGATAGCATAGTTAGTGCATACACGTATAACCTGAACGGGTAGTAATACGCGTCACTTAAAAAAACAGGAATGTGTGCCTGAATTTTACACAGGAGACCAGGGTTCACTTTCCACCTGTTGCCCTGACTATGTTTATTTAATGACTGTGCCTATTTTGTGGTTTCAAAGCTATTTTGCTAAGCGGGTTGCAGTTTAACTTAATGCACTTAAGCACTACCTCACTTGGACACCAATGTACAAAATAGAAAAAGTGAAAAGAAAATGAACAGTTCACCGTGTGAGGCCTTCTTGTCTATTCACTGACAACACTCCCCCTCTTTAAACTCAGCTGGGGTTGATAAAAATCCATAGCACAACTTCCTTTGGAGGGGGAAGTAAAACCTGTCGGCCCAGTGTTGATTGTGTCGTGTGAAAGAACCCTAGACGGTATGTGAAAACACCTTTCTTGGGAAAATTTATAGGCTCTTTCTTGCTAGCTCATAGACATTCCCGTGTGTTAGTTTAATCAGTCGGTACAGAAAGTGCACGTTAAATACCTCAAATATTCTCCTTCTTCTCTTTCTCTGACAATTATAGACACTCACTCATTACTCATTTGCATCTGAATAGCATTACCTCGCATTTAAAAATATTGTTTCGTGTTTTGGATAAACAAATGCTTCCAAAGACTTTTTTAATCTACATTTCGGCATGAAGATTCCTACATGACATTTTCATGAAAAAATAGAATAGCTCAATTTGTAGATGGTTTAAAAAACTATATTAAGATTTTTTTTTTAAATGTTGTGATAATGTAAGACTATTTTTAGAAATGGTTTGAGAATGTTTAATTCTATTCTCAATGTTATGTATTTAAAACCAGTCAAATAAAACGTTTGCTGCTACATCAAGGGTAGGAAAAACCTTAAGGTGAATGTTTTTATTTTTTTAAGAAACTTACTATGGTTTTTGACTTTAGCAGATATAATAGCTTAACTATTTAATCCATCATGATATGTGCATTCGTACAGTTGTCATTGTACATTTGGCAGTATAAGGCCAACTACTGAGTCAAAGGTGGCTGCGTTATCTGATATCTCATGATCTTAATTGATCACACATTTATAGCCAATGTTTTCTGCACCTCCATCACAGACTCTGCCTTAAAATATGAGGGAAGAATGGCCCTGGGCACGAGACGAATCCCGGATAGCTCAGCGGTAAGAGTATTGGCGTGCTAAGCCAATGGTCCCAGGTTTGATTTTCGTGTCCAGGTGTAATTTTTCAATTTAAAGAATAAGTTATTTTCTTCCTTAGCAGTTGATGAAAGAATTGTAAATACATTATTATTGATAGGTATTTGTTTGTGTGTTTGTAGGGTTGGACGGCTGATGCCGTAACGGGAGCTTGTACTCAAGATATTGATGAGTGTGCCAGCAATCATCCGGCTTGTTCGCACGACCCGCCGGTAGATTGTATCAATGTGCCAGGATCATTCTACTGCAGGGAATGCCCACGTGGTAGGCCACTTTCTTGTAAAGGAGGATACAAAACAAGGATCGCTTACTCCTCTCTTCAACACTGAGGTGGCCCAGTAGCTAAATCATTTCATAATAATGGAAAGTGACAAAAATAAACCAATAAGTATAGATTTAATGAAGAAATCCCACTTAGGGAAGGAGAGAAAATGTATGAAGAATCCCATGCACAAAAGTGACATCTTTTTCTTTCTTCTAAATACAAATTTTAACACAAATTGGGTAACATTTCGGCATTGCAACAATTCTGAAATATTACTAAATTTTTGTGTTAAAATTCATGTTTAAATATGTGTGTGACTACTAATCCTATAGAAGAAAGTAGAAAGATGTCACCTTTATGCATTGGATTCTTCCCCCATTTTTCTTCTGTCCCTAGGTGGGCTTTCTTCATTAAATTTACACTTACGAGTGTATTTCTCATTTTTCTTTATTTTGATCAATTTTCATTATTATAAAATTATTCATCTATTCTAAACATTTTCAGTATAGGGTATTATTTATTTAGTTAGTAGCTAGTAGCAGTAAAATATATATCAGAGTAGTCGTTATTCAATTAAGGTACCGTACAAGAAATGTGTACAAGAAATGTGTATCTAGATAAAAACCTTCCCCAAGTAAGTTTTTTTTGTATCTATGTTAATACACTGTTTAAAAATGGAGTAGCCTACTACATTTAATGGGTTAACGTTAAATACAAATTAATTAAAAGTGTTTATTTTATTAGTACCTATTAATTTTATATATTAAAAAAAACATATTTTACTTTGACTAAAACATATTACTAAAATTGTTACCATCCTAACTTGGCTGTTTGAATCTGTTAGTTTTGTACTTTGTATTTACTATCGTACTATTTTGAACTTAAAAATCCTTTGCGTGTGTTAATTTTGTCGATATACTATATGTATTTTCTGTATATATATGTGTGTGGATGTGTTTGTGGATCATATACTTATAGTTTAGTATAGTTAGTTATAGTTTAATATTATTACCATCATAATTATAATTAAAGCATGCATCTCATTTGTATGACCTTATCATCATCATCATCATCATCATCATCATCATCATCATCATCATCATCATCATCATCATCATCACCACCACCACCACCACCACCACCACCACCACCGCCGCCGCCGTCGTCGTCGTCATCGTCATCATCATCATCATCATCATGAACAGCTTCCTGTAACTGGCTGGGTCTGTTTGTAACATAAGCCTCTCCACCGCCTCCTTTCCTCCAACCACCTCTCTCCTCATCTACCATGAACCACTACTCTCTTCTATCCTCCTTACTCCCTTCAGCCATCTGTCTTTTGACCTTCCTCTCGGCCTCCTACCCCCTCACTTCATTATCCAAAATCTTCTTTGCTATCGTCTCCTCCTCCATTCTACTTAGATGAAAAGATGAAGACAATTAATTAGTTTACTTTTTCACTTTGTTAAATGTTTAAAACTCTGCCCCACACTCATACCAGGACGTTTATATAAAGTACGAGCCACTTGGCTCATTTTATAAACCAAATATAAAGTCGGATCAATCAAATTACATTTGTGTGCGTTTGCTTCCAGGCTACACTGGTAACGGCTACTACTGTAGGGATATTGATGAGTGTAGTGTCAACAATGGAGGCTGCAGTATCAACCCAAATGTGCAATGCATTAATACTCAGGTAAGACAGAAAGAAGAACAAATTGTTAATACTCTGGTAGTTTGTTTTACATATTTGGAATAAGGTACAGGAAAGGTGGATAGAAAACATATAAAAGGGAACAAACACATTATGGCTTTTACAAAGGAAAGAAAAATACAATTCACACTTTACATTGCTGCCGTTGGACAAAGAGGTAATGGCTGCCTCTTGAAGGAAATCAATTGTTACCTCCAAATACCTCGACCTAGGTTTCATTCTATCAGAACTCATCAGGAGGGAGTGTGAAACGCACAAGGCAACTTCCTAAATGAGGAAACCAAAAAAACACAAAAGGGAGACAAAGTAAATTGATAAAGAATGATAGGACACACAGATAGGAACATGTAAAAGGAACAAATAACATATAGGACTAACATAGGTAGGACAGAAGTAAAAATTGTTAATACTCAGGTAAGTGTGAAAATAAATAGGAAAATACTGAGGTAAGATTGGATGTTAGGAGTACAAGTAAAGATCTAAAGCTTTACGGAAGTTTATTCCCAGTTTCTTTTTTTATCCAAGCATATCTATGAAAAATATGATATAGATTTGGTGTCCGATTCAGAAATTAATAATTACAATAACTTTTATTGTAAAAATGTAAATAATAAAACTCCAGAATATTTCTCAAGAGGAGTGTTGCAAGTGGTTAGGTTAGGTTAGACCAAGTAAAGTGAGTAGACTTTAATTTCAAGGTGAAACATATTTTTGGCTTATTTTATATCGATGTTACTTGCATCATACGTGTACCAGGTACATGCTCGTCTGACACCTTAGCTCAGTCGATAGCGTGTTTGTCTACTGATCTAAGGGTCCCGGGTTCGATTCCCGGCATGGCCGATACATTTTTCGATGGTGGAATATGGGTTGACCCTTTCACATTGATAAATTAACGGCCGGGGACTGGATGTTGTGTCTGTCCTAGTTATAAGAAGTGGTTTCTAGAAACAGGCGGAACAATATCTCCTTTAGGATGCCTCCCCAGGTGGCAGATAAGGGGATGCTCGCCACCACTGGAGAATTCCTGGAGAGTCCCAGAAATGGGGTGAACCAGGAATGTCAGAGGTGGAGGGTATCGGTGAAATAAAATACTCGGGGTGGACAAACTAGCGGAGAAGGATAACATCTGGAGAAGAAGACCAACTAATATAAGAGCCTAGATCAGATTGGAAAACTAGAGTAAATAAAAAAATAAGAGAAAATTATTGAAAAAAAAAATAAAAAGGGAAAAAGAACCTGTGTTACCACCAGGAAACAGATTTTTAAGATCCCGAGGGAAAAAAAGTTATAAAAAGCTACGACAAGCCTAGCAAGCCGGTATTAGAAAATATATGGCTTCAATAAAAAACCTGATCTTGGCCACAGGCTGGAAACAGTAGTGGATATAAAAAAGATAAACATGCTCTTGTTCAACTGTTTCATTTGTGAATAAAATAGCCGAAGCTATTATTTATGTTTTTTAGTGAGGAATTCTCCATCTAGATATCATATTCTGAGAATTGAAAAATTACACCTGGGCACGGGAGTCGAACCCGGGACCTTAGGCTTATTGTTTCATTTGTATTTAAAGCGATTTTGATAACTTTAACTTAGCCCTTTTACGCTGAGAATGATCTAAAAATAGAAATGCAACACTCGATCATCAGATTTCTCAAATCCTATGCTATTCAAGAGATTCGAGATCTGTAAGAATCTCAAAAAAGTTTCTCAGGCACAATTATGAAGACATTGATATGATGTACAAGTTTTAAGCAATTGGTAAAAGGTATTATATAGGCTTGTGTAGTTGGGAGCAGTGGCGGATTTACCAACAGGCTGAGTAGGCTGGAGCCTATGGCGGCAGATTTTAGGGGCGGCAAATTTGGGGCCAAAAAAAATTTTTTTTTTGTCTTACAGAAATTAAAAATATTCATATTTATATACCTAAATGTTATTAGGTCCACACAAACAATTCAACATGTAATATGTTTCACCACTTAGATAATTTTTTCTACAATTTGCGTAGTCGCGTTTGGTAGCGGCGCGGGAACGAGTGACATGACCGTTCGCTAAGTGTGTCTGGCCGAACCTGACTGCACGAGCGATTTACTTCAAAAACAAAAGAAAAGCCGGATTCTTACCAGATAATTGAATATATTGTTTCTAAACTGAAAGTAAGCGCAATAAAAATTATTTAATTACGTTTACCGAATGTACATTGTTGTGTAAGTAGTATTAAGGCATACCTTACGCCGCTTTATTAGAGTACGTGATTGAGCTTTTATTAGTTCAGAAATATACCCAAAAACTATTTCTCGTGCAATCTTAACTTAATCGTTGGATTGTTAAAATAATCTAGGAACTGACACATTGTAGAGGTCGGTAGGGGCGGCAAAATTTGAATAGACTACTGGCGGAAAATGTGTAAACCCGCCACTGGTTGGGTACATAAAACATATATTAAAAAAAAAGACTAGGCTGTATTAATATTATTAATTATACTAAGAAAGGTGTTATTTTTGCTGTGTATGACATAGTAAACATGACAAACAAAATATCATTTATCATGGCAACAAGACTTAAATTACTTTTTAAATTATTATTTTTATTATTATCAATTTAACTTAAATGATATATTTTTAAAGATTATAGGATTTAAATTTGGATTCAAAATCTGAAAGAACATTTAAGATTCAAATTCTAGATTCAGATTCGAGAAATATAGAATTTGATCCATCTCTAGCCAAAACTAGTGCTTATGACCTCTAACCTACCTTGTGTGAGTTGTAGGTGAACCTTTGTGCAATGTTACCCTGTGGCATGTGTAAAACGTCACACGCCCACTCGTCTAACCCCGTAACAAGTTGTAGCGTTGTTTGCTCCAGGGTTCTCGGAGGTGCGGGGATTGTCCGCCGGGTTTCCAAGGAGACGGAGTGAACTGCGTGTATCTGGGGACCTGTCAAGTCAACAACGGGGGATGTCATTATCTCGCCACTTGCACAAGTGAGTACAAAAACCATATTATTTAAAAGAAGCATTCAATACAAGGATTCTAACGTACTGATGATAATCATAAACTGTTTCTAGCCTGTGGTCGGGTCGGTTTAGTAAAATGCTTCCATCTTCCTCTATCCTTCCACCATTCTTCTTCCCTCAATCGATTCTATTCTTCTCCTCTCGCTTGCTCACTTTCTGTTATCTGCTCCTCCCATCTCTTTCTTGGCCTCTCTTGCATTCTTTTTCCTACATACTTCATTTTCATCATTTTCTTTGGCATCCTCTCTTTTTCCATCCTCATAAATGCCCATATCATTTCAACCTTGCTTCCTCTACTATCTCATGTACTCCAACATCCTCATTACATGTCCATACCATCTCATCCTTGCTTCCTCTACTATCTCATGTACTCCAACATCCTCATTACATGCACAAACCATCTCAGTCTTGCTTCCTCTACTATCTCATGTACTCCAACATCCTCATTACATGACCATACCATCACAGTCTTGTTTCCTCTACTATCTCATGTACTCCCTGTACTCCCACTCTTTCCCTGATAACTTCATTCATAATCTTGTTTCTCCTCGGGAAAGCTAACATGCTCCTCACAAACCTCATTTCCATGGCCTCCACTTATTACATAAGTTGATATAAGGTACACCCACCCAGGGATTCGAATCCCGATCTCCCCATCATTGGAAGTTTAGTCTATTATAGCCTTGGACCATGCGGTCACCAAGTGAGTAATATATTGGTATAACACTGCTTGATATTGATTTAACCATTTTCACTGTATAAAAGAATAACTGATATGTAATAAAAGTATAGTTTGTCATTAACTGTTTGGACTTTGGACCTTTTATCATATTATTGCTGAAATATTAAGCGTTTATTTAATTAACTATTTAAGTTATTTGCCACAGCTGATAGTTAATTTAAATCACAAAATAATATGTACAACAAATGTGCATCGTGAGTTTACAAATAAAACTGCTTGTGTGCAGATGCTGGTGCGACTATCATGTGTATTTGCCCCAATGGATATAATGGGCCCGGCGTGGGCCCCAACGGTTGCGTCCCATCATCTGGAGGCGGGGCCCTTTCTCCCTCCAACCCTTGCTCGTCGAACCCTTGTCTTCATGGGTTCTGTCACATCTCGGAGGACAGGCCGAGCTCATACTACTGTACCTGTATACCAGGATACACAGGTTAGTCGGCATGGACGCATACGGTTTGTTTGTTGGTTTTTTAAAACATCATATGCATCAGCTAGCATCCTTCACTCCTTATACAGTTCAAGGGCCTTTTAGAAAATACAAACTTTTTTTGTTTGGTCAACATTGCTTAACATTTTACTAAATTGTTATTGTTATATTTGAAAGAAGGTACAGGATAGGTGGATCAAAACATATAAAAGGGAACAAACAAAATATGGCTTTTACAATGAAAAGAAGAACACAGTTCACACTTTACACTGCTGCCATTGGACAAAGAAGTAATGGCTACCTCTTGAAGAAAATTGATCGTTACCACCCATTCCTTTGACCTAGGTTTCATTCTATTGGAACTTGTCAGGAGGGAGTGTGAAACGTGCAACGCAACTTCCTAAAAGTGACGGAAATGTAAAGTGTGAACTGTGTTCTTCTTTTCACTGTAAAAGCCATTATTTTGTTTGTTCCCTTTTATATGTTTTTATCCACCTTTGTTGTACCTTCTTCCGAATATAACAAAATATCTCAAAAAGTGAAAAGTGGTTTTATTTAAGGAGATTAACTTTATTTCTATTGTTATTTTATAGGTATTGAAAATATCTGACAATAGTGACAGCTGCAGATCACATGATTTGACGTATGAATACATAAAAGTAGATCTAGCAGCATAGCTAGGTGTCAGATAAGGTTCTTCTTATAAAAATTGCACACTACATCCATAAAGATCAAATATTGAATTTTTTAATGATAACCTAGTCATAGTTTCTGAAATGACCTCACTTTTAATACCTGAATTTTAATACAATTCTCAGATTATAATACAAACAAATGTAAAAAAAAATAGAAAGATAGCACCACTTGAAGGAATTTGAATATGTCATCGCTTATGTCACCCAATACACAGCAGTTTTATTTTAATACTAAAACAGTTAGAAATATATATTATGTTTTAAATAAGTAGAATAATGACGTTAGTTAGACATTGTTGTGAATTTTAAAAGTTTATTTGTTATTTAAACCACCAAAATGTAACCTGATTTTAACATCCAAGTTTGTCTTCCACATATCTTAGTGTATGTAATGCGCTGGCTTGTGTACTGAGTGATGTCACAAGCTCAGCCAATCAGACGTCTTTCTCCATCTGATGCTACCTTCTATTCTCTTTATATTCATGTGAACAATGAACATATGAACAATGAAGTTGCTTCACCAATCCACTACTGGCCATTTGAAAGGCAGATTGATTTTTTTATGTGCCCAGATAATAAAACTCGTGCTTTTCGCCAAGCAAAAGTAGTTAGTATTATATAATACAGAAAGGAAAACATGGGAAAGTTAAAGTACTATGATGCATTGCAGGCCTCACATGTACATCAGAAATCAACCCTTGCTCCAGTAACCCTTGTCAGAATGGAGGAAGGTGTTTCCGCAGCGACTTGAGTTACGTCTGCCGCTGCAATGGCAGCTTCACTGGCAATAACTGTGAGACAGAACAAGAAAGTAAGTTTAGGGGTCGGATAAGGTACTATTTCCTTTCTGAAGTGTTTGTTAACTCTACCAACCAGCCCAAACTAATTTTAATAATAATGGTTTTTCACATGCAGATTGATAACTCTAATGCTTACTTGCTCTATGGCATTAGGAACTCAAAAGTTTATTGCCACACTTACAAAAGTACGCTACCTATCCCTATCTTGAACTAGTTCTATCCAGTCCACCTCATTACACACTTTAATGGTATCCTCCCAATGGTCTCTTCCCATTGGGTTTGCCAGTCAATACCCTAAACACGGTTCTAGATTCTCCCATTTACGCTGCATGTCTGCGAGAGAAACATGTTAGACCATGCGGCCATCAAAGATGGATTGGGTTCATTAAATAAAACTTTAAGTAAAGATTAATTTTAACTGTAACCTTTGTAATATAAATTGACATATTCTGGGTTTATTGGTGTTAATAAATCAAAAAGGACATTTTTAAAAAAAGTTGCAACACTGTTGCACTGAGGTATCGATATTAAGAGCGTGCACTACTATCCATCCAGAGATAGTCAGGTAAAATCACAATTTGTAAAAGCACTCTTCGTGTATCTCTCTGATATTCAATTTATCGACTTTATTGGTTCGAGTGGAGTTACCAGTCAAATGTATAAATTGACCTCAAATTCTTGTCGATAAAACCTGTTTCCTTCTTGATCCCAGGTGATGGATTTTTGTAACTGTAGCCAAAACGTCGGAAATTATAATTTGTTCAACGCGGCTCAAACCCAAAAATACTAGTTTTAAGTTGTAACATTGGTAGTAATTAAAAATATGTATTTAAGAAAGGTTATGTTTAGGGTGTTTAGAAACACTTTGCATATTTATATGGTTAACAAATTGTCTCTATTTAATAAAAAAAAAAAAAAACTTTGTGCATTATTGTAGTGTGCTTAGTTATATTTGTTTTTAGTAAGGGTTTGCGAGTAATTGAAAATTTGAGTTTGAGTCGAGTTTGAGTGGCTGCTCCATTTGACTTGAAGATTTTTTTACAAAAAATAAAAAAATTTGATAACTCAGAACTTTTGATCTTTTTCTTAAAAATTCCTGGTTTAATTAATTTTATTCAATTTTAAGATATAATTTCATGGGAAATAGAGTCCCTCAATAATGCCTTTTATCTATTTAAAAAAAACTGTACAGTTTTAATATTAAATTTAATTTAAGAATTCGAATTTGTTTGATAGTAAATTTTTTCACCAAAAAAATATTCTAAAAAAAAATTATGTTTGTTCTTATTTATGTTTTATGCATGGCTCTATTACAGAGATTAAACTTGAAATATTTATTGTACAAATATTGCTCTATACTATTTGGACTCGAAATAACTCGAAGTTTTCATTCAAACTCGACTCAAAGTGAAAAATTCCCACTCACACAACCCCCTTATCTTTTTTAGTAAACTGATGTTCATACTTTGTGTGTTTGAGATTTCAAAAATAAACCTGAATTTTTATTTTTAATATTTCAGTTTCGTTTGCTAATACTATAGTAAATTTACCCGCCTCTTTGGCGTAGTCAGCTAACGCGCTAGTTTCGTGTTCAGCTAGACTGCCGAGGACGGGGAGATCGAAGCTTGAATCTCAGTTGGGTGAACTGGGGGTGGTTTTTCCTAAATGGTTTTCTACTCTCCTTCCATACACATGTGGGTTCACTTCCTTTAAATTCAACCATCCCAATTCTTAACCTATTAGCGTAATTAGTACTTAAGCGTATAACCCGAATGGGTAGTAAGACACGGTGCTATAATTTAGTATAATTTGTAGTAAAATTCTATAACTGATATATTTTAAGTTCTGGTGACAACTTGATTTAGGTTGTGGTGGAATCCTGAGTACTGAACAAGGTACCCTTAAGTTCCCAAACTCTGGTTCAAGTTTTTACTCCACTCAAATGAACTGTGCCTGGATCATTGTTGTCAACACTACCAAGATCATCAACATCACATTCTCATCATTTAATCTCGAGAAGTCCACCACGTGCTCCTTTGATTGGCTACAGGTACTCACAACTTGTCAGAAGGATATTTAAGGGGCTCACTTTGTAAAAGGCATCAGTTCATCCTTAACTTAACCCAATAGGCCGCGCTAATGCTGGTAAGAAATTACACTAGCAATACTATCTGACCTGTCTCGGTGGCGTAGTTAGCCAGCACACTAGATCCGTGTTGAGCTAGACTGCCGAGGACTGGGAGATCAAGGTTCGAATCTCACTTGGGTGAACTGGGGGTGTTTTTTTCCTAAATAGTTTTCCACTCTCCCTCCACGCAAATTCGGGTCCACTTCCTATAAATTCAACCTTCCAAATTCCTAACCCATCAGTATAATTAGTATTTAAGCATATAAACTGAATGGGTAGACTAAAACTGTAAAATTCAATAAGAAATAAATTATTTAACACACTGTAAAAAATAGTCATCAACAAAATAACTATAAACTTTTTCCAACCCGTGGCCGGGTCAGTTTAGTAAAATGCCCCCATCTTCCTCTGTCCATTCACACAATTCTTCCTCTTTTATTCACGTTTATTCATCTCCACTCACTTGCACATTTTCTATTATCTGCTCCTCCCAGCTCTTTCTTGGCATCCCTTGCGGGTTTTTTCCCTACATACTTCATCTCCATTATTCTCTTTGCCGTCCTCTCTTCTCTTCCATCCAAATTGTCCGAATATAGTAAAATTCATAAATATTTCAAACCCAAAAGTACCTATTTGTCCAGTGGCAGCAGTGTAAAGTGTGAACTGTGTCCAGCAATATTGTACCAGTTCCTCTTTTATTTGTTTCTATTCCTCTTTCCGGTACTTTCTTTCATAAAAATCAAACGTACCTCTAAAAGTAAAAAAAAAAGGATTTCCTTAAAGAGAAAAGTACTGGATCCACTGTAAAATTATGTAAAGCAAATTGTCATAGCTTCCTTCTTAACCATTTCGTTTCTCTGGTACTGCGCCATCTTATAGAAAATAACCGCTTATTTGTTTAAGACCCGACCGATTGGTTGGACCTACGAGTATAATTGTCTGACTTTGTGATATTATCACCGTGTTTACCAATCACATTTTGTCACAAATCAACACTTTAATAAAATGTATATTTCAAATTTTATAGTTCTTAATTAGACTCACCCCAAGGGCTAGTTTTTTTTTTAAATTTCACATTGTTAGGTAGTCAGATTTGATGCTACATACTAGAGTTGGGTCACACCTATTATTTTATGAATCAGAATCTCCAATTTACCTTTGAATCTCGAATCCGAATCTTGTGTAAAAATTATGAACGTAAGAGGAAATATTAATATAATAGAATAGTAGAAAATAAAAATAGAAAATAAATGTTAACATTCTTTCATATAATCCATTCATTATAACATTCATAAATCTGGATAAGTGTTAAATTACTGGTCTGGCATCTGGTTTGTTAAGTTCATCCTGTAATTATAACTTGTTCTAAGCCACCAATAAGCACTATTATAGCTCTAAAACAAAAATCACTTGAAAAAAATAATAAATAAAGGAGTCACTCTTGAATCTGAAATTTTCTCGACTCCTTGACTCTCGAATATCCTTAAGAGATTTGAGGATCCCATCCCTACTAACTAGGCATCAATCAGATCATGTACACTTACAATCCAAGGTTCTGTGAATATCATTTTCTTGCGTGGATTGTTCGTTTCGCTGCGAAACTAAAAAAAAATAACCTCCCCGATTGGTAGAAATGGCTGTACTTGACATCATGGGAGCTTACATATGTAATAAACTAACTTCGACGAAACCTGACATGAGTTTATCTCCCCCACCCCCACCCCCACCCCCACCCCCAGTTTATTGAAATGTATAGTCGACACCATGTGAGGAATGCCAGGCCTCCACTGTGGTTCGGATTCCACATTAAACTGTAGGTCCTCCATTTCATCTCACAATCACCCTGCTATTACACATTAGCGTAAGTGCGTATAACCCGTACGGGTAGTAAGACGTGGTGATAATAATAATAATAATAATTCAATTCAATTTTCAATTTCCTTTATTATAGTGCCGACCAACAGTCGTAAGACCTATAACAGGCCAGCACTGAAAATCACACAAGTACATACCCTACAATACATACATTTACATAAGAAAACATGATAGACAAAAAATGGCCAAATAATGCCATATACCGATAAACAACCACGAGACAAAAAAGTAGTTAATAATGATAAGAATAAAAAGTAACATTAAAAATAAATAAAAAATAGTGGTTAAAAGCAGTAACATTATGCAAAAAATAGATCAGAATATTGTAAACTTAAATAATGTAAACTTAAATAGTATTAAATAATATAGGCAGAACCTCTACAAGATAAATTATTGATATGGGATATCCTTAAATAACTCTCTGAGTTTAGCTTTCCTTTTATGATAAAAGTCGAATTCGACAAATCTAGAATTGGCACTATGGATACAACGACCTATAGGGCTTACCTTGTAAGAGCTATTAAGAAAAAATAATT
>CABFWB010000375.1:110015-123050 GCA_902151455.1 Timema bartmani | reverse complement strand
CCGCGTCTTACTACCTGTTCAGGTTATATGCATATTTATTAATTACGGTAATGAGCTAAGGATCAGGAAGATCTAATTTAGAGGAAGTTTACCCACATTTGCATGGAAGAAGAGTGAAACACCATCTAGGAAAAAACCACCCTCAAAACACCCGATCGAGATTTCAACGACAATCTCCTCGTCACCAGTATTATAGTATATTACGAGAGGGACACCTTGGTCCATGTACCCACCAAAGCAGATGTTTATTTTTTCATCATGTCATGTAGAATATTAGAGGAAGTGTGTTTGAATTTGCATGAAGAGATAGGTGGGAATCATTTAGGAAAAAAAAAATTCTCACTATACTCGATTAGGGTCCGAACCCTGATTTTCCCTTCACTCGCAGTTGAGACTAACACGAAAGTGTTGCGTTAAAACATTCGACCACCGATACAGGTGAAGATGTACACCAACTAAACATTTAGAGCAGTATTGATAGATAAGGCACACTCTTCACATGTATAGTAATAACCCTTCCTTGCTAACCTGTAAACCAGGTGTTAAAAATTTAACGCATACATATGATTACACCCTACGTCCTTGATGTCACTTCCAATATGTCCAAGTTCTTCTTTTAAATAAGATTAAATTATCTCTCTTGGAAAGGTTCGGCTGCCAACTACTTTTTTACACTGCCGTTGAGCCATTGGGACAAGCACCAGGTAGTTAGATTTGGATGTGGTGTTCTAGGTTAAGTTAGTTTAGAAGTTGTGTGTTGTGTTTAATACATCATGAATAAAAAAAATATATGTTTAGATTTTTGATACGTTTAAGAGTAGGGCTTCTTAAACTTTTTCCACTCGCTTTTCACCTAAGAATTTTTTTACATGACCCCGGATGTTTAGGCATATAAAATAGGCAAACATATCAAACATTTACTGATAATAAATCATAAAGAAATTTATTTTAAAACAATTCTTTGGTATACTTATTATTTTACCATTTATTAAAGATGAAAGCAAATTTGTGCATACCAATGGGATGGATGTGCATGTTTATTTTTACATAAACAATTAAATCTTGGCTGATTATTTGATACCGCAGGGCCAGAACCAGAGTTGCAGTAAAGCTGTGCGATGCAACACCTCGGATTCATTACGTGTTTGATTTTGAGTTAATTTTTGGTCATTGCACGTTCATAAACCTTTTACTGTTGCCAATATTTTCTCGACCCGCACATACAGTTATGTGACCACATATGGGGTCGCAATCCACAGTTTAAGAAGGTCTGTTTAAGAGGAAGGCTCACATTTTATCGACAGAATGCCGTCCCATGTGGTTACTCATACCCAATTATCTTTCAGTGTGTGGCGGGATCTACAAATTAAGCAGTGGTACAATTCAAACCCCTGCACACCCAGACACGTACCCCCCAGGGACAGAGTGCCGGTGGGTGATTAGCACCAGCCCTGGTAAAGTCATACAGCTCACCTTCACGACGTTCAATCTGGAAGACGGTTCGTACAGTATCGACTGTCCCTTCGACTCAGTCACCATCTATGACAACAGCTCTATCCCCAACACTGGAGGAATAATGGGGAAGTAAGAAGGATATGTTTCCTTAAACTTACGAGTTGAATAAATTAAACTATTCAGACCAGCTACATTTTGATTTTCTTACCAATAGAAATTTGGAGCACCTTTTAGAATATTCATTTTTTTTTTTTTTTTGCGGTCAAAATAACATTTTACTATATTATTACTATGGTTAGTTTTAGATGTTTGCAGCTAGGTATTTTTCACTTCACAACAAGTTTGAATTAAGTTTGAATGAACACATTGAGTTTATTTAATGTTTGAGTACCTAATACTGTATTTCACTGCATAATAGTTGAATTTTTTTATCCTTAATTATTGGGGGAAATTAGGTTGTAACCATTATGTGAAGCTTTAATTTTTTTTTTTTTACTTAATACTGCATTGCCCAAATATAATGCCATGTTTTTCTCCTAAAATTACCCTTTAAAAAACCATTCTTGTATTATATGCAGTGCCTAACATTTTCCATAGAAAAAAACGCCAGATTCCAAGGTATATTTTTTAGCATGCTGGGACTGTAAGGCTGGTCCAGTTTGCTCGTCTATAAATATACTGAACGACAAAACAAAGGAAGGGAGTTACTACAAGCAAATAAGTCTAGTCAACTCAAGGTCAAAACCAAGAGAGGAATTTCCCCCCTCCCAATTCCTTAAGTGCAGCTGCTCTGGATGGAATAATGTGGACCAATTTAGTGTGAAATTTTATAAACCAAGACTGAAAAACAGGGTACGACAACTATGCACCATTATGCGGTGAAATACGGTGACAGGTACAGAGAAATGTGTGTACTAGAAATATTTGAGGCTGAGTTTTTGTACTAGATCCATGAATCATAAGCGCAAACATGAATATTTTTAAGAAGGTAATTTTTTGTCAAAAAAAAAATGCTATCACAAATTTCTTTTTTTTAATATCTATTTATTTTTTAAACAAACAAAAGGAAATGTTGATAGACTGCATCAGATTTATTAAAATCAGAATTTTCAAGCTAAAATGGAAAATTTTGAGTACTCAAGACATTTTGATTTTTGTAAAAAAAAAAAAAATTTAGTCTAGTTCAAATAACAACTAAAACGTGACTCGAACTTGAGTTTTGAGTACTCACACACCCTTAGTTATTTTCTATAACTTGATATGATCTATCAAACGTGACATTCCCCCTTTGGGAGTTAATTACTAATATAGTACACCTGTGTTTGTCCTTTATGTTATTTCTCTTAAATATTTCTATATAAGTGTTTTATCAGTCTTTAAATCGGCCCCGTAGTGAAGTGGTCAGTGCACTTGGCTACGAGCCTAGGGTTCCCTGGTTCGATTCTCGGCTGGTACTTTGGATATTTTCCCCGAAAGGTGAATTACCCCAATGATCATCAGGGTTTAGTTAATTAGGTCTAAGTTAGGCTGTAAGTGTTTCCACTTTTCCACACCCTCACGCTCACTATCACCCTCATGCTCATTATCACCATCACCTCATCTCATCGAAACATGGCAAGAGCCTCCACGGAAAGGATGTACTATTAGTACATTCGGGCGTCCCCTGGACAACGGTACAATAGTACTGGATAATGTTTCCACAAACTAGGCTATGAATGATGTAGCCCAGACACATAATATTATTACTAACCTGTAAACACACATAAACTGAAATGTTTAATTACTCCTCAGGTTCTGTGGTAATACTATCCCGCCGGTCCTCACAAGTGTTGGAAACATGATAACCATTAATTTCAAATCTGACTTTAGCAGACAGATGGAGGGATTCTCAGCCAACTATATCATCATTGATACTTCCACGAGTAAGTATTGAGTTTCATAAGAACGAAACTTTACGAAATAAACAGTTAACTAAAGAGCTATGTTATATCAAAATAATTTTTTATTAAAACATCACTGCTCATACTAGAGATTGAGAAAAACTCTTATATTTTTACTTTTACTGTATTTAAATTAATCTCTTTAAGGGAAACCTCTTTTCGCTTTCTGAAGTATATTTTGTTATACAGTAGGGCCCTGATTTACGGCGTTCCGCTAAAACAGAGGTTTTCAATTATATACATGTTCACTATGTTCAGCGCTTGTCTTACTCTTCCGGCATGATACATATAGTGAATGGATTTGGCCTCCAATTAATATTGGTAATTCAGTCGGCTTACAGTAGTGATGGGCACTATCGAATCATTATTCAATTATTTTTATTTGCACTCTTTATATACGATAGTGTAAACATGTTATTAGGATTTTATAAGCATTTCAATGTTTAAAAAAAAACGCTCTTAGATTCCTATGATATTGTTGCGAAGAAGCGACTCTACAAACTAGTGTTCTGTTTCCTTGCAGTGTGTGGGGGCAGCTACTTCAGCGCTACGGGTATGATTCGCTCGCCCAACTATCCTAACAGTTACCCTCGTAACAAGAACTGTGTTTGGAAAATTACTGCTCCCTCAGGACAACAAATAATGCTCAATGTGACAGATTTCAAGCTGGAGCACCATCACTTTTGCAGATTCGATTACCTTGAAATAAAGTAGGTGTTTATAAAAAAAAAGAAGATCTTTATAATTGATCTAGTCGCAGAATATATCTTATCATTATCATCATCATCATCAACTGTTTTCAACAAATGTCTTCCATTTCCCTTTTTCCTTCAACCATTTTTCCTTCCTTAAGGGGTGGATTCACACGTTTGCAGAAAAAAAAAGTGCGGAACAGAAACATAGTCACGTGATGAGCTTATAAGCCAATCACAAGCTTTCCACCTTATCGTCGTGAGCTGTTCCGCTAAAGTTCAACTCATCTCTACTTCATACGCTCTGTTTGAGATGTTCGTTACAGGAGAACCAATAACAACGTATGAGTAGGTATAGGTCACCATAAGATACTTCATGTTTCGCTGGCCGCATGCTCCAAGGCATCACTCTCGCAATAGATTATACTGCCGATGACGGGTATGTTGGGGTTCAAATCCTGGTCGGGAGGACTGAGTGTGAATTGTTCCTAAATGCTTTTCCACTCTTCCTCCATGAAAATGCGGGTACACTCTCTCTAAATTCAACCTTCCTTATCCCTAACACATTAACGTAAATAATACATAAGCTAAAAAATAAAAATAAAAAATTGGGTTCTCCCACTTTGGTGGGCTAATGGTTTAAGGCGTCATTCTTGCAAATACACTGGCCTACCGATGATGAGATCAGGGTTTGAATTCTGGTCGGGTTTAATGAGGGTGGTTTTTCCTAAATGGTTTCCTACTTTTTCTACATATAAATGCGGATACATTTTCTCTAAATGACACCTTCATCCCTGCTCTATTAGTATGAATGTGTGGATAGCCCAAATGGGTAATGAGGTGCAAATAATGACCTAATATAACTAATATAACCTTTTGATTGGAAAAGGAATGTTAAAATATATCAATAAATAAAGTACTTGTAATAACATAAGGCTATTAATTTTTCAGAAATGGTGGCTACGAGACCTCACCTTTGCTTGGGAAATTTTGTGGTACAACAATTACCAAAATAATGCGTTCATTCAGTAACCAGATTTATATACATTTTGTATCCGATTATTCTGGTTCTCATAAAGGTTTCTCAATTCATTGGGACGCAACATCAACAGGTAATATATGTACTTGTACAATAGTTCATAGTTGGCGAACACTCATGTTTGAAAAACTATTTTGAAATCACTTGTGGTTGAGTCTTGCCTGTGATTTATCAAGTAATCACCTGCCTCGGTGGCGTAGTTAGCTAACGCGCTGGTTTCCTGTAGGGCCAGACTGCCGAGGATGGGGAGATCAAGGTTCGAATCTCGGTTGGGTAAACTNGGGGGGTGTTTCCTGAATGGTTTACCTCTCTCCCTCCACGCAAATGTGGGTTCACTTCCTCTAAATTCAACCTTCCCAATTCCTAACCCCTTTGGCGTAATTAGTACTTAAGCTTATAACCCGAACGGGTAGTAAGACGTGGTGCTAAATTAAACTAAAAACTCAGGAGGACTTTATGTGGCCAACTGTACAATGAAAACTGTATGGATATGCATTTCATCATGAATTAAATAGACAAGATATATTTGTTAGCTACGGGTATAACCACAACTAAATATTTAAACATAAACATTAGGTTGTGACCATAACCACATTTAGCAACTATAATATATAGTTTGGCTATTTAATCCATATCAATATTTAGTTGTGGCTATAATCACACTTAACAACTATAATAGCTTGGCTATTTAATCCAAATCTAAATATTTAATGGTGGCTATAATGGTTTGGCTATTTAATTTATCATACACTCACTATGCAGGTAAGAATAGTATATTTGTTGTTTGTACTTGGCTCAAAATTAGCTTAAATTTACAACTATCCCCCATTGATGACATATTTCAGAAATGAGGAAAAAAACTTAGATTTATCAGACGTGTCAAGGTTGTAAGTGGGTATTCTTTCTTACTTTCTTTATTCTTTTTTATATTACTTTGGTGATGAATATTGATGAATAAATAATGGAAAACTCATGAAATATTATTTACCTCTTTAAGGAAAACCTCTTTTCTCTTTTTGAGGTAAATTTTGTTATATTTGTAAGAAGGTACAGGAAAAGTGGATCTATCTTTCTTGTACCTTCTTCCAAATATAATGAAATATGGTTTATATAATTCTGTAGACACTCTTTCTACACTGAATATAATCACTGGTGGAATTGCATGATTGCTATTAAGAGACAGCATTGTCATTTTCTTATTTTCATGTGGTAATTTTTTTCCTCAAATATATACCCTGTTTATGGTAGAAAAGGTGGTGTGAGATACCTTTTACTTCTACCAAAATTTTACTATATATTAGGATTTTTGTTTTAAAAAATATATTTCAGGCTTTTGTTCCTACCATTTATGGGGTGTACAAAAACGCTGGTTCGTCAACTTTGGCACTAAGGGTGTACAAAGCTTGGAAAAACTATGATTTTACTTGGAATGTTTGTCAACTTCAACTTTGCTTTGACCCGCCTTGGTGGCGTAGTTAGCTAACGCGCTAGTCGTGTTGAGCTCGACTGTCGAGGATCGGGAGATCAAGGTTCGAAGCTCGGTCGGGTGAACTGGGGGTGGTTTTTACTAAATGGTTTTCCATTCTCCCTCCACGTCAAATGCGGGTTCACTTCCCCTATATTCAACCTTCCCAATTCCTAACCCATTAGCGTAATTATTACTTAAGCGTATAACCAGTTTTTTTTTATCCTCTTTCTCTGCTGTTATTGTATATTGACACTTATTTGTAATAATTGAATAACATGTTGTAATGGTAGTGTAATTTATCAAGGTTGGGCAAAATCTAAACATTTTTTCAATGAAACACTTTTATGTAATATTTAGTGTATAAATTTATATAATAATATGGTTGATCTCCATTAACTTGGGGTTAAGTGCTCGCCTCAGGAACCGATGTTCATGGGTTCAAACCCAGCCGGGGTTGACGGCTTTTTCTTGAGCGATAAAAATCCGTAGCACAACTTCCTTCGGAGGGGAAGTAAAGCTCTCGGTCTTGTGTCGATTAAGGCATGTAAAAGAACCATGGAAGGTGTACCTTTCCTGACAAAATTGGTAGGCACATTTACTCTCGCACATAGAAATTATTGTGTGCTGATATATATATTCAGTCAGATTAGAAAGTGCACGTTAAATACCTTAAATAAAAAAAATAAAAATATGTACAATATAGTGGTTTTTTTCAACACCAAACAATTTTTTTTTTTTGTAAAATATTCTTATTTTAATATGGCTTTGGAAATATTTCATATATTAGATTCAACTTTGCTTCAAATATACAGAGGGAATTTCTCACACCCTTTGTTGACACTAAACATATTTTTTATTTAAAAGTATTTACACATGCATCGCTACAGATTAGGGTTAAGACCCTAGAATCCCAAGAATCCTTAAGGATACTCAAGATTGGATGATTCGAGAAAATTTATTATTCGAGACTCAAATCCTTAAAAAAAAAAGTTTTCTAAATTTTCAAGTTAAATTTGTTTTAGATTTGTTTGGTTCAGAACCAATCATAGTTATAGGATGAACTTAACAACCAGACCCCAGACCAGTAATTTAACACTTAACTGAATTTATTGAATGTTATGAAGAATGGATTATAAGGAAGAATGTTAACATTGAGTTACTATTTGTATTTTATATTATATTTATATTTCCTTGTATGCTCATAATTTTTTTTCCCCAAGATTCGGATCTGAGATTCGGGATTTGAAGGTAAATTGGAGATTCGGATCCGTTGTATTCGACCTAACTCTACTACATATATTAATTACTCCACAGGTTGCGGGGGGACTTTGGCCAGCTCTAGCGGCTCCATCATTTCCCCCAACTACCCTCAGCCTTACAATCACAAGGCCGAGTGTTTGTGGAAGCTCATCGTGTCCAGAGGGAGTGCCATCCAGATGGTGTTTGTCGACCTCGACCTGGAAAGCCAAACCGGCTGTTTGTACGATTACGTTGAGGTAGACACCTTCGTTTACATTATATGATACTTTCTTAGGGAACATAATCCAAGCAAAATAATAATTCAACATTTTATAACATGCGATGGTTTGAAATTACCTTTCATACAAGTAAACATTGTGCTCAGTCCAATTTTCATCGAAAGAGCCTTTTAGAAAATACAAACATATCTTTTCTTTATAAGGAAAACCTCTTTTCGGAATCAACATTGATAACACCCACTTCGGTGACCGCATGGTCTAAGGCGCTACTCTCATAGTAGACTAGACTGCCGATGAGGTTCGAATCTTGGTCGGGTGTACTGAGGGTAGTTTTCCAAAATGGTTTTTAACTCTCCTTCCACGCAAATATGGATACACTTCCTTTAAACATAACCTTTCTCATCCCTAAAAACATTGGCATAATTAGTTCATAAGTACCTTAAAAAGTAGTAAGACGCAGTGTTAAAGAAAATTATAACCTTTCACGGAACAAATAAAAATTAACTGGAAGGGCAAAATGGATATGAAATAAAGATTAGTTACTATGCAATAAAGTTTAAAACTATTATTTTATTCTTGTAAACTAAACACTTTACATCCCTTACTGTTTTCAGCCTGTGGCCTGGTTCATTTTTTATTCAAGCCATATATTTTCCATTACCAGCTTGCTAGGCCTGTCATAGATTCATATGCCTTATAATTTATCTTAAGACTAGGACAAACACAACATCCAGTCCCCGGCCATTAATTCATCAATGTGAAAGGATATAAAAACATGGCTTCCAACATTAATTATTACAATGTATTTATCTTTTAGAACATTTCCCTGATAGTACCTTATATGTCTTAAAATTGGTATTTAGGTACAAACTACTGTAATAACATTAAACAAAAATTAAGTTTTTAATCAATATTTTTTTGGGGGGGGGAAGGGCCCCACGTCTGATAAGGGAAGTCCTGTGTATGTTAATGGTTACTCATAGTTCTCCTTCTCCTTGATGACAACTACAATGCATACACAAGTGTAATTCTGCTCTTTAGGTCCGAGATGGGATCGACTCATCCGCAAAGCGTATTGGCCGTTATTGTACCGCTGGTTCTCACCCTTTGATCATCCACTCTACCAGCAACCACTTGTTCGTCAAGTTCCGCTCAGATATCAGCAGATCCGGGAGAGGATTTCATATCAAGTTTGACACAGGTTAGTCATTCAGCATTCAGCTTGTAAGTTTAAAATTTGAGTATTTCACTGAGCTTATTTTGAGAAAAAGATTTTTTTTTCCCTAATATTTACTAAATCATTCAGGCCATGCAAATATTTTAATAAAACTGGTGGGATAGGAATTAGAAAGGTATAATTTGAGAGTAAATGCACCCATGTTTGTGTGGAGGGAAAGTGAGAAACTATCTAATAAAAACCACTCTCATTGCACTCAACCAGGATTCGAGCCCAGATATTCCCATTACTGTAAATCTGGTCTTAACAAAAAAGTGATACCTTAGACAATGTGACCATTGATACAGGTGGTAACCTGTCAGCTGAAACGTAATTCAAATAACTTGTTCAAAGCTCATTTTTTATATTTTAACTAACCGGTGTCCGTCGATTGAATAACATTTTTCTTACTGTTTTTTTGAAAATCCTAAAATCTCAAAGAAATGGTTGCTGACTCCACATCCAGTTCAATCAGTGGGTTACGAACCCAGCAAACACCACAGTTGAGAAAAGAAACTATACCACAGACATTTGTTTAGTACACATGATCAAAACAAAAAATACAAATTACAGTTTAGTCGTGAGTTCCTTCTTCCAAAGTTTCTAAAAACTTTTAAACCAAACAATTATTCGGACAAAAAAATAAAGCCACAGTGTCTTACTCGAGATATCTTGACTTTATTTCTGGCTACGATTATAATATAACTAGTTGTTTATGTATGTTATAAAAAAAATTGTCTGGACGTCTTATAGCTCTAGTGATACTTATGATTGTCTACCATCAATGAAGATTGTGCTCGCATTATCAAAAACATATATAAACTATGGACACAAGCTGAGATGGATGAATTTAAAACAATATACACAGGCTTTCTTTCATCTGCAGAGAGGATGATGTAAAGCCAACAATAGAAGCGAGAACAAAATGCACTAGATTAAACTTTGGTCTCTTGGGTCGTAACAAGGTTAACGAACCACTACACCCTCCTTGTCAGGTTTTAAACTCCGGTCTTTTAGTTCAGAGCAAGGTTTAAATAAACCCACTACACCACCGTTGTCTGCCGACCTGTTACTAACATTGTATTGAACATTATATTAAATCCATTATTGTTTCTGGCCTGTGGCCTGGGTCAGTTTTTTTTTTTATTCAATCCTTATATTTTCCGCTACCGGCGTTCTAGGCCTGTCGGAGCTTCATTTACCTTATAATCTAATTTAAAACTAGGACAGGCACAACATCCAGTCCCCGGCCGTTAATTTATCAATGTGAAAGGGTAAACCCATATTTCACCAGTGACAAATCTTTTGAGAATCGAACCCCAGGATTCTTAGCTCAATAACCAGACACCCTACTGACTAAGCTAAGGTGTCGTATCTTGTATTGAACGATAAAGCCTTAAAATATGAATGTGTATTTTTTTTTTTTTTCGCTAGTGTGTAACAATATTGTGAGAGGCTACCGTGGCGTGATCGAGAGTCCCAACTTCCCTCTAAGCTACCCCGGTAACATGGACTGCACGTGGAATATAACGGCTACTCAAGGCAACAAGTTGAATCTCACCTTCTCCCACTTTGAACTGGAGAGCGTCAACTACTACATGCCTGACAGTAACAACCATTGCATCTATGACTATGTCGAGGTGAGTGTACAAGAACTAGATCCATTTACTGAGAAATAACAAACACAGGTTGGAATAATAACCACCCCAGCACCCCCACACGCTCAAAAAATTATTTAAAAAGTTTTAAAAAATCTTATATTAAACACCTTTTTTTAAAAGTAATGAATCTGACTACCTGTTTGGGTAATATGCATTAATATGTAATAATTTAATACCATTTATGAAAAACAAAAAACTCAGTACACCCAACCAGGATTCTAACCTCAATCTTATGTCATCGGAAATCCAGTTTCTTGTGAAAATGATGGCTTAGGCCGGGGATGGGGGTTTGGGGGGGTACACAATCTATTAATCGGGGGTCGAATGCGTTTACAGGTTTGCTTTGGGGAAAATATTGATCAGAAAATTTCACAAGTTTATAGTAATTAGTTATTAGTCTGTTTTTATGGGCATAATTGTTTGTTTGTCAAATTTTTTGTGGGCCAGATAAAATCAGTCGGAAGGCCATAGGTTGCCGACCGCCGCCTTAAACCATACAGCCACCAAAGCGGTCCTCTGGCATTAAAGCTGCAGCTAAAATTCATTACTATACGTTCTTAGTTTAACATTGTCATTTCCACAACAACCATTTCAACATGGTGTTTGTGAATATGGTAGCAATGTAAAGTGTGAACTGTGTTCTTCTTTTCATTATAAAAGACATATTTTGTTCGTTTCCTTTTTTTATGTTTTCTATCCACCTTTACTGTAGCTTCTTCAAAATACTTATAGCAAAATACCTCAAAAATATAAAAGAGGTTTTCCTTTAAAGATATACATTATATATTCACATCCAATGTCCATTTAGTGTGTTTTTCCTTTATGGTATATGTTCTTTTTACATGTTCCTATCTAAATGTTCTATCATCCTTTACCAATTTCCTTTTTCTTCCTATTGTGCTCTTTGGTTTCCTCTTTTAGGAAGTTGTGTTGCTTGTTTCACACTCCCTCCTGATGAATTTCAATAAAATAAAACCTAGGTCGAGGGGATTGGGTGGTAGCGACCAATTTTCTTCGAGAGGCAACCATTACCTCTTTGTCTGGTGACAGCAATGCTAAGTGTGAAATATGTTCTTCTTTTAATTGTAAAAGAAATTTAGTGTTTGCCTCCTTTTAAAGGGTTTCCATCCACCTCTGCTCTTCCAAACACATATAACGTGGTCTTTGTGTGAGATTTGTTAATTTAAAACCAATTATCTCGAATAATGAACCCACTATTACGAGCGAGAACTGATTTACTTTCTTTGTATGCAGGTAAAAGCGGGTTCTGGCAGCGACTCTCCGACTCAGGTGCTTGGAAAGTTTTGCGGTCAAGATATACCCGCTCCTATCTCGTCCACCACAGATCATATATACATACACTTTGTGACCGATAGTTTCACCGCCTACAGTGGGTTCCGTATCGAGTGGGTACTGAACGGTTAGTCGATTCTGAAATTATTTAAAAAGTAGTGAAATTAAAACTAATCACTACTTTTCTAACACACACACACACACACACACACATATATATTGTAAAATAAGTATTTTTATTGCAAAAATAAAGAACATTGAATAATTTAAAATATACTCATTTCAATGGCGCTATTTTAATGAGTGCTCCTTGGCTCAAGCAAACTGAACTAAACCTAGGAATGATAATTTCATTTTAGTTTTGTAAAATCGTTGACTTTGATGGTCTTGAGGTGAATTGCTCGCCTCAGGATCCAATGTTCGTTGGTTCAAACCCGGCTGAGGTCGACGGATTTTTATTGAGCAATACAAATCCCTAGCACAACTTCCTTCAGAAAGGGAAGTAAAGTCGTTGGTTCCATGTTGATTGTGGCATGTAAAAGAATCCTGGAAGGTATGGGAGAATACCTTTCCCGGCTAAATTTGTAGGCCCTTTCACTCTTGCTGATGTCGGTTCATAAAGTGAATGTTAAATACCTTAAATAAACAAATACATTTTGTAACAACCATTAAAGTCAACCAGATTTAAGTTTAAAAAAAATAATCTAATAACTGTGAAACAACAATAAGATATACCTTCCAACTTATCTGACAAAGATGTCACTAGCTCTTAAACATAGTGGTGAGGGGGGGG
>CABFWB010000375.1:92345-105379 GCA_902151455.1 Timema bartmani | reverse complement strand
CTGAAAAAAAAAAAAAAAAGTTGAAAAAATATTTACAGTAGCTAATAATAATATCATCATCATCATTTTATCATTATTATTATTGTTTATAATTGAAATCTTAATGTTATTAATTATTATATAAAGTATTCACTTTAAATCATTAAAAATTAGAATATCAATAAGGTATATATTTTTGAAAGGTGCACCACATTTACACCCTCTAGTATCGACAGACGGATTTCCAAACTTCCTAGAAAGCTCTTATTAAGATTCTTATGAGCATTTGGTTTTTACACTGGGTATAGGGTGCAAAAATTGAGACCCACCCCTGTCTTCCAATACCCTTGCTACGCCGCTGCATCCATTACAAATTGCATAATAAATTAATGACTGAAAACTTGGAGGCCGCTAGATCACCTGTGTGGTCAACCCTGCTGGTATCAGATCGTATATAACAGGTTTATTAATTTTGTTCATCAGATCTTTGACGGTAACACCACAGACAGCCCTATCCTCCTCACTCATTGTGGGAACCAATTACCGAACCAAACGGCCATCAAGTCAACTGGGAACAAGATGACGATTCGTATGAAGTCGGACGGCACTCGATCCGCAAAGGGATTCCTTGCGAATTATACAATGGTAAGTTATCCTTTAGAATAGGGTTAGTTAAAAAAAACTTTTATGCGAGTATTCCTAAATATTACTGATCCACGCAAAACTTTCCAAACTATTTTATCAAAACCAAAAACTAATTTTTATAAAGAGGGTGTGAAATCTTATTTATTAAAGGGTACATTATCCATATATTGGAACCACAATGTAATTATAACATATTTCTATCTATTTCAGAGTTGTGGTGCAAGAATTGTAACCGAAGAATCTGGGATGATTCGAACACAAGAATCTCTAAATGTGGATAGATCCAATAAGAATTGTTCGTGGATTATCATGGGTTCTCAACCAGGTTGGCTAACATTTGACATTGTTTACTAAGACGTTAATAAATTCAAATAACTAACATGATGCTTGGTGATGAATGATTGATTTCTTGAAAGGAAATACAAATGGTAAAATAAAAAGTACAGAATAAAAAGTTTTGTCCTTTTATCGTAGTTTTAATTTTATTTAAAGGATATACCTTACTATTTCAAGTTTTTCTTTAGCACTGCATCTTAATAAACCGTCTGTGTTGTATGCCTATGTACTAATGATGCTACCGTGTTAGAGATGAGGAAGGTTGAATTTAGAGGAGGTGTACCTGCTTTTGTATGAAGATAAAGTGTATAACAATTTAGGAAAAACCTCCCTCAATACAACAGATCAGGATTCAAACCCCAATCTCCCTGTCATTGACAGTCTAGTCTAACATAAATGTGATGCCTTAGACTATGCGGCCACCATAGCAGGGCACTTTTATTTTATTTTTAATTGTGTTAGTTCAAATAGTACAGTCCTAAGTCATATAGATAGCTGGTCTTACCTCTCACCTTGTCACTGGCACCGTTACTCTCCGTTTTAACCTGAAGGCCAGAAAGCTAACCTTACCTGATTCCAGCATGGTGTGGTTTGTAATCTAGTGTCATAGAGCAACAGTGCAAGGTGTGCCTTCTGAGTGTGCATAACCAAATGTTCTTGTTCCCAGATGACCACGTTACCCTCACCTTCACGCATCTTTCCGTGCCCGACACGGATTTTGGCTCCGAGTGCAGCTATTATTACATAGAGGTGCGCGATGGGGAGGACAAAGACTCGCCCCAGATTGGGAAATACTGCAGCACTAGAATCCCAGCTCACATAACCTCGCAAGGCTCCGCGCTGTTTGTGCAAGCCGTGGCAGTGTACGGCTACCATTTCGGCAACTTCGAGGCGACATATTCTGTTCTCTCATCAGGTACGGACCACTTCAGACATCTTTTCTTTTGTCACATTTACACACTCATAATAAATAATTAATAATTTTATATTATGTTAGTTAGGGTATGGCCAGACTGGGCGAGCAAGTGACTAAAAAAATAAAATAGAACACATTGGTATTAATGAGGTGGCCAGACTGGAGCGATCAACCAAACAACCCGAGCAATGTGCTTAAAAGATTAGAACTGGTTATATTTTTCAAGCACGCGCGCTTGAGTGGGAACAGTTTAGTTTACAGGCGCTGGGCAAAATTATTGTGTGTTGCTCTATTGTGTGCGAGTAAAACTTCTCAATTTTACATTTTTATTATTATTGATAGGTTTAGCACACTTGCTACTAGCGGCCTAATTTAATTGGTAAGATCATAAACAGTATGTATATATATGTAGACTTGATATTTTAATACTTCTCTATTATAACAAAATAAGGCCTCTACCAATAAGAATCATCATTAGTATGGAGAGAAGATGGAAAAACCAGCACAATAAATCACTTGTCAAAAACCACCCTCAGTTCACTAAGCCAAGATTCAAACCTTTGCCTCCCCGTCAACAGCTATTGAGAGCTATCTGCTGATCATGCGCTCACCAATTTGGCCACGCAGTCGCTCTCTCACGTGCTTGGCAGTCTGGCCGAACTCTTAACCATATTTGGAAGAAGGTACAGGAAAGATAAGTAGAAAAAAATATAAAATGGAACAAATAAAACATGACTTTTACAATGAAAAGAACAACACAGTTCATACTTTACACTGCTACCACTGGACAGAGAGGTAATGTCTGTCTCTAGGAGAAAATTGATCGTAACCACCCATTCACTCTATAGGTTTCATTCTATTGGAACACAACTTATTAAGAAGCGGAAATCAAAAAAATACAAAAGGGAAAAAAAGGAAATTGGTAAAGAGTGACAGGACAGGACACTTAGATAGGAACATGTTAAAGGAAAAAATAATATAAAAAACAAACACAGGAAGTGGCCACAGGATATCAAAATATAATAAAAATATCTTTAAGGAAAACCTGCATTTTGCTTGTGTTAGTTAATCTTTTATGGTTTTTATCCACCTTCATTGTACCTTCTTCCAAATATCTATACAACAAAATACCTCCAAAGGCAGAAAGAGGTGTTACTTAAAGAGATTCATAATGTTAGTTCTTTTTTTTAGCATTGCGTCTTACTACATGTTCATGTTATATGCATAATGTAAATGTACTAATTATTCTAATGAGCTGGTGATGAGGAAGATTAAATTTAAAGGAAGTGTACCCAAATTTATGGGGAGGTAGAATGGAAAACCGTTTAGGGAAAAACACACTCAGTACACCCGACCGAGATTCGAACCCCTATCTGCCAATTATCGGCAGTCTAGCCTATTGTGAAAGTGACGTCTTAGACCATGCGGCCAATGAATCGTATGTTAGTTACGGTATTATTTATATCAGAGGTAGAAAACAAGTATGTCATGTTCTCGTCTTAGTGGCAATGTGGGTGTTAAGGGGGATGTTTGTTAGGTTTGTAATTAAATCGGGGCTCAAAAAGGTTGCTTACCTAGGATTTATATAATATAGCTTTTTTTTCTATTTTGGGGTGTATTTCGTGATGCTTGGAATAAGGTACAGGAAAGAAGGGAATTGAGTTGCGCATTTCCCACGCCCTACTGACCTGTAGGGACCTTCTAAAGTGCATAGTGATAGGCTTATCATAATATTTTCCCCACAAACCATGACACTTTTAGTGTTTTACTCGAAGAGAAGAATCAGTGGTGACAGAACCCTGTTTGTGTAAGGGGAGAGGGGGCAGTTAAAAAAATAAAGAGTTTTGCCCTCAAACCCAAAGGTACGTCCAAATATCCTTTCCAGGAAAATGTTGCAAAAAGCTTTTCAGAGTAGTCCTTTGAGTAGTGCGCGTTTCCCACTTCCACCTGATGAGTGCCAGTAGATTGAAACCTAGGTCAAGGGATTGTGCCATAATAATCAGATTTTTTTTTCAAGATGGAGCCATTACCTCTTTGTCCAGTAGTGGCGATATAAAGTGTGGAACTATGTTCCTCATTTAATTGTAAAATTTATATTGTGTTTGTTCCCTTTTATTCGTTTTCCACCCCTCTTTCACTTTTGTGTCCGGTGAAGATCAAACTCCAGCCTTTTGATCAAAAGTCTGCTAAAAACATACAGTTGGCCAAGTGTTGGTTGAAGTTGTCAGATAAAAACATTTTCCGCCGAGCCATTTCTCAAATACAACTTAAATATTAATTGGAGAGTTATAATAATTTGTAGGAAAAAAAACTTTTTATTTTTAACCTTCTAGTTTGTGCTTCAGTTTCAAAAAGGGATGGGATCTTGGATCGTCAATTCCCAATTGTAATTTTATTTCCCCCGCCATTGTGGTGATATGAGTTTCCAGTTTTCAAATAACGAGATTCTTATGAAAATCAGACTGTAATTACTATTCTCAGCATTCACTTCTAAACCTATTTCCCTGCTGACCTCTAATAAAATGACTGCATTTCTTGCAACAGCATACAATATTTGGAATGATTTTCCATTAATAAAGTAAACTTGGTTTGTTTTATTATTGTCATCATCATTATATTTTTTAAACACTGATATCATCATTATAAACTGTTTCCAGCCTGTAGCCAGGTCAGTTTGATAAAATGCCTCCATCTTCCTCTATCCTTTGTGCCGGTATTACGTCATAGGACGCTCAGTGTTCCCATAAACCTCCGCGAGAGCACATGGCCGGCTCGCGGAGGGTTTTCTCCCGCGGGAAGAAGTAGTTCGCGCGGTTGGCAAGGGGATCTAGCATGGTGTATAGAGTCAGTGTGGTTTCGTGAACTGGAGAGGGTGAACCGACATCCCCCCTCCCCAGACTGGTGATGTGGTCTGAAAGAAAGTTGTACAATAAAAATGTAAAGGTGATTAGTAACTGTGTAATATTGTGAAATAAAGTGATGCCTTACAACATTTAGTCTGTACACCTTCCACCATTTTTCCTCCTTTAATTGCTTTCATTCATCCCCTCTTGCTTGCACACTTTCTGTTATCTGCTCCTCTCATTAAGTTCTTGGTCGCCACTGTGGTATTTATCATGCTCTTCAGTATTCACTCCTTTTATATCCTCATTACATGCCCATACCATCTCAGTCTTGCTTCCTCTACTATCTCATGTACTCCAACATCCTCATTACATGTCCATACCATCTCAGCCTTGCTTCCTCTACTATCTCCTGTACTCCAACATCCTCATTACATGAACATACCATCTCAGTCTTGCTTCCTCTACTATCTCATGTACTCAAACATCCTCATTACATGTCCAGACCATCTCAGTCTTGCTTCCTATACTATCTCATGTACTCATGTAATAATCAAGCGCTCCATAATAGGCCTACTTATCATTGTTAATAGTTCCCCATTAATGTACACAGTTTAATCAGTTTCTTTGAATGACAGCGTGCGGAGGAAACCTTACATCTGAACATGGAAGTTTTACATCTCCTGGCTACCCGAACAGTTACCCTGTCAATGCCGAGTGTGTCTGGGTCATCAATACCTCACCAGGTAACAACCTTTCACCCAACTTATCACAGGCTTATCTGTTAAAGTGATCAATTACATATGTCTGATAAATACATGTTAGGTAAAAATAACGACAAATTAGGTATTATTTTATCAAATATCTTATTCATCATACAAGGAGTTTTCACTAGTCATAAAAATTAGAAAAAAATGTAGTAATAAAAAGATTAGGTATAAAATGATGTCTGTTATGTATAATAGCTGGGATCTTAATTGATCGTTCATATGTAACTTACAATTTCCGAACGTCCATCACAGACTCTGCCTTAAAATATGAGTGTAGATTGACCCTGGGCATAGAATGACTCCTGGATAGCTCAGTAGTTTGAGCATTGGCATACCAAACCAAAGGTCCTGGGTTTGATTGCCAAGTTGAGGTGTCATTTTTCAATTTAACAAATATAAGATGGTGTGTTGATTTCTTATAAGTTAAGAAAAAAGTTTTTTTTAAAGCTTGTAAGTACTACTATTCATTTCATAAATATAAGTACTTTGACGACTAGAACTATACGGTTATGATCTTTAATGAAAGCTTTTGTTGTTTTTTATTTGTATTAAAGTGGGGTGAAAGCAATGCAAGTTTAGTATTTTTGCAGTTTTTATAACAAAAACATGTTTATGACCAATATAAATAAATATTGTTTAATAAGATGGACATTTGTTTAATTTTCTACATAAAGTAATTGCAACAATTCTTGAAAAATGTTCATAGGCATGTCGGTATTTGAATAAAAAGTTTTAAAAGAACAAAAAAAGTACTGTTCAAATTTCACAGTGACCATGTCAATATTCACTAAATGTATTGATAAAAATGGGTAGAAAATTAAGCAATATTTTCAGGGTGGCCACTGATCGGAAAAAACAGGAAAATCAAGAATTATGCTTTAATTGGTGCTTTGGGAAAACAACCGGGAAAAGTGCTTGAACTCTGCCGTCTTTTGGGAATTCAAAGGCAACAACCACTCTAAATAACTTTTAGGGTATATGAATTTCAAAAATTTTCTAGGGGATGAACCACTACAAATAGCTTCTAGATGTATTCAACTTAAAAAAAAATCAAGGCAAGGACCACTAAAAATAGCTTATAGGGGTATGCAAATTTTGAAAATTTTCTGGAGAAGGACCACTCCAAATATCTTGGAAAGTCACTAACTAACAAAACTTGCTGGAGTACTAAAATTTGGTGGAGTTTTCAACGCCTTTTACAAATAACATAATTTGATCAAAGTCTTACAACTGAAGGAAAAGCCTTTAAAATTTATTTATTTTTGCCACAAAAATCGATAAATTTGCTGAAATTTTATTACAAAGTTTGAGTTTTTTGCTATTAAAAAAATAAAAATACAAACCTAAAGCTAAATCCCGCTCCACCGCATCTTAATGTTTTATAGTTCATGTCTACATACACAGTATTACCGTTGAGCAGTGGTTTTCAATAGGCGGACCAAATGCGGCCCCGCGAAGGATGTAAATCTGGCCTGAAGTGAATATTAAACTGATTTAATATATATACATTTATGTATTAAACTTAAATAAATAAATATATAAACATATATAAAAACGAACTACACTGTTTTACCTTGTAGGTCTGACAACCAAGACGTGATTAGAGAAGCAAGGGTGAAGGTCATTGCAAAGACAAACAGTCGTGCTCACATATTGCGCTCGTGAGTCGGTATAGCGGTAACCGGTCAAAGTGTAACGTTGGTACATGAGGTACTTAGGTTTAGTTTAGAGTACCTATATGTAAATTTACCAAATTAAGTTTACACACCCTCTGAACCAATCCATGAAAAAAAAAATTTACTTGTGGCCCTTGGTGAGAAGTAATTGAGAACCACTGCCCCACAGCCTATGATATAATATTTAATTACCGATGCAAATTGATTTTTAGTCCAAAATAATATGAATTTATTCTATGGTTACAGGAAACCGTGCACAACTTAGTTTCCAAATGTTTGACCTTGAAAACAACTGTGCAGAGGACTACGTTGAGGTTCGTAGAGATAATGCCACAGGACCCCTGATGGGTGAATACTGTGGCAACACGATCCCGAGTAACCTGACCGCCGGTCACGTGCTCTGGGTCAAGTTCCGCAGCAGTGACGCCGGTACGGCCGGGGGATTCGTCGCCGACTACAGCCTGTGTGAGTGTCGCGGCCAATTGTCTCGTTATTAGGTCACATTGAATGTTTATTAATATTCTCACTTCATTTAAAATTAGAAGAAAAGTATTTCTCCTCGATATAATGACTAGAGACGGACCCCTCGAATCCTTAGGACTCTTTGGTATTCAAAGATTTTAAAATATCAGATTCAAGATTTTAAAAACACTTAATGAAAAATAACACTAATTTTTTTTTAATATTCACTCAGTTAATTTTTATAGCTAGCATAATTTTTAATAGTGACTTAGATTTTTACTTTATAATTATACTGGGCTATCAAACAGACTACATACCATTTATTTACCACTTAACATGAACTAAATCAAAATTGTAGAAAAATATATCATACTAGTATGGGAAGGTTAGCCTATTTTTCATCTTGTTTTCTGTGATTTGTATTCACTCTCCAGATTCTAGATTTATATTCGGTCCATCTTAAATAAAAACATTACATGCTAGACCTCATAAGTAGGACTGTGGAGTCGGTACGCGAAGCTTTCAACTTCGACACCTCTATTTTCCCACTGTCAGACTCTGACTCCTTCATAATAAATGACTAATGTATATCAATTAGTAATAACAAATTTACTGCAGTCAAATAAAATTCTCCAATACATATTACTTCGTGGGAAGCTTCTTTGGCATCATGAATTTATATTTGAATAAATTTGTCAATCATAATTACAAATATTGGTCTTGAAAAATATTTTTTTTTATAAAATTGAAATTATACACTTATCATGTATTGTTATAATATTACAAGTTTGTATTTTGAAGCCGGAGTTGATACACCCAAAACTTCTTCCATCCCCAACCCCACGGCCTTGCTTATAAGACATACAAAGACTTCAAAAGGAAATATTCAATGACAATTTGTCACTGTTTATGTATTTAATAATCATAAGTGTGGGTTGGTTCCAAATATTTACCGATTATATTTATAGCAATATATATTGCATCATACCATTTATTTAATACAATTTATTTTATCAATGATGGCACATGATAAAATATTATGTATTTGCATATTCAGTAAAGCCGCTATAGTTTAAACCACAACAGTCCAAAATATTGGATGGTTCAAACACAAATTTAGGAAAATTGATATCTATATATTTAAACAAATTTGATAGCAAAAACTCAAAGTTAAAAATGAATTGTGAGAAAAGATGATAGTAAATGTTTAATATGTACAAGTTTAGTCAACATAATGTGTTTTCCTCTTTCTAAAACAGTTACAGTACTGTAAAAGTCCACCAAGTTGACAGAGCTAGCTTATTGAGGCCAGCTTGAGCTAGTAAATTCATGACTAGGGGATCAATCGAGATCAGTAGTGGACAGTCATTGTTGGTGGTGACCGATTGAGAATGGTGGCTTTTAAGAAAGTCTTACCTCGGACAAGAGGTATTAATCACCACACTAGATACACACTAGCAAAGTCAAATTGACGACACACTCTTTAAGTGTTGCGGCCTCACATAACATAGGAGGTCGTATTAGTGCTGTTTTCGCTTGATGTATCTTATGAAAATAAAAACTGTACAGCACTGCAAACATTAAGTCTTAAGTCAATTGATGAAAGACCAGGGTTAAATGAACAGCATGCATGAAAAAAAAAGGGAGAAAACGCCACAAGATGAAGCAGTCCACAACGGTGGCCTGAAAGGGATAAACCAAACTGGGGGTGGAACAATCTACAGTACATATTATGTTAAATGATTATCAATTTTACAGTCGCACGGGAACGTGCTCCCACCGTCTTCCTGCAGACTCATCTGTATTCTCGCACTTAATCTGAATTTCCATAATCAAAAAAGTTTTGGTCCCAATTAGTTTGGATTAATTAGGTTCTACTGTGTATATAAGTAATAAAGTGTATCATACTCAAAAGTATCAAATAGTATTCAATGTCTTTTGGAATGCTATTTTTATATGAACTTACTAGTCGGAACTGGGTTTGTTATAGGAAATAAAAACCTTAGAAAATGTTCTTAATCTATTTGGATGACTGTTCTAAAAATTTCCGGCCTGTTTTTGTTGTGTGCCTTATGTTCTAAAGGCTGACATCAGTTTGGTAAAAGTTGACGATCGGTTTCAGTGCACGGCAACGAGTTGTTCGGAGCGTCTGGCCAAGTGGCTTCCCCTCTCTATCCTCGCCCCTTCTTTCACGATGGCACCTATAACTGGAGAATAACAGTACAGTTCGGCAAGGCCATCGCAATCAGCTTCAAAGACTTTTACATACCCACCTATGGTATCGACACCTGTTACTTCAGTCTGAAGGTGAGAAGAAGGGGTGCATGCCATCTTTGTGTAGTGGAATGTCGTTACTTTATGTTCTATTTAGGGGCCTTCTCGCTCCAACAGCTCCGATGATTGTGACATACAATTTACTATGTGCAGTGTTTTGTAAAAACTGGGGTTGTTCGAAATCCTCGCCTTGGTCTTGAATATTTGTAACCTTTGTTTTAGCTTAGAAAAAAAAAAATTCTTTGACAACTATAAAGCTTAGCAAAAAAAAAAAAATTGGAAGCAAAAAAAAATATATTGGCTGTCAAAATATATATATTTGTATTCCATTTTATTTTGCCATGTACATGACCAAAATTTGTAGTTATACTCCATTCACTGTATGAATTACTCTCTGAAAGGTCTTTTTTCCTACTAATATCCTACTATGTAATAGCTTTCTGGTAAGGAAAAAGGCCTTTCAGAAAACAATTCCTACGCTGAACAGACTTTATTGAATAATATGTTGTATTAATAACATAATTGATCAATTTACAATAAAATCAGTATATTTTTGCGATAAGACACATATATGTAATATTTAGTATCTAAAATTATATAAATATGGATATGTTTTTTACTTGGCATAAATAAATTTCTATAAGATATTCAAATTACTATATAAACTTGTTTTCATGCTAGTAACAAATCGTGGAATAATCGTAACTATGCAATTTTAGATTTATGACGGGTACGACAACACAGCGCCCACACTGCTGGAACGTTGTGGACTTCAACTGCCTGATCCGGTTACGTCTAGTGCTAATATTGTGTACATCAGCTTAGACTTCAATCTCGTGAGGACAGGGATATGGTTCCTGTTGGAGTGGCAGGAGGTGGACAAACAAGGAACCAGCACCGGAATGATGAACCCCTCACAGTCGTCAGGTACTTTACTGGCATTATAGTCATACAGACATACATACAAGGAACCAGATCCGCTTCGGTGGTTAAATGGTTATAAGGCATCACTCTAAATATATTCAACCTTCAAAGACACGGATTTGAATCGCAGTTGGGTGTATTAAGGGGTTTTTGTTTTTTCCTTAATGGTTTTCCACCCTTTCTCCACACAAATGCAGATATCTTTACTCTAAATCCAACCTTCCTCATCCTTAACACATAAGATTAATTATTTTATCTGCATACAACCTTAATGGGTAGTAAGACTAGGTGACAAAATAACAATAATAATGTTTTTATCCTTAGTTCCTGGTTGTGGAGGCAGTTTCAGTTTCACGGAAGATTTCAATGTGACGTCATACAATTTGACAAGCCCAGGATACCCTCTCGGTTATGAACATAACCTCAACTGTGAGTGGCTCATCCAGACACCACCAGGATTCCACCTTCAACTCGTCTTCAATGATGTCAATTTGGAAGCTTTCGATCAATGCTACAGTTGCGACTACGTACAAGTCTTTTCTGGTGAGCCTGAATTAGAATTTATAGATTCTGATGTTTAACTATATCATTAGTTCAGTGATTTAGATAAATCGCTAATGCGTCTTATTACTGAATTACTGAGTTAAGGTGTCCAGGACTAGATTCCCGGCAAAGCCAAAAAATGTATCACATTTGTGAAATTGGGGTTTCCTTTTACACATTGTATTATATTTGGAAGAAGGTACAATGAAGGTGGATAGAAATATATGAAAGGGAACAAACACAATATGGATTTTACAATGAAAAGAAGAACACAGTTCACACTTTACACTGCTGCCACTGGACAAATGTTAGCTATTATGAGGAGAAACAGGATAAGGAGTTAAATTATCTGGGAAATAGTGGGGGTACATGGAGCACATGAGATAGTGGAGGAAGCAAGACTGAGATGGTATGGAGTATATGAGATAGTAGAGGAAATCAAGGGTGAGATAGTATAGTCATTTAATGAGGATGTTGGAGTACATGATATAGTAGAGGACGCAAGGGTGAGATAGTATAGTCATTTAATGAGGATGTTGGAGTACATGAGATAGTAGAGGACGCAAGGGTGAGATAGTATAGTCATTTAATGAGGATGTTGGAGTACATGATATAGTAGAGGACGCAAGGGTGAGATGGTATGGTCATGTAATGAGGATGTAAAATGTGAACTGTGTTCTCCTTTTCAGCAGATAACAGAAAGTGTGCAAGTGAGAGGATAAGAATGTAAGTGATTAAAGGATGAAGAGTTAGAAGGATAGAGAAAGATGGAGGCATTTTACTAACCACAGGCTGGAAACAGTTGATGATGGTAACATTTATAAAATGGATTATAGTTTTCGTGTAGTAATTGTGTATTCCTTTCTGGTTTAACGTCTTGTTGACGTTTTTCCTTGTCACAGTTATCATTTTTCGTTATGTCAGAACACCCGTGAACTCAAATGTAGATTGAGCAGCGACCAGCATAAATTCAGGCAGAGGGTTTGGAGGGAAATTTACGAGTGTTAGGGGTTGTAGTTGCGACGAAAACATGTTAAGCTCCGTTCTCAGTGCCACGTTTACTGCTGAGTTACTTCTTTTATTGAAAAACAACTAAATTAATATATTTTGAAGAACCATGGACATATAATTCGTAAACTGGATAACTCGAGTACAAATAATCAAGATTATACTAAATTATATTGGTGTTTTTTTATTTTATTTGTACTTCATTTCCTACAGTTATTTTATCATCCATCATCATCATCATAATAACTGGCCTGGTCTGTTTGAAACATAAGCCTCTTCAACGTATCTTTTCTCCTCACCGCCTCTTCTCCTCCACAATGACCCAGTCTTCTCATTTCTCCTCCACACTTCTCTGACACTCGTTTCAGCCACCTTTCCCTTGGTCTTCCTTTTGGCTTCTTGCCCCCTATCATCCAGCATCTTCTTTTGTATCTCATGCATTCTTCTCACATGACCGTATTACCTTAGTCGTGCCTTCTCTATCCTGTCCTTCACTGGCTCCTCCTTAACTAATCCTTTCACCCTCTCATTTCTCATCACATCTATCCTTGTCCCTCATATAGTACTTCTCAAAAATTTCATAGGCTTTAATTATGTTTCATTACTTCTCCTTCACAGTGCTGCATTTCCGCTACGCATACCAACTGTGCATATAGCT
>CABFWB010000375.1:74521-87208 GCA_902151455.1 Timema bartmani | reverse complement strand
TCAATTAGATGTTAGTGCATAGTTGTTCACCTGATTGCGGTATGCAACTTGTGGGTTTGTTACTGCCCTTCTGGCATGGCCTACATTCAATTAGATGTTAGTGCATAGTTGTTCACCTGATTGTGGTATGCAACTTGTGGGTTTGTTACTGCCCGTCTGGCATGGCCTGCATTCAATTAGATGTTAGTGCATAGTTGTTCACCTGATTGTGGTGTGCAACTTGTGGGTTTGTTACTGCCCTTCTGGCTAGGCCCGCACCCCATTTGATGTTAAAGTCTGACTCCCTTCAGGGGAGGCACGATACCTTGTTGATAGATATGTGGTTGGCACCTAGGTTTATTGTGGTTTAACTTGTGATACCTGGCTATACTAATTGGTTACATGCCAGCCTATACTGTATGGAGGCCTAGAATCCTGAATGACAACTTTCACTAAGATATTTGCCCGGTGTTTCTATGACTGGGACAAATAGACAATTCTCTGAAACTTGTGTAACTAATTCAATTAGGTCAAGCTAGCTTCACTGGCAAATATCGGTCTCACCTCTTAAGATAGGGTTGTTTGTATTATAAGTTGAGTAGGTTCTGACTCAGCCCTGCTTGCCTGTCATGATTCATTGGATGTTTGTTGCAACAAATTTACTATCACTATTGTATCGTGTTTGTTGTCTGTGTCTCCCGTCGGGGAGTAACTTATAATAGCTTCAATATTGCCTTTCTCTCTAGGAAGTATGATTGTACCTCTTTTAAGAGTGGGGCGATACTTCATAACACTAGCGGAGCTTAATTGTAGTATTAAACCAATGGCGCTTCACGCCTAGCTCACTCTATCAGTATGTCAATTTTTATCTTATTGTTATGTTAGTTATTTTGGCCTACTCAATAGGTCAACATTGAAAATGATGGATTGTGCTCTGATGTCTACCTTGTAATTGCTTGCTTTGTTCTATTAAACTCTTATGTCAACATGCATTTGAATCTTATGCTTTCAAGTGTTAACCTATCATGTATATTTCCCATGTTCATGTAGTCGGTGTATTTAGTGTTAACTATAGCACTGCTACAATTTCAATAACTCGACACCATCTCAGTCCACATTAGGTCGAGTTTCCGAGAGACTACTGAATTTGCTTCGTCACTCAATCCACTCTCATCCTCTCATGCCCAAACCAACGTAAGACACTTCTTTCACATTGTCCTATTGTATTCCCTTTCAAACCGCACTCCTTCATCGCCCATTCATTACTGACTTTGTCGATACGAGTTTTCCCCCCATACATTTCTTAGATATCTCATTCCAACCGTATTCATCATGCTTTTGTGTTTCTCCTGACATACCCATGCTTCACGTCCGTACAACACTGTTGGCATTTTATATCATACATATCGTTTCTGCGACACCAAAACAAGAAGCGCATTATATGTGTTGTAAAATCCAGTGAAAATACTTTGTCACCCTTTGTGCAGGTGATAACGGGAAGCCTGACTTCAAGTCTGTGGGTACTTTCTGCATGAGAAACGCAACACAGGAGCCACCAGTCACAACCACCAACATGATGAAGGTTGTGTTCCACTCGGACATATTCATGAACAAAACCGGTTTCTCTGCTACCGTGGTGCCAGGTAAATGTCGTCTAGGAATATATTCGCCGACTCGCATGACCGATTAATAGATAAAACAAGTAGACGGGGCTTCGGTGGCCACATGGTCTAAAACGTCACTCTTGTGTTAGAGTAGACTGCCGATGACAGGGAGACCAGGGCTCAAATCACGGTCGGGTGTGCTGGGGTGGTTTTTTTTTACAAAATGGTTTTCCATGCAAGTGCGAGTACACTTTCTCTAAATCCAACTTTCCTCATCCCTAACTCATTAGTGTAATTAGTACATATGTGAATAACCTGAACAGGTGGTAAGATGCAATATACAAAAGAGTTCAAAGTGAATCTCTGATAAAAAAAAAACACTTTGCAAACTGTTCCAGTGTGTGGAGGATTGCTGTTCGGCCCCAGCGGATACATCGACGTGATGAACAAGACTGCGTTGCGCCCAAATTCCTGGAGCTTTTATTTCCAGTGTCAATGGAATATCACCGTGCGCACTGGGAGAACTATCGCTATCACTTTCGAAGAGTTCAAAGTCCTCAGCACGGATACTACCCTGTGTCAAGAATCTAGTGTTGTGGTTAGTGCGCAGTCGCAACTCATTTGGTTTTCAAATCTGAATGACGCCGCTTCGGTGGTAAAAGGGGTCTGAGACAGGGATGTCAATCTTGTGACCTGATCCACAGTTCTGTGATTTAATAAATGTTGTAGAGATACACAATTTAGGATTATGACATTTGGGGATATCTTACAAGTGATGTTAATAAACAGAATGTTCACTTTTTTTACTCACCAGATTTTGATTCCTAAAATGTATTTGAATCCACACGCCAAATACAATAGAACCTTTTTAATTCAAAGTCCAAAGTACCATATATCTAAAAAACAATTCAAATATCAAAAATTCCAAATTATCCAGGCACCTGCTACATAATAAATAATTAGTCTTAAAATATACTACATAGTATAAATACACATTTTATGTGTGCTATGTAAAACACACATACACGATATATCCACAAGTCTACATAAATAAAAATTAAACACAAAATACAAAAACTCAGGAAAATTAATATTATAATTATTATTATTGCTATTATTACTGAAGTTTATAGGTCCGTCGACACAGTGAGGTCATTAGGTCCCGAAAAATTAACAAAGCAACGAATATTGCAGACTTAAATAAGTTTTGTACTTAAATGACTGTCAGAAAAAAAATAGTGATGTTAATTTTTGTAGTTTTTATAGCTTGGTACCCGCCTCGGTAGCGTAGTTGGCTAACGCGCTAGTCGTGTTGAGCTCGACCGCCGAGGACGGGGAGATCGAGGTTTGAATCTCAGTCGGGTGAACTGGGGTGGTTTTTCCTAAATGGTTTTCCACTCTCCCTCCACGCAAATGCGGGTTCACTTCCTCTATATTCAACCTTCCCAATTCCTAATCCATTAGCGTAATTAGTACTTAAGCGTATAACCCGAACGGGTAGTAAGACGCGGTGCTAAATATTATTATAGCTTGGTAAAATTAAAAGAAAATCTTCAAGTTCACAATATAAATGTTGTATTTTATGTTTGTTTGGGGTTTAGTGAATCTTCTCATGTCCATGCTGGGGGTTACCTGATTACGTGTCGCACAAAAGCGACGAAAGCCGAGCCAACACATCCGCTATTCTAGGAAACTTGCTTGATGCCGGCGCAACGTTCCCAGCTTTATTCGTCAATAACTCTAACTTTGTATCACATTCTTGGCATAAAAGTCCGAAATAATAAAGATTGTTGAGCTAGGTTCCAATTCAATACAAACTCGAAAAAATTAACAAGACTTCGAATTATCCAAATATTTCCTTCTAAAAATCAAATTAAATGTTATATTTTACCTTTGGTTTGAATAGTAATTTTATGAGGAATTGTAGTGGGTTCGAATTAACCAGATCCTACTGTATTTGCAACGTTTGGCAATATATAGGTGTAAGAACAGTGGGTTTATTTTGTGAAAAGGAGCAAAAATTCAAGAGGTTATGGCTCACAGATATTCATATGTCATCAATTATTTTGACCTCAATACAAGATTCTAACCTTAACATTCACACCCTTGCTTATACATATATATTTAAAAAAATGGGGGGAGAAAATAGAAATTAAGTTTCTAAATAAATTTATTTTTATTTTTGTAACCATCACCATAGTCAACTGTTTCCTTTTTGTAATAACGACTTAAAAGCTTGAATTTTTCTGATGATTAGATTAAAGGTGGTACTAATATTGCATTTTGTGAAACATACACTCTAAATTTTTTTTTTTAATTTTCATTGTTGCCCTGATGATTGAACAAGTTAGAAACGCCAGGTTTAAGGCGTCGCTTTCACAGTAGACTCTACTGCCGATGACGGGGAGATCGTGGTTCGATCTCGGTCGGGTGTACTGAGGGTAGTTTTTTACAAAATTATTTCCTCTCACTCTCTTTCTCCACACAAATGTGGGTACACTTCCTCTAGATTCAACCTTCTTGATTCCAAAACCATTAGTGTAATTAGTATTTAAGCATATAACCCGAATGGGTAGTATGACGCGGTGCTAAAAAATATATGTTTTGTGTGTGTGTGTGTGTGTGTGTGTGTGTGCACGCGTGTGCATGCGTGTATATCTCTCCCAAACAGGTAGTGATAAGCTGTGAAAAAATAAGAAAACAAATAAAACAACATTGTTATTTATTAAATTGGGTCTATAAAAATCCGTTTGGACCCACATTATTTAATAAATGTATTACCTGTTCCAGTTGAGAAATGGAGGTTCTAGTGACTCACCGCCCCTAGGTAACGGGAAGTACTGCGGCACAACAATTCCAGTCGTCAATCAAACAACAGGAAACAAATTGTTTGTTAAATATACAGGCAACAGAAATTCTTTGGTAAGCTGTTTTGCCATGTGCAAATTGTTGTTCCTAAACTAAATGTATAAAGAAACTTACATTTGATTTTCAATTTAATGAATATGATATTTAGATAGAGCTATAACCATAATTAACGAAAATAATAGCTTAGCTATTTAATCTAGCATGATATGCTCATTCATACAGTTGTAATTGTACTTTTGGCAGCAAAAAATCCAACTACCGAGTTGAGGGTGGCTGCGTTATCTGATAGTTTGTGATCTTAATTGGTCACACATATGTAGCTGACGATTTCCTCATGTCCGCCACAGACGGTGTCTTGAAATATGAGTGAAGAACGACCCTAAGCACGGGATGGCTCCTGGATAGCTCAGTGGTTGGATCATTGGTGCACTAATCCAAAATCCTGGTTTAATTCCTGTTCAGAGGTGTCATTTTTCAATTTAATTAATATCACATCTGGTTACTAAGAGTTGATTTATAAGGACATTGATTTGTTGGAAGGGTTTCTTGTGTGGTTACAAAGTCATATCATTAGGAAGGAGTGTGTTAACTCTTATGTTTTGATATTCTAGAGATTTTTATTTCTATATTGTGATTTTCTCTCCGAGCTCCAGATGACCGAGTGTGTAGCTCCTTTGAAAAATTAACTCTCCATTGAAAGTGATGGTACCAGTAGTGATTATTAAAGACTTACAATGTCTAATGGCACAAATAGCCAGACTATTATAGTTGTTAATTGGGGTTCTGCCACATCTAAATATCATATGTATATACCTAATCACGCCGTTTCCTCAAGGGGTAGGCAAGAAACTGCATGTAGCTAAAATCTCCGTACTTGATCCATCCTCACTAACTTTCTCCACACTTCTCTATCTTCCTTCCCTTCAAATACACCCATACACAGAGTCATACATTCTCTTTTATTCTTAAAACTCTTAATGTTTCTCTTTTTAACACATTTGTCTACAACATTTAGCCACGTCTTACATAGCCTACCCCTTCCTTTCTATCCACACACTCTACCTTCATATATTTGCTTTGTCACTCGATCCACATTCATCCTCTCAGCATGCCCAAAACAACGTAAAATGCTTCTTTCACATTGACATATTGGATTACCTTTCAATCAAATTTCACTAGAAAAATTAAAAAAATATTTATATATTTTTGAGTATTTGGGTCTTGAATCCGAAATTTTATCGAATCCTCCTTTAGTACATAATCAAGAGATTCTAGGTTCACATATCTACTATTAATGATCCATTCTCATCCTTGTATTACATGTCAATTAGGAACATCGTTAAAGGTTTTGGTTTTAATTTGCAGGGATTCAAGCTAAGATACCAAGAAGTGTCTCTTGACTGTGGAGGTCGCATTAACCTAACTCCCGAGATGAGCTCGGTGAACATATCATCCCCTCGGTATCCCAACATTCCCAACACGAATTCGGAATGCGAGTGGATCATCATGGCTCCCGGCGGAGAGAGAATACATGCAGATTTTATCGACAGATTTGATTTCGCTTACACCTATGGGTGAGTAAAGATTCCAAAGAATAATTTAGTTTGAGTATCAAATAGGGATGTGGAAAGTCCACTTTTTCAATTCCAAGCGAACTCGAATAGACTATATATGAAATATTTTCGAAGCCGAATCAATGCTCGAATATTTTTTGTTAGTTGTTTTATGATTGAAAAAAAATATTTTTGGGTTCTTTATGAATTAATTAACTCTAAAATTACTTGAAATTGTTTTACTGCCCAATTTTTTGTAATATTTTGCTATAATATGCTACATTGTTTGTTTTTTAAAATCCATATGAATATTAATATGTAATCTATACAACAGCCCAGAATTACTATCTCAATATTTTTATTTGCAAGGCTTCATAATTGTCAAAGCTGACCTTTATTTCGAAGCCAAGTCGAAGTTTTGAATCTTTGCACACCTATAGTATCAAAGTAACCATGTAGTCGAACAGGTCTGGCTCAGTTCATGGAAGATATCGGTGGTGGGGGGGGGGGGACCCACTTCAACCAGTATTTTGGTTCTTAACTTGAAGCCAGGAAAATGAAAAGCGGCTTCAAGATCACATGACTGTGCTCCAACTGAGAGAATTCTTTCTCATTTAATTTTTTTCTTTGATGAAAAAGGTTAAAATTAGAGAAGGATGTTATCCGCTATTATTTTAACAAATCTGAATTTTAATTTTACCTCTGAATCTTGATAAAACCTATGAATATAAAAGAAAGTTTAAATATAATATAATATAATAATAGAGTATAGTCTGATTTTTAAATATCTTGCCAAAAATTAAATGGGAGGAAGAGGGTGTAGTAACGACAACGTAGGTTTAAGGACCTCGTGTTTAGTGATGTACCCGTAAGCAGCTACGGAACTTCAAACATTTCAAGTGTTGCCTGGCATGCCAGTGGCGCTACCGCTAGATGGCGGTATTTGGCAATATCGAAACGTTTTGTCACGTCCAACCAAAGGTCACATGATGACTGGGAGTATGTCCTACCACACCCGTAAACAAGGTCCATGTCAGCTAGGACCATGAATGTGTAAGACTTGTTCCACTCTTGTATGGCACGAACCTGTTGCCTGTGGAATGAGGCATGGCCCCCAATAATCATGTGACCTTTGGTTGGATGAGGCAGGACATTTCCATAGTGCCAATACCACCATCTACAATCCAATTTTCATAGAAAGGACAGTTAAAAAATTACAACCTCCTTTTCATGGTCAATATTGATAAAGTTTTACTACCTATATCACTTTCGTTATTTTAAAGGTATTAGTAATATCTATCAAAAACGACAGCTGTAGATCACATGGCTTTATATATGAATACATGAAAGTAACTAGTACCGTTTATATCTGTCTTCCTATGAGAATAAGACAGATGTAGTGCTGCTGACGTGCCAGGAAAGTTGCCTAGACTTCAGGCAACAATTCAAATGTTTGAAGTTTCGTAGCTCCTTACAGGGACATCGCCGACCACAAGTTCCTTATATCAATAAAGTCATTATAGCACCATCTTCCACTCATATTTCATCACGCAGTTTCAAAATTAACCCGTATAAAGAGTAATTATATGTTAATTTTTTGTTTTGTTTGTCATAATACATAGTACAGAATAAGTTTGTGTTGTTTGGTATGGTTTCCTCTTTTGGAAAGTTGTCTTTTGCATTCTAAACCCCCCCCCTCCCCCGATGAGTTCCGATAGGATGAAACCTAAGTCGGGGGATTGGGCGGTGACAATCGATTTTCTTAAAGAGGCAGCCATTACCTCTTTGTCCAGTGCCAGCAGTGTAAAGTGTGAACTGTGTTCTCTTTTTCATTATAAAATCAATATTATGTTAGTTCCCTTTTATATGTTTCTATCCATCTTTACCGTATCTTCTTCCAAATATAATACAATTACCTCAAAAATGAAAAAGAGGTTTTCCTTAAAGAGATATATTAATACATCAATTTAAGTGTTAAATAAATGGTATGGACTCTTTTAAGTTTGTCCTATAATGAGCATTAACCTCCGACAAGCAGTATTAGACAGACCTACAAAAAACATTCCAATTCAAAATGTAGAAAAAAAAAAAAGTTTAATTCTTTTAAATCTTAAATCTGATATTTTCTCAAATCATTAAATATTCTTTACTATTCAATGGATTTGAAGGTACCATTCGCATTCCCAATTAAAATCAATAAAACTATATTGGTAATAATTATTATTGATCAATACACCTCCACTTTTAAAAAATAATCCAAGTTGGATGATGTTTGAGCAAATTTTGAAAATAACTCCATCATCACTTACCAACAACTCGGGTTACCCGAGTGTGGTACATAAGCGCTCGCCACTTCTTCCAGTCGTCGTCTAATTTTCATTCCTTGATATCTACCTATTTGAACACTCTTTTCTCCACCTCTGGCCTCACAAATTTCATCCATCATTTCCTTGGCCTTCCCCTTGATCTTTTCTCTTTCACTTGTTTTATCACAATATACTCAATACCAATGTTCAAAGTTTTTAATTAAAATACTCTCGGTACTGGTAACTATTGTTTAAAATACAAGTATAAGTATATACAAAATAAGATTGGATTTGTAACGAGTATCCAACACCTTATATCAGTCGGTAGTGTGTATGTCTACTGAGCTAAGGGTCCCGGGTTCGATTCCTGGCAGGGTCGAAAGATTTATCATTGGTGAAATCTGGGTTCACTCTTTTACAGTGATGAATTAACGGTCGGGGACTGGATGTCGTGTCTGTCCTAGTTATATGAAGCTACAAAAAGCCTAGCAAGCCGGTATTGCAAAATATATGGTTTGAATAAAAAAACTGACCCAGGCCACAGGCTGGAAACAATAATGGATGTTGACGAGTGCTCATTAATTTTTTCCAGGTGTGCCAAAGAGTACGTGGAGTTATTTGACGGTGGTTCTCAGAGCGCTAAGCTATTAGGGCACTACTGCACTCGGAAACCTAGCTCTATATTGACGACAGGAAATATGCTAAGCGTCCACTACTTCACCGAGACCACAGACCCTCATAATGGATTCTTGGCTAACATTGCCATAGGTAAACTAACTACCGTATATATCTGAATATATTATTTTTCCCCCCGCCTCCAATTTGATTTCTTCAAAATCGTGAGTAGTCTTTTATTCACATACATGAACAATTATTGGATCCTTTCCTTTTCCCTCCTCGGTTGCTCAGTTAGCTAACGTACTGGTTTCGTGTTGAGCTAGACTGCCGAGGACGGGAATATCGAGGTTCGAATCTTGTTCAGGTGAACTGGGAGTGGTTATTCCTAATTGGTTTTCCTCTCTCTCTACACGCAAATGTGGGTTCACTTCCTCTATATTCAACTTTCCCATTTCCTAACCCATTAGCGTAATTAATACTTAAGCGTATAACCCGAACGTGTAGTAAGACGCGGTGCTAAGTATTATTATTTCCTTTTCCATTCTCATCACATGTTCATACCATCTCCGCTGATACAGCCAATTAAAAGTTTATTTTTAGCGTTGAAACTAAATCTTATTTGCAACTGAACAAATTCAAACTCTTTGGTTTCAGCGACTTGCGGAGGAACTTTGAGAGGTTGGATCGGGACCCTCACGTCACCTAGCTATCCTGGGAGTTACCCAACCAATCAGAATTGCACCTGGTTAATAGAGGGGGTTTTGGGTCACTATCTTATCATCACCTTCCAAGAAATCAAAACTCTCAGCATGTCCGACTGTTCAGGAGACTACATTGAAATTCTAGAGAGCTTCGATTATAACAACACAGGTAGGCCATTCAATTATATAGTTTTCAAGCAAGTTGTTTTTTACAAATATTTGACTGGTGTTGTGTACCATTTTCAAACTTAATTATCCAAACCTGCTTCAGTGGCCACGTGGTTTTACACGCTACTCTCGCAGTAGACTAGACCTGCGTTGACGAGGAGATCGAGGCTGTAATCTCGGTCGGGTGTACTGAGGGAGGTTTTTACTAAATAGTTTTCTACTCTCCCTCCACACAAATGCTGGTGCTCTTCCTATAAATATAGCCTCCCTAATCCTTAAAACCATTAGAGTAATTAGTACATAGGTGTATAACCCGAACGGGTACTAGGACGCGGTGCTAGAAAAAAAAAACTAAACGAATATATTTTGACATCTCTCTTCATATGTCTACTTTCCATATTAATTGTATTATCAATCTATAGCTTGATTACAAAGTACCCACATGTTTTGACACCTGGTCTGAATGTGAAGCTCATATAGTCTGTTTTGAGAGAATAAAAGAATGAGAGAAGATCAAATCAGGACTGGGTGCACAGAGGGTGGTTTCACCTAAATTGTTTCCCACTCTCCCTTCACACAAACGTGGGTACAATTACTCTAAATTCAACCTTCCTCATTTTAAACACATTAACCTAATTAGTACATAAGAGTATAACCCGAATGCGGCGCTGAATAAAACTTTATCTGTAAAAACTGTCCAGAAAAATGTTTAAAGAAAGATATATATCAAACATAACACACAAGTTACAAGTAAGCAATGTATGCGTTAATTTATTACATATTTACAATTATTGTTCTTGTTAGCTTACAGTCTTTCCAGGAAACATTTTCCTCTAACAGCATCTCATTTTAGTAAATTTAGTGCAAGAATTGTCAAAATAATTATTATAATCTTACAGACTAAAGTTTCTTTCTATATTCTTACAACAAGCGCCAGTCGGCAGTAATCCCATGGTTGAGTGCTGCAAGAAAAACCTTTAAAAAAAATAGCTTTCTACTTTCATGCAAGGGCGTAGAAAGGTGGGAGTCCGGGCCACCCCTGGAATGGGTTGGTTCCCCTCTGGGACTTGTTGAACCCCCTTAAAAAGGGGTCCACACATGAATTATAAAATCTTAATGTTATAGTTTTTTTACTTTTACTTTAGTTTTAATTGTATATGTCATCAACCAAAATAATGGACAACATTAAAAATATTCACCTACAAGACGCCCCTTTTAAAGCTTCAACATTTCAAATGCCTTTATTTACCTACATTCAATATGGTGTTGGAAAAACAAAGGACGTTTCTTGGGAATGGGACGAGCAAGTGGGCTCCAAGAAAAGGATGTGAATATTTTTGCTATCACCTTTAAGAGGAATTAACAAGAGGAAAGAGCAGCTTAAATAAAATAACACCTTTCAGATATGGAGTTTGCAGCTTATGTAGGTAGATTTACTGTTTCTTTCAACACACCTACTTATTCAAAACCATACACAAAATTTAGACAGTATTGCTGATTATTACAAGGTTTGGAACAGTTGTGTCGGGAGAATCAGTGGTAAAATAGTAGTGACCTGTTGCTAGTATACTATTAATGTTGGTTATATAAAAATATGTCGAATCTTTAAAAAACTTAGATATACGCATGACACCTGGTTAGTAGAATAACCACCAGCAGAAACTATTCCCTACGAAACACCAAAAGAGGCAAGATTTTTTTTTTTTTTATTTCCCAGTATTTCACTACCTATTTGGTTATACATGTAAGTAGGCTACTTATCATGCTATTGTTGTAAGAATAATAAAGTAGAATGTGGACGAAATGTACCCACATTTGTGTGAAGGGGACGTGTGGGAAACAATTTAGGAAAAACTAACCTCATTACACTTGGCTGGGATTCAAACCCCAACATCCCCGTCATTGACAAACCAGACTTGATGATCTTGACCATCTGCTCACTAGTACGAGTAATAATGATGTCATTGCTACTAATATTAACGTTATATTTGCTTATGTCTAAGTTTTAAGCTAACATTATTCTAATATAATTTTGTTTACTAAACGGTTTATTATTTTTGAACTTACAGTATCTATTTTTACTTTCCCATATAAAGATAAAATATTGTAATTGTGAAAAAATTTGACCTCCAGATTATGATATGGATATTTAATGACCCCCAAAACCCAGAAAAAGTGTATCTGGAAATTCTGTTTGTACCTTTTGCCACAACCGAAATGGTTTGATAGATTTTTTTAAGGCTTGGTTCTTAGACATTATAATTATATTACCTTCAGCTTTTTTAAAAAAATTCTAATTCTAGCCCTTACAATAACGGTTATTTACTGATTACTTTTTTTTAATTTGAAATTTTTTTTTTTAGATTTGACAACAATTAGAATTAAAAGCACAAAATTTGTGCTTTAAATTCTAATTATTGTCAAACATCAAAAACCGGGACAGTGCCTCAGGACAATAAACAAAATGTATTTTAGTAATTTTTTTAAAATGAATATTTGGGGTGTATTTGACATTACAAATAATACTGTATACCTAATTTTTAGAAGAAGATTAGCTTAAGGGTAGTTTACTTACAACTACATTTTGAAAATTAAATCTTTCTCTAAAATTGCTTTATTATGTTATTTAAAATGCGAGTGTTTAAAATTATGAATAGTACTGGATACTTGTTTTTTAAGAGAAATATGTATTTATAAGTAGTTTACGCATGAATATTATTCTTTAAATTCAAAATATTTTGAAAATGGCTTAAACGATTTTGTTAAAATTTGATATCTATGCAGTGTGGTAAATGATAAATAGCAAGGGTTGGGTAAGGGGGGGGGGTTCGGACCTCCCTTGGAATTCGATGTACCCCATAGACAAAAGGTATAGTAGTATTTTCAAGCG
>CABFWB010000375.1:52794-74387 GCA_902151455.1 Timema bartmani | reverse complement strand
TAGTTTCATTTTATAAATGTTTTGGCAGAATCTTACCTAGTTTTAAAAGCATGTGTATGCACACAATCTTAAAAAAAAAAAAAAATTAACAACCACATTGATACAACGTAGCACTTACTTTCATTATTTGCATTCTTATTAACAAAAGATCTATCAAAACTGGGTTTGTTTATTAATTTATTTTTCTAAGTTGTTGGTTTTAAAATAAGCAGCTTGATATAATTTTAAAAGTTATTGTGAAGAGTAAATAATGCACAAGAAAAAATCTTGAGTAAAATACGTCAGAATGTGATTGTACTTTAGAACAATAACAAGCTAGGCAATCTAGGTTCTAACCAAACTATCACAAATGGAATGGATTCACGGGGAATAGTATTATAATTTCAAATAATGCGCCAGTTGAATGTAATTCTACAAGAAGCTTCAAACATTCACATCTTCATAGTAACATTTCTTAACCTTCTTAACAAGTTTTCCTTCTGAATTTTCTACCTCGACAATTTCCTCTTCTATCAAATTAGCCGCGACCGATTTCTTGAGAGAGCATTCCTTGTCTGCAGCCCACTTTGACTTTTCTTTCTTGCATTGTGGATCACTCTTGCTCTCAACATTTTCTTCAGAGCCCTCAGCGACATCTTCTGCGCTTGCAGCTTCATCTTCCAAAGTTACCACTTCAACTTCCACCGGTGATTCAGGATCCTTATCAACCTTCTCTTCCTTTCTAAGCTTCTTTGACTCTTTCTTCTCAACATTTATTTTTTCATTTAACTTATCTTCTTTCTTTCCCTTCTTGGGTTTATCGGCCCCTTGTCTCTTATCTTTCTTGGTCTTCTCTTCCTTCCTTTCTTTTGTATAGGTGTCCTCTGCTTGTAGTTCTTCAGGAGTCTCTGTCTTACCTCCGTCTTCCCCTTCAGACACTTCTCGGATCTTCCTGAAAACACAATCGACATGGTTACAGCATAATGCGTTGTTAAAGTGGATGCTATCACAGCACAAACTAACCTGTTCAAAATAGGGGATAGCTTTAAATGTGATTTTTCCACCCCTTCAACAAGAGAATGATGGTGCATATCCTGGAACTCTTCCCTTAATCAACCTGTGTCTTTAATTTGGTGAAAGTTGTAACCAGTTAAACTTTCGACATAGAAAAATAAGTTTATTATTATTATTATTTATATTAGCGCCGCGTCCTACTACCCATTCGGGTTGTATGCAAAAAAGGTTTAGTGAAGTATGAAGCTGTGCTTGGACCAACTAACAAACACGTGCATCTTGACGCTGGAATTTTAAAATTTTTACTAGCTTTTTTTTTAACTTTTTTTTTTAATCCGTTTGGCACTTTTCACCTTTTTGATACTTTATCATTTTTATTCTTTTCATCCCATTTACCGACTGCTTTTAATCTCTATAACCTTTTTAATAGATTAGGTATTTTTACCTTTTTTCCCCTTTTGAATATTTTAGCCATTTTTAACCTTTTTAACGTAAAATAGTTCTCCAGCCAGATATTTTAATGCTGTTTGATAATATAATATTACTAAGTAAACAACAATCATAGTTTTCAAGTAGGTTGTCGTTAGCTACTTTCAGCCAATGGTTGCCATAAAGGACCTTCTGCTACCCGTCAGATACCTCCTCTCCTGCCGTAGATGGGGTGTACATACACGTATATAAAAATTAGGGTAAACTCAATGGTGCACACAGAAACTTATGTTGGGGTGGGCATAAGATTCAGGCTCAAGCCAAATTAAAATCTAATTTGGAGGGGCAGAAAGGAGGGAGGGAATGATTTTTGGGGGGACACATCTATCTAACTGCCGGAAACTGAGAAAATATATTGAAATTAAATGTCTATAGAAGCTATTTGGAGGTTTTTTTTTCTTCACAGTTGCAAAGTGTAGTATTTTTAACAATGTAAATGTCATTAAATACAATGTATCCAATGTGTTAATTACTTAGTTTTTTTTATTGTAGATTTCAGGGGCAATTTAAATGTGTGTAGGCTGACACTTTAGCTCAATCAGTAACCTGCCTGTCTACCTAGCTAAAAATCACCAATAGTGAATAAAATAACATTATAGTAAAAATCTTATCATCTAGGCTTGGATTTTGATGACCTAAAAATTACTTCAAAATTTTCAAAAAAATAACCTAAAAATATGAACAAAAACTAATAATAAATGCACACGACTAAATCAAAAATGCATTTAACATGTAAAATTCAACGGAAAAACTACTAAAATCTTGTATTCTGCTAAATATAACACGGGTTAAAAAATATCTTCTTCAGAAGTAATAGCTACCCCCTCCCAACGCAACCCTCTCCATCCTAGTTTCAGTCTCACCAGAAATGTGTATTTTACAACCATACAAGCAAAGATGATACCAAATTCATTGCCTCATTATCTTCTCGTTCCAAAAACTGTATTGAAACAATAATTTATATTTTGAGCCATTATGCAACTATAAAATATCAATAGTACTTTAAAATATACGTAATCAACATTAATGCCTTGAAATGACTAAAAAAAATGCCTAAAAATGGCTTTAAAAAGTCGCAAACTACGAAAATATGACCTTAAATAACAAAAATGACAAAAAAATATATATATAAACAAACCCTTTACGACTTATAAGACAAAACTAATTTTTCCTCAAAATCCTGGTCCTAGTTATTTTAGTTGCATGTTAACTGTCTAAGTACCAGAGTTCCTTGAAACACGACAAAGGTAAGAGATTCACCAACTGATCTTTTTACCTTTTATGAACTTTCTCCTCTTCAGGACGACTCTTTTCTTCCTTGGAGTATTTCTTCTTACCTTCACCTCTCTTATACTTGTCTTTGTTCTTGCTCTTTGATTCTTCTTTATACTTCTTGGCCTCTATCACTTCGTTCAGCACAAGAACAACCAAAAAAAGGATGGCCCAAGTTCGCACACTAGGAACAAAATAATGTACACTATAATGACTGTTAATTATATCAAACAAACAAGATGCAAGTTTTATCAGCTACATGATTACAGAGTTTATTAGCACACTATGAAAATGGGCCAAGCTATTATATTTGTTGGTTAAAGTTACAGCCACATTTAAATATCATATTCTTTAAATTGTAAAATGACACCTGAACATGAGAATCGAACCTGGAACCTTTGTCTTAGTACACCAATGCTTGAACCACCGAGCTATCCATGAGTTGTCCTGTGCCTAGGCTCATTCTTCACTCGTGGCACGGAACGACTCCTGGGTAGCATTGACATACTGAGTCAAAGGTCCCGGATTTGATTCTCGTGTCTAAGTATCATTTATCAATTTAAAAGACTACACTGTCAAAATGTTTGTATTTATATTTAAACACGTTTTAGATCATGACCCACAATTTTGTGTGATCCAATTTTTTTTTTATCTAAGTTATATAAATACTTGGGATGTTATAATTGGTGCCTTGTCATATCTGATTTCATTAAATTCAAGACCTTTTAGTTGGTCAAGTTTCTAAATAATGCTTAATAAAAACAAAAGTAAAAATAACTCTAAATTAGTTTAAGAAGGTAACAATATTTAGATTGTTTTAATACTGCCCCCTCAGCAATATAAATTTTCAATGTGGCACAGATGATCATAAGAGCTTGACGCAATGTTTTTAAGAATTAAATATCTCTAAACATACTTATCTATTAGGGATTTGCGAAGCTTCGGAATGTCAACATTCGAAAGTCAAGTCTCCTTCGTTTCCGACTGACACCCACATTAACGTTTGTATTTTCAAAATATTTGATTAAATATAATCAGAAACTTTAGCTCAATTGGTAGCGTGTCTCTCTTATGAGCTAAAAATCTCAGGTTTGATTCCTGGTATGGCAGAAAAATGTATCATTGATAAAATTGGGATTTATCCTTTCAAAATGATGAATCGGCGGACATGGGGCTTGGAGTTTTGTCTGTTATAGAATTAAGTTAGTTTATAAGTCATATCTTGATTAAAATCAATTGGTTAAGAAAGACGTCTCTAAGTATTTTATTCAAGAGGCAGCCATTACCCCTCTGTCCAACGACAGAAGTGTAATGTGTTAACTTTCTTCTTTTCACTTTAAAGCCATATTGTGTCTGTTCATTTTATACGCTTCTCTCCACCTTTCCTGTACCTTCTTCCAAATTTGATAAGAAAGAGTATTTCATACATCAATTTCTTATTATAGTTATTGATATCATTATTTCTCACGAGTTAGTTAAGATTACGGGTTAAACTTATGCATAATTTTGCTACTGGAAAGGTAGGCTAGTGAGGAAATGTTCCCTCACCAATGTGAAGAAAGAGGGAAAACAATTTAGGAAAAANCCCAAATATAATTTTGCTTCAACTTTGTAGCTCTGAAACCCACTTTGGTGGCTGCGTGGTCTAAGGTGTCACTCTCGCAATCGCCTGGGAGATAGGGTTTAGAATCCCGATCGGGCGTATTTTTCATTTATTTGAGGTATTTAAAATGCACGTTCTGAACCAACTGTTTATATAGGTACACGACTTATATACTACCTTTAATCCAGAATAGACACAACATCCAGCCCCCACCCATTAATTCATTACTGTGAGAAGGTAAACCCACATTTCCCCAATGATAAGTTTTTGGGTAAAAGCCACACACACACTACTGGCTGAGCTAAAGTGTCGGACACTCGTGTGTATCGAGAGTGGTTCTTACTAAATGGTTTTTACTCACCCTCCATGTAAATATTGGTACACTTCCTCTAAATTCAACCCTACCTAGCCCTAGCACATTAGAATAGTTATTACTCGTACCTCCAAAGTTGTTGCTGGTAATTAAAAGTTGTCCCATTTCTTAACCTGTATATAAAATAAATTATATCCAAAAATAATGTATTAAATAAAAGATTTTAAATGAGAAATATATTTACACCGTATATTCAATTTTACCTATGCCCCAAGATGTCTTCATATAGGTAACCTTAAGGGTATGGGCACCCCAGTATGAATACCACCGCGTTAGATCATGTAGGTACCAAAATAAACTGATAACAAATGTGAAACCCCTCCTATGCCCCTGGTGGCAGGGATGTTATCTTCCCAAACTAGACCTTGACCTTGAGAACAAATGGTGGAGTATGAGAGACAAGGTCTGCTCCTCTACAAATATCCTGAGCTTTATGTCCATAACCACTAGAGCACAGTCCAAGGAAGGAGATACCACCCTAAACATATCACTATCCACAAACTAAAACACTAGGGCTAATGGGGGGGGCGGACCGAGGTAAATGTTGCTCCTGGGAGGGGCTGCTTTTTGATGATCTCCTGTATTACCTCATGTAACACCATGTAGACATTAGAGCTCTCCCCATGTAACACCATGTAGATATTAGAGCTTTCCCCATGTAACACCATGTAGATATTAGAGCTCCCCCATGTAACACCATGTAGACATTAGAGCTCCCACCATGTAACACCATGTAGATATTAGAACTCCCACATGTAACACCATGTAGATATTAGAGCTCCCCCATGTAACACCATGTAGACATTAGAGCTCCCCCTTGTAACACCATGTAGACATTAGAGCTCCCCCTTGTAACACCATGTAGACATTAGAGCTCCCCCATGTAACACCATGTAGACATTAGAGCTCCCCCATGTAACACCATGTAGACATTAGAGCTCCCCCATGTAACACCATGTAGACATTAGAGCTCCCCCATGTAACATCATGTAGACATTAGAGCTCCCCCTTGTAACTCCATGTAGACATTAGAGCTCCCCCATGTAACACCATGTAGACATTAGAGCTCCCCCATGTAACACCATGTAGACATTAGAGCTCCCCCATGTAACACCATGTAGACATTAGAGCTCCCCCATGTAACACCATGTAGACATTAGAGCTCCCCCATGTAACACCATGTAGACATTAGAGCTCCCCCATGTAACACCATGTAGACATTAGAGCTCCCCCATGTAACACCATGTAGACATTAGAGCTCCCCCATGTAACACCATGTAGACATTAGAGCTCCCCCATGTAACACCATGTAGACATTAGAGCTCCCCCATGTAACACCATGTAGACATTAGAGCTCCCCCATGTAACACCATGTAGACATTAGAGCTCCCCCATGTAACACCATGTAGACATTAGAGCTCCCCCATGTAACACCATGTAGACATTAGAGCTCCCCCATGTAACACCATGTAGACATTAGAGCTCCCCCATGTAACACCATGTAGACATTAGAGCTCCCCCATGTAACACCATGTAGACATTAGAGCTCCCCCATGTAACACCATGTAGACATTAGAGCTCCCCCATGTAACACCATGTAGACATTAGAGCTCCCCCATGTAACACCATGTAGACATTAGAGCTCCCCATGTAACACCATGTAGACATTAGAGCTCCCATGTAACACCATGTAGACATTAAAGCTCCCCATGTAACACCATGTAGACATTAGAGCTCTCCCCATGTAACACCATGTAGACATTAGAGCTCTCCCCATGTAACACCATGTAGACATTAGAGCTCTCCCCATGTAACACCACGTAGACAATAGAGCTCTCCCATGTAACACCACGTAGACAATAGAGCTCCCCATGTAACACCATGTAGACCTCTGCAGTGGTCCTTGGAAACTTATTTTGTTAATTCTGGAGACAGCTCCAGTCCACATTGTGAATATACCACTTTAAATAACAAATACTGTGTTGAGGTTATCAGGGACGAATTCCAACAAGGATCAAAAGTTCATTTCACAATGCGGTGCCTGCCGATTAACACCAACAAAGATTATATACATTATTTTAAATTATGCTAACCATGCTATACTAAAATTAATATTTTCACGGGTTCTTCATTCACTCGCCAACAGTTCGGTTTAAACGCATGTATATATAAAACGCTTCTGTGGAAAGGATGAGGAAATTAGGGTTTCGAGGAAATATACCTGCATTTCTGTGGGGATAGAGTGGGAAAACAATTTAGGAATTAAAAAAACTTCAAACATCCGTCCTAGATTTTAACTTCGACCTGTCCTCCTACCGCCAAACAGTATTGATGATAGTAATAGTTATCAAAAATAACAGCTTCAGAACAAATAGCTTTTCTAACTTTCAGATATGTCCATTCGTAAGAAATTTGGTGTTTGACCCGCATTGTTGGACACACGGACTATACATCAAGATCGGCTGGTCTAGTTTGCTGGCAACAAGAGAGGTCGGGTTCGAATCTCAGCCGGGTATACAGAGGGCACCTGTTTGAATGATTTCTTCATCAACGCAAATGCGGATACATTTACTTTAAATTCTTTCATTGCTCAGCCCTTACCCTAACCGTCAAGTCATGTGATCTACAGCTGTCACTTTTGATGATAATAATAGTAATAGTAAAATGTCAATGTTTACCACAAAATAAATTGTTAGTTTTGTTGCATTAATAAATAAAATGTTCTTAATTTAACCGAATACATACGCATTTATCACATACCTTGCCATGGTGAAAGATTGATTACTCCTTGATTAAACTAAGCTAAATTAAATTACGTAGGTCGGCTACACTGCCTTATAAATATTCACGAGTCAAAGTCTCCAATCAGACAAGATGAGACACTAATAAAACATCCCACTCAAACTATGATAAGAACGTACTATATCGCACCGCTCCAAGTAGATTATACAAAGTGGACTATTCAAAACTATTATGTCGGAACGTGATATCTTTGACTTTGTGGTGGGGGATTTCATCACCCCCTCCCCCTCCTTTCCTTCTCTTTTACCGACACGTGATTTTCTCGCCTCAAGGTCGTGAAGTTTGTTTACATTGTTGTCCTATTTGAAGACTTACAAGAGTGGGAAAGAAATGTTACAAATTTTTAGCATGACGTGGGAAAATTAGACATGTTTTCCAAAGTAATTCTTTAAATGACTTACAAGCTAACTTAAGCGGGCATAATGAGTCTAATGCTGCACATCCAACCCTTTTTTCTTGGTATTTACTAATTTGGATACCCGCTTAGATGGTATAAGCCATCGCTCTCGCAATAGACTAGACTGCCGATGACGGGGAGATCGAGGTTCGAATCATGGTCAGGTGTACTGGAGGTGGTTTTTCCAAAACTGTTTTTGCAATATTCCTCCGTGCAAATGCGTGTACACTTTCTCTAAATATAGCCTTCCTAATTCCTAAAACCATTAGCGTAATTAGTATATAAGCATATAATCCGAACGGGTAGTAAGACGCGGTGATAAAAAAAACAACAATTTGGATAGCAGGACCAACACGTAAACAAACTGTAAATAATTTTACGTCCCTAGCCGATATCAAACTCGGGTCCCATAGGCTCCAGGTCGATTACTCTATAACCTGTTGTAAGTGTTGCTTATTTGACAAATCAAAGCACACAGGGCAAAGTTAATTAGGAGCAGTAATCATTAAAAATGTTTATCAGGTCGGGATCGAAGCCCAGATTTCCGGATCAAAGTTGGGTCTACGCGCCATTTCAGCAACAATGCCCAAAACAACACAGTTATCATTAGCATGCTTGAGGGTTTGTGTTTTGGCCATTGGCAACTTATAATCTAATATTCAAAACAATCAAACTCAAAACTGTTAGTTTACAATCTGTTGAAGTAGAACCTGAGTTAAAAGAGTAATCCGCGGGGCAATGTCAGGGATTTTATTGAATGTGAGCTCCCTGTAGTCAGGGACATTATTGAATTAACTCTGACCTCCTTCTAATCAGGGACGCTATTTAATTAACTCCAACCTCCTTCTAGTCATGGAACGTTATTGAATTAACTCCGACCTCCCACTAGTCAGGGATGTTATTGAATGAACTCTGACCTCCTTCTAGTCAGGGACGTTATTGAATGAACTCTGACCTCCTTCTAGTCAGGGACGTTATTGAATGAAATCTGACCTTTTAGTCATGGGACGTTATTTAATTAACTCCGACCTCTCTCTAGTCAGGGATTTTATTGAATGAACTCTGACCTCCTTCTAGTCAGGGACGTTATTGAATGAAATCTGACCTCCTTCTAGTCAGGGACGTTATTGAATGAACTCTGACCTCCTTCTAGTCAGGGACGTTATTGAATGAAATCTGACCTCCTTCTAGTCATGAGATGTTATTTAATTAACTCCGACCTCCCACTAGTCAGGGATGTTATTGAATGAACTCTGACCTCCTTCTAGTCAGGGACGTTATGTAAATTAACTCCGACCTCCCTCTAGTGAGGGATGTTATTGAATGAACTTTGACCTCCATCTAGTCAGGGATGTTATTTAATTAACGCCAACCTCTCTCTAGTCAGGGATGTTGTTTAATTAACTCCGACCTCCCTCTAGTCAGGGACGTTATTTAATTAACTCCGAACTCCCTTAAGTCAGGTATGTTATTGAATGAACTTTGACCTCCCTCTAGTCAGGGTTGTTATTGAATGAACTCATTCCTCCTAGTCAGGGACGTTATTGAATGAACTCCTTCCTCCTAGTCAGGGACGTTATTGAATTAAATCTGACCTCCTTGTAGTCAGGGTCCATTAAATATTGAATAAACTATGACCTCTTAAAGGTTAAAAAGAGACAGTGAAATTATTCTTAATGCATACGTTGTTTATTAATGATGATGCAAACTTGCTGATATTCTTATAACACTTGTGCAATCAACCGATTTGTATTTTTTTAAATTCACAAACACTATAAAGTTTCCATTGAAATACAGGTCTATTATTTTTTTTATAGCAGTGCAAAAATTATTGAAAGTATGACGCACATTTCTACTTTGGTGTTATTTCAAATTATCTGCTGATTGTTTTAACACTTATCTCTAGAATTTATTGTGATGGTCTGTTACTTGAACTTTGTTGTTAACATAAATGTTATCTAGATCAGTTCACTAAAGTACTTGTTTTATTAAATATGTAAAACAATTTCACAATTTTGCACGGCGTCCTACTACCCGTTTGAGTTACACGCTTTTGTACTAATTATGCTAATGGTTTTAGGGATTAGGAAGTATATATTTAGAGGAAGTGTACCCGTATTTGCATGAAGGGAGAATGGAAAACCAGTTTGGAAAAAACTCAGTACACCCGACCGAGATTCGAACCTCAATCTCCCGATCATCGGTAGTAGCGTGTTATATCACATGGCCACCGAAGCGAGTAATTTCACAAATGATTGTCAGTAAAAATACATATTTAAGTCAGTTTATTGATATTAGTTTTACAATCATCTATATATAAATAGACCATTATTACCCAATATAGCACAATATTTTACCTCCCTTTGGTTTTTAAGTTTAGCTTATTAAGTTTGGACACCGAAACTGCCATACCAACTAATTGTCCTATTTTAACACTTTAGTTTAAAAAGGGCTACTGTAATTAAAGGATAAATTTAAGAAGAAATAGTCACTTTCCACCCCGATTCAGTGGCTGAATGGTCTAAGGTTCACTCTCGTGTTATACTGGCCTGCTGAAGATGGGGAGATTAGGGTTTGAATCCCGGTCAGGTCTACTGAGAATGGTTTTTACTAAACGATTTCACACGCTCCTTCCATGCAAATGCTGGTAGGTTACCTCTAAAATGCTTCCTTCCTCATATCTACCCCAAAATAGTAGTTATCATATATGTGTATAACCCAGGTGTTACCAAACTGTGTCGTGATGCCCCGGGGTGTCGCCGGTCTTGGTCTGAGGCGTCGCCAGTATAAGGAAAAACTAAAATTTATAGTGTTTAGTCTCATTTTTAAATGTTAATGAAAAAGTGAACTTGAAATCATAAAATACAGGATGGGATGTTTCGCCATTATGAACAAATTGTATGCATGACATCATGTACAACAAATATATGTCTACTCAAATTCCTTCTTATTCAGTTCCGTAATTTTGTTTTAATTTTGTATTTTTACATTTAAGAGAATACAAGCTATTAATGACAATTTTCTTTTTAAAAAAATGCCATCAAATTGAATTTGGACAATTTTGTTTTTAATATTGGGGCGTTACACAGAAAATCTTAAATATGAAGGGTGGCTTGGTCTTAAAAAGTTTGGTAACTCCTGGTATAATCTGAACAGGTAGTAAGTAATATGTGGTGATAAAAAAACTAGGGCTATGTATTGGTTCATTAAATGAGTGTTTAGTATTTAAAAGCAATAATAAATAGGTTGATAAAACAATTTTAATGTGTTGATAAAATGTTATTTTCCGATGATAACACATGTGTTGTGATGTTGGTGAAGGCTTCTTCACTCATACGAGTACATATATGTATGTATTTCAAATAACAAGCCATGTTTTAATGCTTTCCAAAATAAAACAGGTGTAAACAGATATTACTAAGGTGACATTAGCAATTATTACTTTGTCGTTATGCTATGGGGTAGGGGGACGGCTGGGGCAGAAGGGAGGGGGTTTTGAAATCCAAAACAACCAACTTCCTTTGGAATAGAAGTCATTAGCTCATTATTTTGGGGATAAAGTAAACCAATTTTCACTTAATATCAGAAAATACAATTGTTTCGTACCAAATGAATAAAATAATATGATGGCCAAATTAATTCTATAAGTCTTATAAAATAAATGGTACGATGCACCAAACATATTTTATCTAAATTATACTCATAACTTGTAAGATATCTGATACAAAATAATATACACCGTTTTAATAAACATAATCTGATAAAAAGGAACATTGCATTTCATGAAAGAGTATACATGTAATAATATACACTGTTACAGAAATATATTATTTGTTTTGTGCCTTTTCAACCCCTTCATTTCCTGAAGCTCTATTAAAAAAAAATATAACTTATATAACTCAGATAATATTGATTTTATAAAATATTATTTCAAATAAAAATTGTTTATTTTTAAGGGTTCTACAACTTTGCAGCAATACTTTTTTTTTTATTACCGTAGGATGTACACTCATGTACTAACTACGCTAGTTGTTTTGAGGACTAGAAAATTTATATTTAGAGGAAGTGTACAAACATTTGCGTGGAGGGAGGAAGAGTGGAACTCTATTTTGAAAAAACCACTCTCAATACACCCGACCAAGATTCGAAACTTGATCTCCCAGTCATCGGCGATCTAGCCTACTGCGAGAGTAGCGCATTAGACCATGCGGACACCTAAATGGGTAGTAATAAGTTATTTCTCATCTCAAAGAGTGTTTTTTTTCAGTGTTTACAGGTCCGATATCATACAAACTTTAAATCCGAGCCTTTTTTCCACCTAATTTTGACTTTATTTTTACAATTACAATATGAATTTCTTTTTTAAAAATTATAAAACAGGTTTTGGCTCTTAATTTAATTGAAATTCAACTACCCCTAGTTCCAGTTGGTTTGCCCCAGGTATATTACGCCCCCGGTACCCTCCCCCGCTGGGCCCTCCGCAGTGGCCGGGATTTCACTCCCGAGTTCGCCACCTGGGGAGGCGCCCTATCGGAGTTGGTACCCCGCCTACTTTCTAGCCATCACACTTCCGTTTTCACCCTTCCTTCCACCTTTGGCAATTGAATTTCCTAATCTACCCGTACCTAGTTTCCCCCCGCCCCTAATTTAGCTATTTTAACTACCAAACTCAGCTAAACCAAGCTAACTTAACTATTTTATTCCCATTCCTGCCGGGGAACTCCATCTCCCCGATGGTACCAGAGGGCTGCAGGGCAGTCGCCTTTCTCTATCTTGACTCTGAGGGCCCATCAACCACAATCCACCTCTCTTGTTTCCAAGGTGGTGGGTCATACGGTGCAGGGAACCCCTCAGAGTTTATATTTATTCTACTCATTTTTGTTCATACGACTGGAAAACTGTCTTTAAGATCACAAGGGCATCCCCTGTATTCCTCCAAAATCGTCAAAGCCAGTTTTGAAAAAAAAAAGTTTTGCTCCTAAGTAAACTACCCTTAATGAAAACCCTATAAATACGATGTCAAAGCCCGATCAGTAAAATGATTTTGGCACTCCCTGTAACAGACAGATGGACAGTTTTGAACAAAAAAAAAACAACACATTTTATTGTTCGGGAGTTATGAAATGTCAACATACATCAAAATATCGAGTTCGATTTTTATTTACGATCACAATACTTTCTCTCTCTTTGAGGGGTCACAAGAAAGTGAAACGTTATCTTAATCATTTATGAATCACTATAAAAGTGGATTTTAAATTTTCTAAATAAAACAATAATTCACTGTTTCCTTGACAGTACTAAATGTGTCCCATTCAGCTGATTATTGGGAGGGGGTACATGTCCCCCTTTGCCTCTCATGTCCTTGGTAGAGTCATGCTTTACACAGGGTTAGCGTACTGGTAGCCCTCTTCGGTGGCCGCGCGGTATGACGTGCTACTCTTGCAGTAGACCAGATGCTGAGGACAGGGTGATTGAGGTTCGAATCTCGGTCGGTTGTACCAAGGGTGGTTTTCAACTCTCCCTCCACGCAAATGCGGCTACACTACGTTCAATATAACCTTTCTGAGCTTTAAAACCATTAGCGTAGTTAGTACATAAGTGTATAACCCGAATGGGTAGTAAGACACGGTGCTAAACAAAAGTACTGGTGGGCTTATGACGAGTTGGTCAACACACAGAAAATATTGCTCTAGCATATTGTACAGTTATGCAGTTGCAAATAAATATGAGACGCATTTATACATTTGTAAATAGTTCTAGTACAAAAAATAAATAAAGGTGCACTACCCTAATTTTATGTGTATCATAAACTAATAGGTCAAAGGTTATTTATTACGAGGGTTAGTCCTTATGGTCGAATCAAATTCAATAATCGAAAATGACCCGGAATGGTTTTCTGTGGGGCGGCGGTGGAGGGTTAAGACCCGTCGCCGCCATTAATCTGCTCAAATGGGATACTTTCAGTACACTCACATGAATAGTAAATGGTTTTGTTCACAAAATTGAAAATCCACATTTTGAACTATGTATAAATTATTGACATCCATCACAGACTCTGTCTTAAAATATGAGTGAAGTATGACTCTGCGCATGGGACGACTCCCGGATAGCTCAGTGGTAAGAGCATTGGCATACTATGCCAAAGGTTTCTTATTTGATTCCCATATCTAGGTGCTATTTTTCAATTTAATTAATATAAATAATATATAATAAATCTCATTTTTTAATTTAAAGAATATGATATTTATATGCGGCTGTAACCGTAACTAACAAATATTGTAGCTTGGATATTTAATCCATAATTTATTTAGCTGAATCTTTTATGTGACTTATATAACCCACTTTGGTGACGTAGTTAGCTAACGCGCTAGTTTTGTATTGAGCTAGACTGCGGAGGATGGGGAAATTAAGATTAGAATCTCGGTCGAGAGAACTGGGGGGTGGTATTCCCTAAACGGTTTTCCACTCCACCTCCACGCAAATGCGGGTTCACTTCCTCTAAATTCAACCTTCCCAATTCCTAGCCCATTAGCTTAATTAGTACTTAAGTGTATAACCCGAATGGGTAGTAAGATGCGGTGCTAAATAAATAAAATAATGTGACTTATAGAGTTAATTCCGCTATCATATTATATGTGTCATCCATTTAGTACAAAACATTTTTATTTTCCAATTTTGATTGAAAATGGGTTTGTTTTGTCCCCTCCAATAATCAAGAGTTATCGAAGTCTATAGAACTGGGAACTAGATGTGTATCTCCCGGGCTGTGATTGTGGTTAGCTCTGGATGGCCGATAATTCACCTAACCGCGTGAAAGTGCGCAGTCAGGCATGCTTGCGTCATCATCATCGTAAAACCCAATATCGTTATAATTGGTGCTCAATCACAGGGCTATAATACGATATAAATCTCCGTATCACTTTAATTGGTTCTAATCGCTGGACTATCAATCCGTGGCACCATAGTTGGCGCCCATCCCGGGGCGTAGTACCATAATTGGCGCCCAACGTGGGGCAGTAGCACTTTAATATCACCAATTATTATTAACCTCAATACTTTCAACCAGTGGTATGTCCCAGGATGCAAATCAAACCAGGATGCTTTAGTGGTATAGAGCAGAGGAGTGCTGAGTTTACTTTTTCTTTTTAATTTAAAGCAAACTAGAGTCGAATACATAAATATTTTTGAAGCCGAATCGAAGTTTGAATATTTCTTGTTAATGGTTTCATGCTTGAAAGATTTTATATTGAACTTATTCATACAACTTTATACACTAAAAACACTTTTATTAAACCATTGTTTATAATATTTCTTTCTAATTTAATAAATAAAGCTATTATAACAACTTTCAATTCAATAACTTCAGATTTTTTCAAATTACTACTAGCTTGCAATGAACATAACAGATCAGAATCAAACAAATTTAACAAACATTGATTATTTTAGTTGTCATTATTTTTATCGGTGAAGCTTTGTTATCATTTTATTATTATTATTATTTATTTGAGGTATTTAACGTGCATTTTGGTGACCTGGTGGTCTAGGGGTAAGGTGTCAGACTTCTGTGCTAAGGGTCCGGGGTTCAATCCCCGGTCCCGGCATAGATTTATCTGTATTGCCAAACCCTTCCTTCACCTCTGACAAGACGTGTATTAATCACAACTTGTGAATGTGAGGAATTCCAGACCTCCACCATGGTTAATAATAATAATAATAATAATAATAATAATAATAATAATAATAATAATAATAATAATAATAATAACGTGCATTTTCTGAACAAACTGATGATATTAGCACACGAGAATTTCTATGAGCGAGAGCTAAAGGGCTAAAGTATTTCCACTTACCTTTCAGGGTTCTTTCACATGCCACAATTGACTTGGGACCGACGGCTTTACTTCCCCCCTGAAGGAAGTTGTGCAACAGATTTTTATCGCTTAAGAAAAATCCGTCAACCCCATCTGGGTTTGAACCCACAAACATTGGGTCCTGAAGCGAGCACCTTACCTCAAGACCGACGAGGTCGACTTTGTTACTATTCAAGTCAGAAATTTGTCCAAGGGAAATCAAAGCTGATATTATTTTCGAAACCGAATCAAAGTTTCTTGCTCCTTTATTACAGAGAGCAAGGACGAGGAAAGCCAAAAGTCCCGGTTTCAATCCTCATGTCCAGGTTGTCATTTTGCACTTGGTTGAATCTGTACCGATAGCACCTTAGCTTAGTCAAATAAAACCCAAGTGAGTTTATCCTAATTTCGCAAGTGCCTACGACTCAACCTTAAGCAACATCCCCTTTGTTTGTTTGTTTGTTTCAGAGGTGTCACTAGGCAAATTCTGTGGCAATACTCTGCCAGCCAATATAAGAACATCTGGTAATGTGGCTAAGGTGGTACTCCATGCTGGTCCTAGCACGTCATTACATGGAATGACAAACCTAAACCAAAGATTCAAGCTCAGCTACAACACAAGCCGAGAAAGTGAGTGGTGTTGGTCGTTTGAACTTAGGTGTACCCTCTCCTCTGTTTACCCTGAAGGACTCCTCCCTGTTTAGATTAAAAATATAAATAAAATTAATTAATTCACTTGAATTGTTAACCTTATATATTAAATTTCTTACATAACCTTACATTTCTGTAATTTAATTGTCATTCACAACTATCCATAAGTTGTTTTAATTTATTATTTCTACAATTTTTAATAGCTCATCGATTTTCATTAGCTCATCTAATTAGACTCATATACATCCATGGTTCGTTTCTTGTTCTGTTATATTATGTATACCTTTTTGACTACTTGATGTGGCACAACATTGCAAAGCAACAAGTTTGATTATTTTTATTTTAAATTAAATATTTCTTAACTTTAAATTTGTAACACACTTTTCTAACATTATTAAAATTACCAAAAACTGTAAGAGTTTATCGTAGAGTAATTTGAACAAGGTAAGCTTGATATTAGTTGGAGGGTGTGTTAATGTACCTTCCCCACATGTGACATGTGAAATATGTTTAGTTTACTAGCGTCTAGGTGTGTGCGCGCATGTGGCCAGACTATAATAGCACTACTTGTTTAGCTTTATGTCTCGACTGTGTTTAGAAGGTATACATCATCTACCTACCTCTCTGTTATTCCAGCTTGTGGGGGTGAGATGAATACCCCCAGTGGTATCATCACTAGCCCCGCCAGCAACATGTACAGCAGGATGTGCGCCTGGAAGATCACTGTCCCCAAGGGAAGGAGGGTCACTGTTGAAGTTCTTGACTATGACGTTGACATCGCCGGCATGCCTGTAATTTGGGTAAGATTGTGGGACTAACTTTACTGGTAACTTAGTGTTAGTGCGATTGGCTATTGACTTTGTTGAGCCTTCTCTCATCTTTCTGTTATATGCTCCTCCCATCTCTTTCTTGGTCTCCCTTGTGGTCTTTTTCCTTACGTACTTCATCTCTACATCATTCTCTTTTGGATTATTTATTTTTCCATCCTCATTACGCATCTACACCTTCTCTTCCTTGCTTCCTCTTCTATCTCACGGACCCCCTGTACCCCAACTCTTGCTCATTCCTAATCCTGTTTCTCCTCGTGACATCTAACACGCTCCTCGCCAACTTCAATCCTCGGTCTACACTTCCCAAGTATCTCTTACATTCAATGCCCAAGTTTCTGCTGCATATGTAACTATGGGTATGAAGTACACCCTTTATAGCATGCCTAAAACTTTTTTTTTTTTTTAGTTGAAAATATAGTATTTAGATAATTGTTCAAGTATTACCATAAATATTTTCCCTCTACAACTAGACTGTTTCTGCAAAGAAGAGTATAAAAAAAAGTGAATATTTATTGATATAGTATGACTTTTTGTATTACATTTCAAATATAGTTATTTTTGCAAATCTTAGGAAAAAAAATTACTAGCAAATAAACTAAAGTTTTCTTTAGACATTGCTTAAAAAAAAAAGAGCTTTACAATTTCGATATTAGTGTATGGATTTCAACAAATGTGTCACGTATTTAAAAGTGAATCGTAACTTGCATCTATTTACAGTTCTTCAATGGCTTAAACTACGAATCTCTGATCACCAAATTCACGACTGACACTCTAATGTCTACCAGGATTAATTCAACTTCAAATATGATGGGTATCTACTTTTCTATTTCTCGCGATGTGGGTCGCCGTGGTATAAAGCTACGCTACACTTCGGACCTACCAGCGGGTATGTATAAGTTCATCCTGCATCTACGCATATTAGCACTAAAAGCGTGCGGATAATGAATGTAGAATTTTGGAGGAAATGTAGCCCAGATTTATCTCTGATAATATATATAGTGCTCTTAATACACTAGTCGACCTCAATGGTCTTGAGGTAAAGTGCTCGCCTCAGGACTTGATGTTCACGGGTTCAAACCCAGCCGAGGTCGGCTGCTTTTTGTTGAGCGATAAAAATCCATAGCGCAACTTCCTTCAGAGGGGAAATTTACTTGGATTGAATAGATAGACCGAAACAATAATAATACTAATAATACAGTATATAACACAGCTTTTAGTTTTTATATCCATCTATTTATTCAATCCAAATACTGCCATCTATATATTAAAATTATAACCTAAAAACAATCAGCTGCTGACAGTAAACTTTGCAGTTCAACCAATAGCAGCATCAGTCAACTCTCTTGACCTGATGAAGTTGTCTGTGGCAGTGAAAGATTGCTCTTATAAATGTGGCTGTGTGTTTTTTAGAGTTATCTTAAAACAATTTCCACTCTAGTATCACTAAGGTAAGTGTGCTGATTAACCCATCTAATTCAAACCATGATTTAACCTAGTTCTCTATTCCAAATAATCATTCGGTTCAGAAAGTGAATGTTAAATACCGCAAATGAAAAAGAAAGTAATGAATGTAAACACACACATTGGTACACAAGGTTAGTTTTATAGCATATTATAGAGATAAGTGTTGTATCTCGTATCCTGCTAGAGATCACAGGGTGACCCTACTGTTTGTCCAGTCTGTGGCGGGGATCTAACCGGAGACTCTGGATACATCTCCTCCCCTCCGGCGTCTCTCAACCTCTCCAGTTACTATTGTACCTGGGAACGAGTCACCCCATCCACCGCCAATGAGACGCTCACCTTCACAGTGCTCAACGGCACGTTCGGCACCATGCCCTACCCTAGTTGCATATATTACGGCACACACCTTTCTATTCGAGCAGCCGCAGGTGAGCCCATACATGCAGAATATACTCGGGTTGTATGTCAAGATTGCCACACATCGAGAGAGCAGGAAAAACATAGGGAATTTTTTGTTTTGAGTAAAAAAAAACTATGAAAATGTAGGTAATTTTGCAAAATTTAATAAAAAATACTGGAATATTTGTTAATTTGGGACATTTAACTGAAAGCTTAAAATTTTAAGTGTTTGGATGGATGAAAAAGTTAACTTAATAACTATGCATGCCCTTAAACAAGGGTTGTGAAACGACAGAAGATGTATTTCCCCATAAATCTTAAATCATCCTGTTTTAAACATGAGTTACATGACTTCACACTTAGTTTGATGAAAAATGAAATTTTATTACTCATTTCTTCAAACTAAGTTTCCTGGAAAAATAGGAATTCCTTCTGGGAAAACTAGAAAAAACGGGGAATTTTGTAGTAGGTAACACAAAAGTTGCAACCCTGATATTTTAAAAAAATTATCAAATAATAAATTATTATGATGATGCACTACTTATACTCATGTTGTAATCTCGCCATCTTTAAACCCATTAGCAAGCTAAGTACAAATAACCCTTAATTAACAATCAATCATATAAGTCCAATAATGACTAAGCACAAATAACCCTTACTTAACAATCATATAAGTCCAATAATGGCTAAGCACAAATAACCCTTGTGTAAACAATCCTCTTAGTCCAATAATGGCTAAGCACAAATAACCCTTGTGTAAACAATCCTCTTAGTCCAATAATGGCTAAGCACAAATGACCCCTGTGTAAACAATCCTCTTAGTCCAATAATGGCCAAGTACAAATAACCCTTGTAGTGAAATGTGAAATTGTAACATAAATGTATAAAAACATAATAATTACGGTACATCTCATTCCAAGCTAATGTTTATGTTAATAATGTTGTTGCAGATGAAATAAAGCTCGCAGATGTATGTGCAAATGCGACTACTCCACTCGTTTATCCGAGTCCGTTCTCCATGAATAAAGTGCTTGTAAGAACCACTTTTAACTTCTTGAGTTTAAAAAAAATAGATAATACTATATTTACAAACAAGTGATATACAGAAATTTCATAAATAAAAACGAATCCCCCATTAGCATGAAGTTACTCTTTAAGAAAAATCTCTTTTCGCTTTTTAAGGTATTTTGTTATATTATGTACCTGAAAAGGCCGAGCAACGCCACTGTGAGGAAACAAACCATATATGTCAATTCACTATTGTCGGGTCCAGTATAATTTTATATTTTAACGATTTTTTTAAAATTTAATTTCCCTTTCCGTTATTAAAGTGTGAGCCAAAAGTCGAGACTTTTAACACTGAATAAATACAGAACAACACATGGCTTATAAAAGAGGATTACATTATGTTGGTTGACAAGTGGTAACAATATAACAAACTAATAATAATAAAGAAGAAAACAATAAAAATAATGATTCAATAGTAATAATGATAATTAGTGAAGATCTCCTAATAAACAAAATACTGATGATGATGTTGTTGTTGATGATGATGATAGTTAATAAATAATAATAATACATTAAGTGAAGTTATAATTTCTAATAAAAATTATTTGTCCATTTTTACACAGTAAAATGTGTTATTTTTTTTCCAGGGTATTCAAAACTCGGACGAAAGTTCTGGCAAAATGAACTTCACCCTAAAGTACTCGTCGTCGCCTTGTGGGGGAGTGCTGAATGGTCCTGAAGAGACTGTATCCAGTCCTAACTACCCCAATAACTACCCTCCTAACACAGATTGTGCGTGGTCTGTATCGTACCCTGAAGGGCAAGCCATTAAGGTTAGTCATTATCATGATAGATATTTGAAATATACATGTGTGATGAAATCAAAGGTTTTTATGGCCATGTTTTTATTGCCATGTTTTTATGGCCATGTTTTTATGGCCATGTTTTTATCCTAGAACAGGACTATTCAATCGGCGGTCCGCGGGCCACATCTGACCCGCCAAGCTCCGCAGATTGACTGCCAACCACCACATAATAGCTGAGCTATATAACATATTCTTGCTTTTGACCTTGAACAATGCATGTGATCGGGCAATCAGGGTGGCTGAGAGTGACTCACACCTCTTCTCCCCTCCACCCAACAGCAGCTGACATCTTGCCAGTTAATATTCGCCTGGCTTATTGTTCGTGTGTTATTTATAGTAATAGTGGAGTGGTTTGCTTGTAATTTCTCTAGAATGGCACTTTCTACTTTGAGAAGTAAAAAAAAGGAAGCTTGGTGATGAAAATCGACGTTTTAATGCTGAGTGGACTAATAATTATTTATGTTTAAATTATTTTGACATGACATACTTTTTCATATTTATTAGGCCTAGTCCTAATCTAAATTATACATTTTTTATATTCCACCAAAATATATCAATATTATTATATAACATCAGATTACATTTCACTTCCCCCC
>CABFWB010000375.1:39056-51741 GCA_902151455.1 Timema bartmani | reverse complement strand
GGCACAGATTTATCTGATTGCCAAACCCTTCCTTCACCTCTGACAAGACGTGTATTAATCACAACTTGTGAATGTGTGGAATGCCAGGCCTTCACCGTGGTTCGGATTACATGTTAAACTGTAGGTCCTCCATTTCATCTCACAATCATCCTACCATTACACATTAGCGTAAGTGCGTATAACCCGAACGGGTAGTAAAATGAGGTGCTAATATTATTATTATTAGTAGTAATAATAATAATAATAATAACTTTGTTTCGATAATACAAATAAAAAAATATGTAATTTTAAATGGTTTGAAGATTCATTGTCTCCATAAAATATGTATTTGTTTGTTGTTTGTCCTAGATACATTTTGTCTCTCTCAATATGGAGGCAGATTGTGAGAAAGACTATCTGTTGATCCACAGCGGTCATGTCCCTTCCTCGCCTCGTATCGGTCGATACTGTGGTAACAGTCCGCCATCATATATAACCTCACATTCCAACACACTCTGGATAGCCTTTCATTCGGATGCCGAGACGCAAGGTCAAGGATTCCAACTCACACTGGAACCTGTCACCGGAGGTAACTGAACAAAGATATTCTCTGTTGTTTTTAAAGTAATATAGTTCTTTATTGATGGGTTAACCCAGGGATGTGGAACCTGTCACCTTTTGATGGGTTTGCTACGATATTTTTGTATATTTTGTCAATAATGTATCTTCATCCTTTTTTTAAAATCATACATTCTCAACCAGGGTATATCTTAACTAATTGAAATAAACAAATTGTTATTTTTAAGTCATGAAATTAAAAAAACTTAACAGCTCTTAATGATATGTCTAGCTATATATGATTGGAGCACTATCAATTATTAATTTGTCACTGAAGACCACTCTAAACCCTCGGCGCAATGCCGACTTGATTCGGAAACATCGGTTTAGTTTCTTACGAGATGAAGTTGACTATCAAAATGGACCCAAATCTATAGAGAAGAACGTTGATAAAGTGTGAAAAAACTTTTTTCTGTCAAATATTTTATAATTTGTGTTGTATTCTTTTATTAATAAAAAGTATTTCTCTATGAATATATAATAAATATACAAAAAATTAAAAATTTGTCCTTGTTGAATCAAAAGGTTTTTATAAATGAGCTAACAATTAATTTAATTTGGTCTGCAGACAAAATGCAGAGAAAGGAGTATACGTACAAAAAATTTTGTTCGCTCGTTAATAGATTCCTAAAAATACATAATTTATATTTAGGTAGGTACCTCTTTTATAATTTTGGCATCATTTACTGAACATGAAGTGTGTGGCCTTATGACACGTGACCTTCTATTGCCAAAAGGTTCCTCACCCCTGATTTAACCTAAAAGAAAGAGGATATGAGGACAAGTAAGATACATTAGATCCAGAGATAGGATGGCTCACTTGTGAGGAAATCAAACTCATGTTGGTCGGGTTCAAACCCTAGATTGAAGGATTAGAGTCAGGTCTGTGAAGCCAAACATGTATATAAAGGTATTTTTTGTGTTTATGGTGACAAATTAGGCCATAAGATGGACGAGATCTCGAACTTTGGGAAGTAAAAGGATTTTGAAACTTTGGTTTACAGAATCAGTTCCTCTAAAAATATGGAAAGTATAACTTTTTTTTTATGATCTTGTATGTTAGTGTCCTTATTTCAAAATACATGTCACTCATGATTATTAATGGAATTCTCTTGGAAGAAAATTAATATTGATGATAAAAATAATTCTAGATATATGTAGTAAATGAGCAATTTAATTGTTTTAAAATGTCAACTTCGCTGGTCTTGGAGTAAAGTGCTCGCTTCAGGACCCGTTGTTCGTGGGTTCAAACCCAACCAAGGTCGACAGATTTTTCTTGAGCAATAAAAAGCCATAGCACAACTTTCTTTGGAGGGGAAGTAAAGCCGTCGGTCTCATGTCGATTGTGGCTTGTGGCTTGTGAAATACCCCTGGAAGTTATGTGAAAATACCACTCCTTGCAAAATTGGTAGGCCCTTTCATTATTGCTCATAGAAAATTCATCTGGTGCTGATATAATCAGTCGATTCAGAAAGTGCACATTAAATACCTCAAATATTTAAAAAAAATTGTTTTAAATGTGTCAGGCTGTGGTGGAATCATCATCGGGGCCAACAAGGAGATTTCAACCCCTAATTTTCCTAAATCCTATCCCAACAATGCGGAGTGTGACTGGGAGATCCGAGTGGACGACGGTTACACTATCCAGCTTGACTTTGTTGAGAGATTCTACATTGAAAATAGTTCCAGCTGCCAGAACGATTTTGTGGAGGTTAGAGCAATAAGATTTACTTAACTTTTATTTTAAGAGCCATCCCACCCCTTGTTCACCGGGATATTAGATACAAGGCTATGCTCAAAACAAAAACACATCAAATTGTCGTTTTCTGAGTTTTTCATTTGTTAACAGTGGCATTGGGATCGATTTAATAGATTTTTCATTGTAAAATAACCACTTTTCAATAGGGGTGGGACCCTTAAATCTTTCGAATCCTTAAGGACAATCGAGATTCAAGGATTAGAAAATTTTCAGATTTGTAACCCAAATCCTTAAGTGTTTTTTTTTCAAGTGAGATTTGTGGTATCGGTGGCCGCGTGTTTTAAAGCGCTACTCTTGCAATAGACTAGCCTGATGATAATGGAGAGATTGGAGTTCAATCTCGGTCGAATGTACTGAGGGTGGTTTTCCCTTTATGGTTTTCCATTCTCTCTCCATGCAAATGTGGTTACACTTCCTCTTAATTCAACCTTCCTAGCCCCTAAAACATTAGTGTAATTAGTACATAGGTGTATAACTTAAACTGCTAGAAGGACAGAGTGCTAAAAAATAAAAAATAGACTCGGTATTAAATATTGCTAATTGCTATTAAAATTAGATACTCCAGAGCTATATAGCTTAGCCTGAGAAACAAAAAATGTTTCTCTCAGTTTATTTAGTTTTCATATACTTTATAAACGTGCATTAAAGTTTAAAACAAACAATATCCTGTGACATTTAACTTGAGATTCATCAAGAGTTGTTGTTTATTCATCCAATCGTCTTAATATCGACACCTTTTCAGGCTTTCGACTATATAGACGAGCAATGGGTAAGCTTCGGAAGACAGTGTGGACGTAACATCCCAGCTTCCATCAAGGGGACGACCAACAAAATGAGAGTATTGTTCCGCAGCAACAGTCAAATTCCAGCGGACGGCTTCAAGGTGCGTACAACTGTACGATTTTCAATTTTCAGTCAGCATTGATAACATTTTAATATACAATTTTATTGTTATGTTATACAAACAAAGGAAAAATGACGCCAAACGGCTACATTGAACTAAACTTTGAAAAGAGTATCGAAGTGCAAGGCATTTACACTTAATATAAAACTGTAGGCCTCAAAGTTCACAATTAAAGTACTTTAAAACACATAATTATGTAATTTTTGGGGTACATCAGTCCCTGTATACAGTAGAAGAGAGTAAAACACAGCCTGGACTATGTCAGCATGTATACTTTTTGTAACCCAATCTTCTGCTGAAGAAAGTGACTGATGTACCCCAAAAATTACATAATTATTTGGTTTTGTTTGGTTTTAATTGTAAGCTTTGAGGCCTACAGTTTTCTGGTAAGTGTGTAAGCCTTGCTATTCTAGCCTCCTTTCAATGTTTAATATAATTGTAATGTTATTGATGTATGTATTGATAGTAGATATCAAAAGTGACCTCTATAGATCACATGACTTAACTTATGAATGTGTGAAAATAGATCTGATCATTGGCACACCCAGAAATTTTATATCGGGGGGTGTGGAGGGCGGAGGTTGGGGGCAAACAATCAAGGTTGTGTCCATAGTTAAATTTCTTAGAAGAGAGCAAGGGGGTTAGGGTGCAGAGCTCCATAACCACCGGAGGTGAAGACAATTTATGATTATTAAATGCCTAGTTAAAGGAGGAATGATGATGGAAGGAAAAAAGGAAGATGGAGGCATTTTACTAAACTGATCTGGCTACAGGCTGGAAACAATTGACGCTAATAATGATCTTCAAAGTTTTTCACACCTTATATTTATTATTATTATTATTAGCACCGCGTCTTACTACCCGTTCGGGTTATACGCACTTACGCTAATGTGCTATGGTAGGGTGATCATGAGATGAAATGGAGGACCTACAGTTTAACGTGGGATCCGAACCACGGTGGAGGCCTGGCATTCCTCACATTCACAAGTTGTGATTAATACACATCTTGTCAGAGGTGAAGGAAGGGTTTGGCATTCAGATAAATCTGTGCCGGGACCGAGGATTGAACCCCGGACCTCCAGCACAGAAGTCTGACACCTTACCCCTAGACCACACACCTTATAAAAATATAGATTTTTGTTGTTATTGTTCATATATGTGATATTGTTTTTGTAAACTTTTGTCTGGCAGGCGCGGTGGAGGACAAATTGTGGAGGTGTCGTAAACAACAAAACCTTTGGCCACATTATTTCTCCTGGATATCCTGTTGGTTACAGCGGCAACCTAAACTGCCATTATACTTTTATTTTCCCAGAAAAAAATATTCAAATATCATTCCTTAATTTTGATGTTGAACAGGGTAAGTAATAAAGAATAAAATCGGATTCCCGTATGTCAGGGGTCGGAATATAGTTGATCGCGACTAAGCTCTCAATCACGTGTCAATTTTCAGGTGATCACATAAGAACACTAAATCATCATCAAAAGTTGATCTTTGACTGTAATAAAAAAAAAATAGTTTAGTATGAAAAAATACATTTTTATTTAGACTATATATATTTTTTATAAAGTTGGGAGCATTATAATGTATTTATTATTTTAAAGAATAATTATTAGATTTACGGAAAATAAAAAGTATAGCAGAGAAATGATGGATGATCATAGGACCGTTGATAAAATGATAAGTTGATTGGGGCCCAACAAAGATGGCCGACCCCTGCCATATGTTATTTCTGTTGTTGTTTGAAAATGAGGTTAGGTGGCCCAGTAGCTGAATACTTTTATATTAATGGAGATTGGTAAAAATAAACTAATAAGTGTAAATTTGATGAAGAAAGCCCACCAATGGAAAGAGGAAAACTGTGGAAATAATCCAATGCACAAAGGTGATAAAGGTAACAATGCCGAACTATTACTCAATTAGTGTTAAATCAGCGTTTAAATGTGTCACTACTTCTACTATAGAAGACAAAAGAAAGGAAGAAGATGTCACCTTTGTGCATTGAATTCTTCACGCATTTTTCCTCCTTCTCCAGCTGAGCTTTTCTTCATTAAATTTTCACATATTAGTTTATTTTTCTTTTTTCTTTAATTTCATCAATTTTCATTACTATAAAATTATTAATTTTTTTTCCATAGCATCAGCATGATTTAATTTGTTTCATCATTCTAATATGTTTAATCAATTTATCTTTTAATAATTATAAATACTCTCAAAGCATATTTACTTAAGGTGGGATGTAAGCTGATGTTCATTATAAATGTTCTCATGATTGGTTAACAGATGGAAGCATTAACTCACCTTAAGTTAAAAAATGGACTTTCCCCACTTTTTATTCCCTCTATCCCAAGTTTTATTGAGAAGCTGCAGTCATTATGGAAGGAAAAGTTAACAAAAAAAAAAAGTTATTCCTTTGTAATTAAAAATATTCATGTCATAATATGTTTAGTAAACCATTTTTTGACCTGAATAAAAGTGAAATTCTGTAATTATTTTAAAACTTTATTTGAACAAATCAAAATTTTGAAATTCATTGTTAAGTTTTTATTTTATTTTTTTATTCTATGATGCATAAAAAATAAGTTATCTACAAAATACTGTTGTACTAATTTTTTAAATATTTAATTTCAAAAGTTGTGTGACCTTGAAAAGTGTTTGAGTGCATGCACGCACACACACACACACACACACACACACACACGAACTTCCATAAAAAACTTTTTCTCTTTTTATTTTAGTTAACAAAACGGAAATATTTTATAACATTAAAAAAAAATCTTCAAAAATTAAAATGTTTATTAAAGATGAATTAAAGTATTTCATAACATAATTCCAATAGCAGTTTAATTTGGGAACTGTGTTCCACTTTTCACTGTTCAAATCGTTATTATGTTTGTTCTAATATCACTCTGCTATATCTTATTCCATTCTAAATAGTGATATGCCAAGTCTAAATATGTGATTTGAAGCAAAGACAAGTTGAATGTATGAAATATTCCCAAAGCCAAATTGAAATTTGAAAACTAAAAATAAAAATGTTTTATTTTGAAAGATATATTACACTGTGCATATTTATAAAGTTTTTGATACTAAATATCATGTAAAAATATTAATTTTTTCATGTAAATAAGAGTTTGTTAAGTACAAGTACTACATAACAGCACAATATGACAAAAATATAACAAATGTGTGTGTTTTTTTTAAGTGTCAATATTTTTACTGGGAAAGTTCCATATTGCAAAAGGCATTTTTTTTAAAACTTTTTTCCCCCTGAAGCGACTTTGAAGTTGACCAATTTTCAAGCTTTACACATCCTTAGTTCTAAAAATTCATTGCTTCATCAATATTTATAAACAAATGTTTATTTTTTTTATTTTTGTTTAAGCTTATAAAAGCTGTCGGTTTGACAATGTGACCGTGCTTGCTCAGCAATATTTTTGGACAACTACGATGACAAAACTTGGGACATACTGTGGGAATAATATCCCTCCGGTGATTCGGCAGCGCAATCGCATAGAGGTCATCTTCATGACAGATCGCTCGATCAGTAAGACAGGATTTATGTTTCAGTACGAGGTGGAAAGTAAGTTTATTTTTTCATTGTTATACTATGAGGTGAAAAATACAAGTATATTAAGTATATTTTTATTGATACATTATTAGGTGGAAAAAAAGGTTTTTTTTAAAGCTCCATGTCCTACTACCCATTCGGGCTCAATGCCTATGGACTAATTATGCTAATGGATTATGGGTGAGAAAGATTGAATTTAGAGAAAGTGTACTCGCATTTGCATGGAGAGAGTGGAAAACCACCCTCATTACATCTGACCGGGATCAAACCCCGTTGCGAGAGTAGCGCCTTAGACCATGCGGTCTAAATTCATCCTTCATTATTCATAACACCTTAGTAAATTAAGTGTACAATCCAAAAGAGTAGTAAGGGAATATGTTTAAAATATATATATATAAATAACCTTAAGTATAAGGGGAAAGGGATGAAGAGGTAGTTAAGATATAATGCACCTACAATCCACAGCCTTGGTCAGAGCGAAGCATGCCGACACTGGGCTAACTCTGCCAGTATGAAAATAAAGTGAATTGATTCAATTATATCCTTTATATTTTAAAAAGAAAAATGTAGAAAAATGAAAAAGCTTATTTATTATTACATGTCAGTTTAGCTTGTACAGATTTACATTTATCAACGCCATTAGTATAAATTACTGTAGAGGAGGTATTTAGGAGGACATGTGATAAGAGGAAGTGAAAGGAGAAACCATCGTGGAACGACAGAGTGAAGGTAAGCAGTGGAGGAGAAGAGAAAAGGAAAGTGGGTGGTACAGGAGGCCAGGAAGGATTTGATGAAAAAAATGAACAGAGATGTCGGAAAGAAATATGTAAGGAAGTAAGAAGATGCTATATAGTCAAGTAAGAAGCAGGAGGAGAGAGAAAATACATGAAGTTAAAATTATGGATGAAGGCAGGAGAAGAAGAAAAGGAACTATGGAGGAGATATTTTCAGAAGATGTTTAACCTAGAAGAGGAGGGAGGGGGGTCTCAAATAGAGAGAGTTGGAGGATGCAATAAAGAGGATAAAGCTGGTAAAAACACCGAATGTGGATGAACTAAATGTGGAAATAATAAGAGCTGCAGGAGTAGCGGGAATACAATGAATATACAGGTGAGGAGAGTGGCATAGAAGGAATACAAGGTATAAGAAGACTGGAAGAAGGGAATTATAGTTGTAATTTTTAAGAAAGGCGATGGGAAGAGGTTTACTAATTATAGGAGAATAACGCTGATATCTCACTGTGCAGAAATATATAAGAATATAATGGAAAAGAGAATAAGAAAGAAAATGTAAGGAAGGTGGAAAGAGAAAGCACACAAATTAAGGGAACAAAGTTCTACAATAGACTTGATCTTCGCTATACAACAGCTGATGGAAAGAAGGTGTGAATTTAGGAAAGACTTGGTAATGGTATTTATGGATGTGGAGAAGGCATATGATAGTGTGGATAGAAATAAAGTCTGGAAATCAATGGAGGAAGCTGGAATGGAAAGGAGGAGTTGTGATAAGAGTGAAGAGTATGTATGAGGATAACATGAGTTGTGTTAAGACTGAGAAGGAGGGTGGAAAGAGTGGTTACAAATAAAAGATGAAGTGAAGCAGGGGAGTTCCCTCTCACCACTACTATTTGTAACGGTAACGAGAATGGTCATGAATAAAGCGGTAAGGAAACTCTGGTGATGTTTGCACATGACTTGATAGTATGGGAGGAGAAGGAAGAGGAAGTACAGGGATAGCGCCATAGATCCTCATAAGAAAGTGAGAGTGTGTAATGAAACTTAGCATGGTGCAGTGTGATGTGATGGTACTGGTAGAAGAGAATAAGGCCTTGTAAGGTTATAAACTTGGATGGAGTAGAGCTGAGAAAGATACAAGACATAAAATACCTTGGAAGCGTGATTGAGGCGAAGGGGGGAAGTAGAGAGGATGTAATGAGAAGAAGGCAGCAGGGGAAGTTCTATAGGTGTGTAAGAAAACTGCTGTATAGGGAGCACTTTGTACCCAAATTCACATATGTAGCAGAAACATGGGACATTGAATGTAAGAGACTAGGAAAGTGGAGGTCATGGGAGTGAAGTTTGTGAGGAGCATGTTAGCTGTCACGAGGAGAAACAAGATTAGGAATGAAGTTATCTGGGAAAGAATGGGGGTACAAGGAGTACATGAGATAGTAGAGGAAGCAAGACTGAGATGGTATGGTCATGTAATGAGGATGTTGGAGTACATGAGATAGTAGAGGAAGCAAGACTGAGATGGTATGGGCATGTAATGAGGATGTTGGAGTACATGAGATAGTAGAGGAAGCAAGACTGAGATGGTATGGGCATGTAATGAGGATGTTGGAGTACATGAGATAGTAGAGGAAGCAAGACTGAGATGGTATGGGCATGTAATGAGGATGTTGGAGTACATGAGATAGTAGAGGAAGCAAGACTGAGATGGTATGGGCATGTAATGAGGATGTTGGAGTACATGAGATAGTAGAGGAAGCAAGACTGAGATGGTATGGGCATGTAATGAGGATGTTGGAGTACATGAGATAGTAGAGGAAGCAAGACTGAGATGGTATGGGCATGTAATGAGGATGTTGGAGTACATGAGATAGTAGAGGAAGCAAGACTGAGATGGTATGGGCATGTAATGAGGATGTTGGAGTACATGAGATAGTAGAGGAAGCAAGACTGAGATGGTATGGGCATGTAATGAGGATGTTGGAGTACATGAGATAGTAGAGGAAGCAAGACTGAGATGGTATGGGCATGTAATGAGGATGTTGGAGTACATGAGATAGTAGAGGAAGCAAGACTGAGATGGTATGGGCATGTAATGAGGATGTTGGAGTACATGAGATAGTAGAGGAAGCAAGACTGAGATGGTATGGGCATGTAATGAGGATGTTGGAGTACATGAGATAGTAGAGGAAGCAAGACTGAGATGGTATGGGCATGTAATGAGGATGTTGGAGTACATGAGATAGTAGAGGAAGCAAGACTGAGATGGTATGGGCATGTAATGAGGATGGAAAAAGAGAGGATGCCAAAGAAAATGATAGAGATGAAGTATGTAAGAAAAATACTGCAAGGGAGACCAAGAAAGCTATGAGAGAAGCAGATAACAGGAAATGTGCAAGTGAAAGGAGAAGAATGGAAGTGATTAAAGGAGGAAGAAAAGAGGGGGAGGGAGGCATTTTACTAAACTGGCCTGGGCACAGGCTTGAAACAGATGGCGATGACTTTATTTATAAATATTTACCTTACTACTAATAAAAATGAATGTTTGAATACACTTCTATAGCTACTTGTTTATAAATATTGTAGGAACTCCAAAATTATTGCATTAGTTTATAAATTCGCACACTGGCTTGAGGAGTCTAAGTGCATGAATGTAGGTAAATGCATGTGAAACTTATATATGATGAAAGCACTTGTAACGTTCTAACATGTTTCAGCATGCGGCGGGAATATAACAGAACAAAGGCTGATCAAATCTCCTGTGAATAACAACCAGCACAATAGCCGTGTCCGATGTAACTGGCTCATCACAGCTCCTGTGGGGAAGAGAGTCACTCTCAGGTAACCCTGCAGGCTACATCCGTGTAACCTTACAGTCCACTTCCAGGTAACCCTGCAGGCTACATTCAAGTAACCCTGCAGGCTATATCCGTGTAACCTTACAGTCCACTTTCAGGTAACATGCAGGCTACATTCAAGTAAACCTTCAGGCCACTTTCAGGTAACCCTACAGGCTATATCCGTGTAACCCTCCAGGCCACGTTCAGGTAACCTTACAGTCCACTTTCAGGTAACATGCAGGCTACATTCAAGTAACCCTGCAGACCACGTTCAAGTAACCCTCCAGGCCACGTTCAGGTAACCCTACAGGCTACATTCAAGTAACCCTCCAGGCCACGTTCAGGTAACCCTACAGGCTACATTCAAGTAACCCTCCAGGCCATGTTCAGGTAACCCTACAGGCTACATTCAAGTAACCCTCCAAGCCAAGTTCAGGTAACCCTACAGGCTACATTCAAGTAACCCTCCAGGCCATGTTCAGGTAACCCTACAGGCTACATTCAAGTAACCCTCCAGGCCAAGTTCAGGTAACCCTACAGGCTACATTCAAGTAACCCTCCAGGCCACGTTCAGGTAACCCTCCAGGCCACGTTCAGGTAATCCTCCAGGCCATGTTCAGGTAACCCTACAGGCTACATTCAAGTAACCCTCCAGGCCACGTTCAGGTAACCCTCCAGGCCACGTTCAGGTAACCCTACAGGCTACATTCAAGTAACCCTCTAGGCCACGTTAAGGTAACCTTACAGTCCACTTCCAGGTAATCCTACAGGCCACTTTCAGGTAACACTGCAGGCCACACTCATATGCTATTGGACAATGTCAAACTTAAAAATATCACAAACATCTTTAGGCATAAAAATATTTGATATAATAAACTATTTAGTAAGAACATTCATAGTTATTTTTAAAAAAAGTATTCAATAAGTATATACAAAATGCACACTTCATGATATGTTTTAGGTTCACAAGTTTGAAAATTGAACAGCACATGTCATGCAACTATGATTATATCGAGCCATACGATGATAAAACTACTAGTGAAAAAAAACGCATGGGTCGATACTGTGGTGACTTGGACAGTGACCCACCCACCATCCATTCGACAGGACGATACCTTTCACTGCTGTTCGTCACTGATGGGTCAAGCCAGGGAGAAGGGTTCTTGGCGTCCGTCATGTTCACTACCGGTAACCCTTTCTTAAGTTATCAAACTAGAGTTAGAGTAATAATATACCACGTGGGGGGATTTATAGAAAAGACAACATAGGTGGAGTTAAATTGTTATTATTTCTTCTTAGATTATATCTACCATATCAATCAATAGGGGGGTGTGTAGCTTCAAAATCTCAAAGTCAAAGTCGGAAGGTAAAACGAAAACTTTGATGTTATATTATGAACAGATTTTAAATTTCTCACTAACTTTGATATATTTCAACATATTATAATAATAATTTAAAACAGCCACTATAATTATTTTTGGAACAGCCACTAAATAATAATTTAACACCAACTAGAAATTAAATTACATCTATTACCATACATACATTAAGAAAGTCAGTACGAAATAATATAGTGTGCTCTGTTTATTCTTTAAAACTCTCTCTTTATTCAGATGAACTTGTTTGATAATTCAAAACTTAAAAGTAGTGTAAAGTATAGTAAAAATCGTATCTTCGAATTTGGCTTTACTTCTCAAGCTTCTCTACAGCTTTGCTTCACATTAAAAAAAATTGCATTCTCCTACTGATAATTAATTTCACTAAGAGTCAAGTTTATTTTTGAAATAAACAGGATCCATTTGCAAAATATAATTACTTAAACATTTAAAGGATCAGATAAGTTAAATAGATAAATAAGTAGTGGGGTGGGGGTGTGTAAGGTGGTATTAAAATTTAAAGGCTTGCCAGAAAGTCTGTGAAAGTGGGAGGAATTCTTTATATCGCCTCTTTGACTGAAATTTTCACTAATTTTTTCAAAAAGTTAAATTTCTGTTTGTGTCCAGTTTGTGGCGGTATAACGAACGTTAGCCAGCAGTCGCAGACCCTTAGGTACCCCGCGTCGGGTAAGTACGCAACGTTCCTGGACTGCGCGTGGACCTTGGTGGCCCCATTAGGACAGATCGTTCAGCTGCAGATAACATCCCTAGACATTGCCTCTTGCTTCAACATGTCGACTGCATCATGTGACTGCGACTACCTAGAGGTTCTAAACTAGTTTATATTTGCAATACAATTATCATAAGAAGGTACTTTTAAAAAATTCATACTTTTTTTTTTTTTTT